>CM060245.1:15433854-16033854 GCA_030555515.1 Acutogordius australiensis | reverse complement strand
TATATTATCGGTTTTTAAAAATATTTTTGAAGTTTGAATTTAACAGTTAACCGTTGTGAATAATTAAAAAAATTCAATTTTTTTTGTTTTTTTTTTTTCACATTTTTTCTAAAATTTTTAATGTTTACAGCTGACTAACTAAGTTATTGGGAAAAACGGTAAACGGATTTGAAAATCTTAATGATGGCAGGTTTGATCTCCGTAGTTAGCTCATTCTTAAAAATTTATTGACCTGTGTAGTAGATAATGTTTGTACAAGCTTTAGTTAAGCTTGAAAGATTATGACTTTGTGGGTAATTAAAAAACGCGAAATTGTTTTGTTATAAAATATTGAGTACCCATATAAGGGTCTAAACTAAGTTTTATACGGTTAAATTAACCAAATTAAGTGTGAACTCTGTTCCATTTTTAAATGAATAAATTATGGGAAATATCAATATAATTTGCTTGTTTGCGTTAGGCTTAACAAAATATTTTATAAACTAATTAAAAAAAAATTAATTTTAGAGGCCAAGGCCACTCTCATGTTTATCATAAAATTTAATTAAAACATCATATAAAAGGGTTTTTATTTTTTATTATAAATAAAATTATCCACGGCAAAAATCTTCTCCTAGCATCATCCTCAGATAACTCGGTCGTAAGGCAAAAAACCATTTTAACGATGTACCATTTCTATCTAGGGTTATGGAGATGCCATTTAATTAATTTTAGGCGTTAGTTTTCAGATAAAATATGCAAAATAAATATTCAACCTTTAATTTTAACAAATAGGTTGTTTTTTTAAAAAAATTTCTCGCTATTTTTAAGTGACAAAAACAACAAAATTGACATGCCTTTTGCAACTAATTCTTTTTTAATTGAAAAAAAACCCTATATCTTATGTATGTAAAAACGTTAGACCAAATAATAAACAAGTTTTGCCACTTAAATTAATAACAGGGTGGGCATAGATTATTGAACGGTGTTTTGTAGAATAAAAAGTTTAAAGGTTACATGTAATGTGAAAGACCTGTATGTCATTGAGATACGGAATGAGAATGAATGCAAGCATTAATCGAAGTTGAAGAAACATTTGGGTACAATCTTCAATTATAAAATCAAATCATAGTGATTTGATAACGACAGCTTATAAACATTATTATTTATTATTGGTGCGCCAAGAAGCTATAAATTTTAGTAATATTACACATTAACCTTAAACCGAGTAAATAATTGCATGAATCTTACTTATTTTATTGTTTTTTCCCATATAAGACCGACGCTACGGTTAACCACAAATAAATACCAAATGACCTTGCAGGCCACAATATTTTCCCATCGAATACCCGTTATGCTTCGTTCTCCGCCAATCCGCTAAAGGAAAGGGGGAGATTAGGGAAGTGGCATTTTTCTATCGTATGAGTCGAGTCATTTTATATGGTAAAACAATGACTTACTTATATGTTACATGTTAGGTTTGATTACACCCACACATATGTTTAATTGTGAAATGTCTATTAAAATTTCCAGTTTTAGTAATTATATGTTGTTACTTATAACATTTTTAATTGTTTTGGGTCATTACACAAAGCATATTTGAAGATTTGCTATGATGTTATTCAATTTACAAAAATGATTATTCCCGCCATTTGTTTTGATATAATTTGAAAAATAAATTTTTTTCTCTGGCCAAACCAAGTTCTTGACATATTAAATATACTTTTAAGAAGCCGACTGTTTTGCCAAGTCCAAGTTTAATGGCTTGGTAACTTTAATAAAATCTATAAAGTTTGATTTATATCTCGGTTTGCGAATGAGCAGATTTGATTTCTCATTTTACTGAATCATCCAGATTCATTAATTTTTAAAAAAATCAAAAGTGACGCTTTGAGACTCATACACTAAAGGTTAAATTCACAGGTCTACAAAAATTTATAAATGTTTTGCTAATATATAAAACTGCAGCGAAGTACACTCAACCTCGCCTCTAATGTTCCGTTAGAGGAACTAAACTTGGCACAAATACAAAAAATTCTGGAGGAAAAAAAGTGACAAATTTTGCAATTTCGATCATAGAGTTCAACATTAGCCGTGATTTGGGACCGGGCCCATTTTTTTTGACTTATGCCCGACCCAACTCATATTAACAAATTTGGCCTATTTCAAGCTATAAATTTTTTTCTTTTAAATTATCAACAAAATACAGAGTGTAGAATTATTAAATTTTATCGCGTGATAAAAAATTTATCATTACTTTTTGTTAACAAAATTAAAATAAGGAATGAGATTTAATTGGCCGCCGTAATTCCAAATTCAAGCCCAGGCCCGGCCCGGTCTAAAATTTCGGCTGGGTCCGGCCTTTTTCAAAGTGAGCCGAGTGGGCTTTTTAATCCAAATTTTGATTTCTATATTAGGTAATATAAAGTATTTTTCTTATGGGGGGGTGTGCGAATAGGCGGGGTCGAAGGTTCAGAGAATGCAAAGGCCCGGGCACAGGCGGGCAAACGAGCAGGGAGAGAGTCAAGGGCCTCAGCCCAGAAGGGGGGGAAACAAACCGAACAAAAACAAGCAACCAAACAAAAGAAAAACAAAGGCCGTGGCGGGGCGCGACGGGAGAAACTGGGAAGCAAAACAAAAAACTAGATTGAGTAAAGGGAAGAAGGAGGAGGGGGCGAGAAGGGTGATGGGGGTGAAAAAGGAAGGCAGGGGTGGGGAACAAGCTACAAGGAAGGCACCAACGGTGGGATAACGGCAAGAACAATCCAACAGTCGAAAGTAACGCGGCAAGAACAACGGTATTGAGGTAAAGACCAACTCGGGGCCCAAACTACAACAAAAAGGAGGTGGAACAGAAGCGAGGCATACCAAACGGAACGACAAGATTGGAGGGGATTTTAGGCGAGGAGAAGAAAAGGGGGACAAAGAGTCCGGGGGGTAGGAGCACAGAGACGGGGGCCTGCAAGATGCCCAAGTTCGACAGGCCAGCAACACTTCTTCAGCAAAGGAAGCCCCCTACCTACCAAAGGGCAACCAAAGCTCGAGTCGAGCACCTAAACAACAAAGATGCAAAAACCCAGAAACAAGCCACCGGTGATGACCCTCAGCAAAACAGGCCAGCAAAACAAACCCCAAATTAAAGGCAAAGAAGGAGAGAAAACGCAACCGCAACTGACAGAATACAAGCAAACATACCAAATCAAGAGGGAGATCGAAACCAAAGGGCGGAAAGAAAAGAACACAAAAGGGGGGGAAAGAAGATAAGGGGGGAAGAAAGAGTGAAAGGGAAATACAGAAAAGAAAAGGCCAAACAGGAAAAGGCAACGACAAAGATGCAAAACACCCAAAACCATACGCGCAGCACGCCGGTGATGGACCACTCGGCCAGAAACACCAGCAAACACTTCCCCAAATTAAAGGCAAAGCAAGGAGAGAAACACCGCAACACTGCAACTTGACAGCAATACAAGCAAAAAAACAAGAGGGAGACTCGAAACCAAAGGGAAAAAAACGAACACAAAAGGGGGGGATAAGGAAGAAACAGGTGGTGGAAGAAAGGGAAAGGGAAAATCAAAGAAAAAGGCTCAAACAGGAAAAAGGTCAACGACCAACACAGCTGATTACAAAGAACAAGCAAAGGTGAGAAAGGTACAGAAGGAAAAGAAAGTTATGAACAAGACAAGGAGGGCCACCAAAAGGGGCAAATTGATATACAAAAGGCAAAGCAACTGAAAGACAGCAAGAGTGTGACGAAACGTAAAATCACAAAAATAAGCAGCTCGTAGATCAAACAAAGGCGGAGCGTTGGAAAGAATACTTAATGAATACTGAACAGCACACAAATGTGAGCTCAGGAGATACCCCAAACGTAACCTAATACCACCAATCCAACAGAAGTCAGCCTTCAGCAAAAGGTTCAAACGGAAAGACGGTCCCGACAACACCCATTGAGTGCTGGAACTTTGGGAGGGAATTCGGCTTAACGACCATTAATTCGATATTAACATATCAGAAAATCCCGAATGGCAAGAAAGCTACATTATAATCTTCAAAAATAAAGGGACGCATTGACGCCACAATTACAGAGGCATCAAACTAATGTCACATACCTTCAAACTTTCGAAAAAGTCATAGAAGCCAGATTAAGAGACGTAATCGATATAGGGATTGAGCAATGCGGGTTCATGAAAGGAAGGTCGACAATTGACGCGATTCATGCCGTGCGCAACATGGCAGAACGTTTCACGAGAAAGAATAAAAAGCTCTACTGCACATTGGTTGGTTTGGAAAAAGCTTTGGACAAAATTCCAAGATCAGTAGTATGGTGGGCTTTGAGGAGAAAGAATGTTCCTGAGATGTATATCAAGTTAGTTCAGAGTATGTATGAAAGAAATTTGACGTATGTAAGGAGTTCGTCAGGAACATCGAAAGGATTTACAATTAATGAAGGTGTGCACCAAGGTTCGGCCCTAAGTCCCCTACTATTCATCGCGGTGATGGACGTGATCTCAAAGAGCGTTGCCACAAATCCACCGCGGCACATACTGTACGCTGACGACATTCTACTAATGGCTGAAAACCCGCAGGAGATGTGTGAAAGTCTGAATAATTGGATAAAAGCGATTGAAAAGCTAGGCCTAAAAATTAACAAAGACAAAACTGAATTGATAGTTTTCGGAGGCTCAGAAGGTGAACAACTGGTAATTAACGATGACTGGTCTCTCAAATCAAAGCCAACAGCAACCTGCCTAGGTGCTTACCTACAATCCGATGAAAACGTCGAGCAAGAAGTTAGGAACAAACTCAAAGTTGGGTGGCTAAAATGGAGAACGTTGACAGGTGTCCTGTTCGACAAAAATATACCAATAATTAAGGGCAAGGCTTACTCAAGCATAGTACAGGCAATAACATACGGCTTAGAAACAACAGCGTTAAGGAAAAGCGATGAAAGAATACTACAAACGATGGAAATGCGCATGCTACGGATGTTTCTCGGGGTGACTCGCAAAGACAAGATCCGCAACGATCATATACTTGGAAGTTTACACATAACACCCATACAAAATAAAGTCGAAATCAACAGACTCCGATGGTTTGGACACGTTATGAGGCAAAAAGACGGGTATCTAAGCAATCTGGTAAATGCAATTGAAGGGCAAGGCAAGAATAAAAGGGGTAGACCTAAACTCACCTGGTCTCAAAGAGTAGACGCTAGCATGAGATGTCACAATCTAAATAGAAATGAGTGTAGAGATAGAAACAAATGGAGACTTAAATTGAAAAAGCTCACTGCCTCAATGGCAAAAAGCTAACAATGAAAAAAAAAATAAAGTATTTTTCTATATTTCAATTAAAACTTCATTTTTAAAAATAATTAAAATGAATGTTAGCAATAAATTTAAATTTATCAAAAAAAATTTATTTGAATTATACTATAGGTTCCGCGACCAAACTTTTAAATGAAAGGATATTTTTTGGTAAAAAATAATTTTTAGAATTTTATAATTTAGTTGTTTTTTAGATATAACGCACTTGTTTCAACATTTAGTATTTAAATCTCATTTGTTTTTTTAACGTTACTGTAATTAAGTTTAGTTTATAGCAGGCTGCACTTTACTGTGGGCTCAGATAGCTTTGTGACATCCCTGTCTCACAAGCAAGATAATTGGTTGATTCCGTAGGCGGCTTTATCAAAAAATAACATTTACAACTAATTTGAAGCTGCTTAATGACCTAAATTAGTCAGTATGTGCTAAAAAAAATAAAGTGGGAGCCTAGCCCAAAAAATTAGATCGCCAAGGTGGCAAATCTCACTGTTAAACCCGACGGCAATATTTGCTTTGTCCGGTTTGAAAAAGTAAAAGTTATGAAAGAGTATGGCATCCTAATATGGGGAAAATATGAGAGAAACCCCAAATTCTATCATCATCAAAATAAAACCTTACATATAGCCGTAGCCAGGGAGGGTTAAACCTGGCTTGGGTCCTGACTTTTTATTTTTACTCGTAATTTTGATATATCTTGCCCTGGCGCGCCTCCCTAATCCCAAAGGTAGTTGGGTTTTGCCAAGTTAGCCGCGCGCTTAAAATGCGTGCTTTTTTAATATTTTTGCTAAAAATAAAAAGTATTTAGTAAAATTAGCTTGACGCCAAGTTTGGATTGCTCTTATAGAGCGGCCGGTTGTTTTTTATTTACTATGATGATATTAACAACTAAAGATCCAAGTCGGGAACCATATTTATCCTTTTTGAAAATATTTTGAGGAGTTTCACTTTTTATAAGGTAATTAGACATCTTAATGTCTGTGTATCTTAGATTTCGGGAGATCAAAAATAAGGGTTTTTTTAAATTATTTAAAATTTATCCTAAAGTTTTTGGCAAATTAAAGAACTTCGAAATAAATATTTTGGGAAAAAAATAGAAATATTTTGGCTTAGCATTAGAAGTGAGGTTAAAATATGGAGAGAATATTGGGCAGAAAAAAAAACACATTACGAATTACTTTTCTTCAAATAGCTTTACAGTCATGCAAGTTTATTGGGTGGTGTCAAGGAATTCTGGGAGCAGCTTTCTTCAAGACTCAAAACGACAGGCAAGGACATACTTGGAATAACAAAAGGAGGGCGTGCTAGTAATAGAGTTACTTGGTGGTGGAATGAAAGAGTAGAGCTTGCTAATGCAGAAAAGAAAAAGCTGTTAAAACGTTGGAAGAAGAGTCAACTGATCAATGACAAGCTCAACTATCAACTTCAATGCAAAGCCGTCAGAAGCGTCGTACGTCAAGCTAAGAGCGAAGTTTACGAGAGAACCTTCTACGTAATGGCCACCAAAAGTGAAAATTTGATATTCAAGATGGAAAATCAACGTGAAAGGCAATCGAGAGACTGTGACGGAAATGTAAAGTTCATCAAAAACAGAGAGGGCAGGCTTCTCGTCGATCAATCAAGCGTCCTGGAACGATGGAAAGAATATAAGATTTACTGAACAGCGACCATAATGCAATTGAGCTCGAAGATATTCTCCCAAACTGCAACCTTATACCACCAATCACCAAATCATAGCCTTCAACTTAAAAAATGCACGAACGGCAAGCAACGGGACCCGACAATATACCCATTGAATGCTGAAAATATTTAGGAAAAGAGGGGATATTGGCGTTAACAACTCTATTCAACTCGATATTAGCGCATCAACAAATACCTACCGAATGGCAAAAAAGTTATATTGTGCCAATATTCAAAAACAAAGGCGATGCGTGTGATTGCCACAATTACCGCGGCATCAAACTAATGTCCCATACCTTTAAGCTGTTTAAAAAGATCCTTGAAACCAGAATGCGAGAAGTCGAAATTGGAATTGAGCAATGCGGATTTATGAGAGGAAGAAGATCTACAACGGACGCAATTCATACTGTTCGCAGTTTGACAGAGCGTTTCTCAAGAAAGAATCTGAAGCTTTACTGCTTGCTCCTAGACTTAGAGAAAGCGTTCGACAAGATCTTGAGAGCGGTAGTATGGTGGGCGTTAAGAAAAGAACTTGCCCGAATCGTATATCAAATTAGTTCAGAGCTTGTATGACAACAAACTTATTTACGTAAGAAGCTCGGGAGGAACTTCAAAGGGTTTCACAGTCAATGAGGGAGATCTAGGTTCGGATCTAAGTCCCCTGCTATTTATCTCGGTAATGAACGTAATATCAAGAAGCGTTACCACAAAACCGCCGTGGCACATAATTTACGAAGATGACATCCTGCTCATGGCTCAAAATTTGGAAGAATTGCGCGAAGGTGTACTAAGTTGGAAACGTGCACGTGAAAATTTAGGCCTTAGAATCAACAAAAACAAAACCGAACTCATAGTTTTCGGAGGAGGGAAACGAAGATATGATGATCGACCAGAGTGGTCTCTCAAATCCAAACCTTCTGTAACTTACTTAGGAGCCTACTTTCAACATGACGAAGACGTTTAAGAAGTAAGGAACAAACTTAAAATCGGATGGTTAGAATGGAGATCGTTGACCGGTGTCCTATTTGACAAAAACATCCCTGTAAAAATAAAAGGTAAAGTTTATTCAACATTCATACAACCTGCTATATCATATAGCCTAGAAACTACGGCCCTTCAAAAAAGTGACGAAAGAATCCTTTAAACGGCAGAAATGGGAATATTACGAATGTTTCTAGGAGTGACGCGCAAAGACAAAATCCGAAATGATTACATTATCGGCAGCCTAAACATTACTCCCATCAATACAAAAATTGAAGTTAATCGGCTCCGCTGGTTTGGCCACATCTAAAGACGAAAGGGTGAACTTATCTTTGTAATTTAATAAATGAAGTTAACGTACCAGGGAAGGGCACACGAGGTAGACTTAAACTCACATGGTCCCAAAAAATAAACGCCAACATAAGATGCCATAATTTGAATAAGGAAGATTGCAGAATAGAGCCAATTGGAAAATCAAACTGAAGGAGCTCACTGCCTTCAAAAAGGCAAAAAGCTAAAATGAAAAATAAAAGTTAAAGATATTATATTAATTAATTTTGCCCTTCCAATAACTAATTGCTCTACCGGTTTCAGTATAATGAAGCGTAATGTTATTTGGGATCAAAAATGGCTACTAAAGGGTTAAACTAACATACAAATATAATCAAAAACTATTCTCGTTGAAAAACCCTTACTTACAATGGTTTAAATCAGATTTTTGAAGGACACTAAATTAAATCAAATAATTTTTCACGTTTTTATTCCTTTAAGTCAAGTCAAGAAACTAATTTTCTTCTCAAATCTAATTAATAATTATAAAAACTAGCCGGAATTTCAGGCGCATGGTTGGTGACTGATTTAACAGCTTTAATATATAAACTTGATAATTTATATGCCTGCTTTTCTAAATATTTGTTGGAATATTTCCCACTGCATATTAATTTCCAAATAATAATGTTGTTCTAGATATTTTGTTAAAACCTTTTTCATAAGGGCACGTGCAAAGTGAGTTTTTATTTTCGTGAAATTTTGAAAATTCTGAAAATTTTAAAAATTTTATTTTTTTTTAAATTTTTAAAAAAATTTTTACTTCAGAAAAAGCATTTTAAGCGCATATACTAAATTTGACAACTTTTTAAAAATTTGCGTTTTATTTCGAAATAAATTTTTTTTTAAATTTCACGACAAAAAAACTCACTTTGCACGTGCCCTAACTTAAAATAAATTTTATATTATTTTTGTTTATTTTATTATTTACAAATTATCCTTTAATATATATAAATGTAAATTTTTATATGTTTGTCTATATGAATATTTTATGCCAGTTTTTTTATCAATGATTGTAACTCAGCTACCATAAAATTTAAGTTGGTGAGACTTACAATAAACGCTGAATAAATCAAACAAATAAATTTTAAAATAACTAATCAATGCAAAAATTTAAAAAAACAAATTTTTATAACTTTAAGAGGCTTTCATTATAATTAAACAATGCTCAATTTTTTGGCACCGAAGGCGGCAAAAGTTTTAGGGTGCCCTTCCTCCCTTCTTTCTAAAATGCTGGCTACGGCTCTGACCATACACCGTATTAAAAATTCGAATGTTACTAGCCTCAATCTGATATTATTAGTTCAATCAGAATAATTTGTTGAACAGCGTTATCTGATCAAATGGTTTTTTTAACTTTTTGAAACTTTAATATCTGTTTGGTGAACATTATTTTAAATGCTAATATTTTAGAATAGACCACCAATTTTATTCTAGTAATGCTAGAGTTTCAATTTATTTAATTACATTTTTTAAATTTTTTTTTTTTTTGGGGGGGGGGGGGGAAAATTTGCTTGTTTTCTCCCACAGCTCCTCTAAAAATAAACGGGGGGGGGGATTCACAAACCCCACAATTATTTTAAAAAAACAGATTGGGCAGGGGGGTAATGGATAAAGGTATTTTGAAATGGTGAATTAAATTAACCCCACTGATTTCCGTATTTCACTAAAAAAACCTCTGCGTGTAGGGTTTGGGAGTACTTCCTAAAAAAAACCCCCTTTTTTTTTTTTAGGGCCCCCTTCCTTTTTGGGAATATAAGAATAGTCCAAATATAATTTTTTTATATCTCATGGCGGTTTTCATTTTTCCTCATATTCAAGTATTTCGGGATATATTCCAAAAATCTAAAATGGCTTGTTTTTTTTTCTTTTATTTGTACCCTTTTAATGAGAATCAAGATATAGATCAAAGGTCGATATTTTTACGGTAAAATTTCAGACCTCCGCATTTTTTTTTCTCAAAATTATTCACATTAGTTATTTTACAGTATGCCTGAAACCTTTCAGGCGCCTTTTTATTAAAATAAAAATGTAAATGAACCTTCACAACCAATTTCATCGGTTGATCGATCCCTCTATTTGCACCAGGAAATTTTAGGACTATGTTTATCAATGGGCTTAATTAAACCATGCAAATTTTTTGTACAATAATTACTAATGTTTCCATCAAATTTTTGGCTAAAAATTATTTGATTTAATTTTTTATAATTTTAATCTTGCTGGTAAGGGGTTAAAATAATTATTTCTTTATCGATAAGACAGCAACCCTTAACGTAAGCAATTTGTAAACACACATATTAAACATAAATGATTATTAACAAACAGGCCAAAAATTTTGAACCTTGACCATTGGAATAGATTTATTAAAACGTTTTAAGGATTTTTAGATGGTGATTGTTAGGGTTAACCTTGTTGACATCAAAGTTTTATACGAGACGATTGTCGTAAAAAACATTAATAAAAGAGGGAAGAAAAATTCACAATGCCTTTTTCATTTAATTAGTGTGTTAAATTAGTGGATTTGTTTATAGCAAATTAAAGTTTTTTAATTTTTGATACAATAAAGTATATATATCATGATCATGTTAGCAACCAGCAATATTTTTGCAAATCCCCGTAACCATGAATAACTGGCACATAAATTTAAAAAAAAAATCTGTTCCATGTATTTGTATTTCAATATAATTATGTTCTTGCTATTACGCGGGTAATTGACCATTGTAGGTCATGGTTTATTATCCACAATCATAACACTGGACAACAAAATTTGGACGACCCTAAGCATCATTTATGGCAACTATGGTTTTTGGTCAAGTTTTTGGCGCTGATCACGAATATGAAATCAGAATTTTAGCCAATGCCTCAGATTTTCAGTTATTTGGTGTCAAAGTTGAGTTTTTTTCAATTTTGGGGGTCTATATCATAAAACCTATGGGTAATAACAAAAGTTTAAAAATATATTTAGATAACGAAAACATTCATTATTAACGTAAGGGGTTTAAATTTTTTAAATATTTAATTTTTTTTTATTTTTTTATTTTTGTAAAATTAGTGGTTTTTGTCATAAATTCCGTTTTTTGATCCTAAATAACTTGAAAGTAAATTGCTAACAATTTTATGTAATAACCTTTTTTGGATATGTTTTTTATAGGGAAATATGCCAATAAATTTTTTGTAGAATTAATAGTTAAAGAAATTTTGTGAATTTTTTTCTGAACTTTGGACGCGGTTTAAAAAAAATTGGAGGCATTGGAAAAAAAAAATAAACCCAAGATCGTTATCGCAAGAAAATTCTCTAAAAAACCCTCAAAAAATCGTTGATGTTGTTTTTTTTGTTGTCTAGTGTAATTGGTAAAAGATTATAGCATAGGTAGCATATTTAATGTTTTAATTGCATCATTTAATTGTAATAATGTGGTCCCAGATGGCTTAATAATGCATTAAAATTGATGAGGAAGGCCCCGATAAATTAAAAAAAACGGTTCCGCGGTACCAAAATATATTAATAGCTTAAAAATGTTTAAATTATAACATAGTGCCTGGAAATTTACACTAAGTAGTTTGATAATTGCATTCCACACTAAATCACCTAATTAGCAATATAATCTTAAGCTCAAGCTCAGTAATCAAAATATTATTATAATATTGGTTTGAAGATGTATATCCTATATATAATTTAAAAAATTTAATTTAATTATGAAATAAAATATTTAAGTTAAAATATTAATAATTTATATATTTTAGTAATACATAATATTAAAATTTTATTAAGTTTATTATCAGCTTCTCAAAAGCAGTTCCAGAAGAGAGAAATCCAATGTAGAAGCCAATGTTGTTGGGATATATGCTGAGTTAGATAATTTTGAAAAACATGAAAGAGTTTCAAAAGAAATTTTAAAATATTGGGAAGAAAACTCTGTGTCTCATCCAGAATTGTATATTTTATCTAGGCTTGTTTTAGCTGTCCCTGCTACTCAAGTAATTTAATTATATTTTTTTAGGTAAGTGTTGAAAGAGCTTTCTCAACTTTGAAATATATTATCTCAGATTTACGTAATCGAACAGATTCTAATTTGTTAAATTCATATATTTTACTTCGGGTAATAAAGATTTGAAATGATGTATTGTATACGTGTAAATATATACATTTGTCTAATTTACAAATAAATAAAACCTAATTTTATGTGCTATCATAATTGAATAATTGTTGTACCCCGTGGTACCGGAACCAGTACCAAGTACCGGTACTTGAGCTGAGCTGGTACCGGAACCGGAACTAAAAATTTCGGCGGTTCCAATCCCTGATTTAAAGTGTAGGCAAAGTAAATTATTAATTGAGCGATATAGAAGAAAAAATATTTTCAATGTTAAAAAAGTATTAATGTTCTTAACTGTATTTAACATAAAATAAATATTTATTCAAACTTATCATAGCTTAGTATTTTTTGGGTAAATGTTAACAAATGAGATTTAACTTAATACAGTATAATTAATTTTTTTGGTTAGCATCATTCTGGTCATGAAAACTTTAATTGATCAAAATTGTTTTGCCAAACAAGTCTAATCTCGAACCGATGATATTAATACTTTAACAGTTAGCCAAATTATAATTTAAAAACCATAATTTTACAAAGATGGCCATTCATCACAAAGTTTTCATTAATTATTTATTTAACAAATTGATTTATAAATTGTCATTTTTATTAGAGTTACAATGTTAACTTGCTTGAGTTTAATTTCGTATTACAAATAATATTTTAGTGGATACTCATTTAATTTATCAAGTTTTCTAAACTACTTCTACAATTTCCATCGACAATATAACTGGGCGAGAGGTCAAAATGAAAATAGTTCGAACCCCTAGGCTGAATTATCTATTTTTTATATTTATCTTAATAATAGGCTAATAACTCCATAATAAAGTCAGTTTAATGGGTAAATTTGTTGTTTGTATTTTAATTCATGCAAGGTAACATATTTTTTTGAGTTTAACTTATTAATGTATCAAACAGTGAGACATTTAAGAATAAAAACTAATTAATCTATTATCATGAGGATTTTCAATACCGCATATAGCGTTTATTCTAATCAACATATGTAAGTCTGTTGTAGACATAAGAAATTATTAAAAAATGTTAAAAACGCAAATTGGTGATATAAAAACCAAAGAATATTTGCCATAAAAAAGTTTGGAGGCGGAACATTTTGTATAATCCAAATGTGTTGGAGCTTGGTATAGACATATTTTTTTATATTAATGAATAAAGGATGTTATAGTTTTTATATAGAAAAAATACTTCACACATTAATATTTTTTCGAGGAGTGGCATTTTTTGTTTTATGGAAAAACAAAAAAATCATTTTAAATAATGCCAAAAATTATCCCTTTGTTTCAAGCCTCACAAAGATTTACTCGGTCAATAAAATTTTAGTTTTGACCCTTAAATAATAATCCTTTGATATAACTTTAAATATGTGAATGAATTTTAAATATAATTACGAATTATACAAATAATTGTCTAAAGTGCAAAATGTATTATTATATATATGTGAAAAAATTAGGGTGAAATATAAGATTTTGGATTTTGCTAAGTATCATAAACAAAAAAAAATTACAAAAAATACAATATCTGCAAATCGAATTAGTGTGTTAATATTTTTTTAAAATACTTAAATATCGAGAAAGAAAATTTTGTAAAAACAACTTAAGTTTGAATGCGACTTTTAGTGTCCCGCTTAGTTTAATGTATTCGAAGGGGGGAACGCTAAGTTTATTTTAGCCTACCGATAAGAGCGTTATACAGCTGGTAACCGTCGCTGTATCCGCATCGACGAAGAACCCACGGCACACCCCGGCGCAATTTATGGGCGTGCAGATGAGATTACTGGCCGGTGGGCTGCACAAGATGATACCGTCGCAAGGGGCGCAGCCCGGGACCGGGTCGTTAGTCGGGCACACAAAAGGGGGCATAACTATGACTGCTATCGTAGAGGGCATTGGGGTCGTTGTTGGGGACGCGGTCGAGGCAGTAGTGCTTAATGTGGTTGTTACGGTTGTCGTGTTAACGACCCCGGCTAAATATACATACATAAATAAGTTCTTATAAGTTAAAAAATTTATGGGCAACTAGTAATTTAGAACATTATTTTTAAAAGAATTTCTCGTCTAAAGGTAATCAAAATTTAATTTGTGATTTTAATACTGCGCCCTTTTGCATGAATCTAGTTCCGAAATATTAAGGCAAATTCACTTGTCCAAATCTTATTAAACACAAATATAAGATACATTTTACAAATTGATTTTTTATGAAATTTTGCAACCTATTTTTTTTTTATTTATGTAATAAATTAAATAAAATTATCGGCAGTTAGCTTAGTGGTAACATACTAGATTCCACGCAGGATGTCTAAGGGTCACGGCGCTCAGGCAGCCTCTTTGCAATTAGAGTGAATGCACATATGCAACCGAGCTTGGGAAAAAAGAGCCAGCTTTTAAAGGTTTTTTTAGGGGTTCTATTGAATAAGCTCGTAAAAAAAATAGCCTTTTTAGGAAGTTTCTTTTTTAGTAATAAGGCTCTTTGAATTTAAAGCTTATCTGGTTTTTTAATAATACTAATAAATCCCATTTTAACTAAATAAGGCAGAAAAAACTAAAAAGGGCTTTTGGGAAAGGCCTTTTTCTCAATTTTCGTGGTTGTGTTAATTAAAATTGCTATCAACTTTTTCCCCCTTTTTACCGAGAAAAAAAAGCATTTTTTCCCCTTTGGCCCGCTCTTTTCAGCATTGTGTACAACCACTTTGTTGTGAGACTTAGTAGGCGGTAACCATAAAATAAATCCGTTAAATTGATCGCCTTGGCATTTGCCGGCGTGGAAGTGATTGTGACCAAAAATAGAAGGCAATATCGATTGCACTCAATGCAAAAGGTCCGTGATACCTTAGCCTCTTTTAACTTCACATAAACTTTTATATAATCTCCAGGCTAAATGAGATTTAAACGCAGGCGATTAAAGTTTTCAGCCCTAGGGTCTCATAAAAATGGATGCCTTAAAGATGGCGGTCACCCGACTATTAACCAGGTATAGGATCTGTATTAATATTCAAAAATAAAATAAAAAATTACGTATGGTAGGCAAAGGACAGCAACACCCGTATATATCCTGAATCTTTTTACTGCTCGGTCTCCGATCACAAAAGTATCCGTCCGGACAGGTGATTCCACCCTTAGCTCCGCAAAAAGCATTAGGCAAGGCTATGGAATTGGGACAAAGTCTGCAATCTATGTTTCAATTAAAAATACAACTACCAAAATAGTAGAGGGTATTGATTAAATAGTACTTATAATACACAGTGTAAGAAATGGAATTGTCTAAGATGGATATCACAAATTCAAAATAAAAAATTTTAATTGACTAAAAAAAAGAGAATTTTTTTCGCTCCTATCGATTAACATGGGACAAATGCAACAAACTTGTGAAAAATTATTTTGCGGGTAATCTTGTCATGCAAGTTTTAAATTAATTTGGTAATTCATGTGCTTATACCTCATTAAGAGCGCTTTTATTCATTTAATTTTTTTTTTAAATTTTAACAATTTTACATTTTAGAATTGTGGTTTAATCAAAAATATTAACCATTGTTTTACACAATATTTTCTTACACCCTGTGCAATTGCTTAAGTGAATTTGTTATTCAATTTATAAGTATTAAACATAGCTGATCATATCTAAGTGACTCATTTAAAATTTTGTTAAAATTTTCCAACAGGATTAATATTTTGTTTAAATAATTAAAATTTGTTTAAAAAAATATGAGCCCTGAACGCGCCCTACGGCCTTTCAAAATTATTCTCCACTTTATTCTCTCATGGTTGTGCATTTAAGTTGTAGCTTTTCATGCTAGCTGTACCTATTGTTCCCAGTTTGGGCTATTCAGCGATGATGCCACTAAACTGTTACATATAAAGAAATTACAAAACTCGGTAATATATTAAAAAAAGTTTTTTTGTTTTTTACCAATTATCTAATATATATATGGTCAATTCCACCTCAAATCGACAAACTTTTTCCCTTGAAGTCTCAGTTTTGGCTGAAAATTGGTACACTGGTAGGGTCCTTGGGTGCTGATAAAAACCTAATTTTTTTTTGACCGGAAGTGATTTTTGACCGAGATATGAGCAAAAATATTCTTCATTTTTTTGCAAAAAAAAAATTTGAGGCAACTTTGCGCGCATGTATCATCAAAAGTATTGTAGCTAGAGTCATAATTTTTTTTTATTTTGAAGATCGTAATAAGGGCTACCTTAGATGCAAAAAATATTTAAAAAAATTTTTTTTTAAGTTACCAAAAAATTAAAGTCAAGTTTAGACACAATATCTCAAAAAACGTATCTTTGAATTTTCTGAAAAATTTATATAATATGGCCCTTAATAATGCTGATAAATATATAATTAAAAAAGTTTGGGACCGGCATGACTTTTTACAAAATTTAAAAAAATCAATTTTTTGCACTAATATTGGGACCTATTTATGCCCTTTGCACTATATTAGAATATGCCAATGTGCCAAATTTGACAGTATTCAAAAAGCAGGACATATGGGCAATTATGTTAGACCGTAATAGTTTGATTTAATTAATTACTACCATTATTAAATTTACAATGAAAAAGTGAACCTTAAAACCGAAAAAAGTGAAAATTTTGCCTGTTTTCAAAATCGACTTTCTGGTTAACCAGCCAACCTTTTTTTAATATTTAACATTTATTTTATAGATAAAATATTGCTTAATAACATATAATAGCCCCACCTTTTTTCACTCGATTTTGACGCTTCTACAATAAAAATACCTAAATTTGCCAAAAAACAGCAAATTTTCAGGTGTCAAAAAACTAACGCAGATTGTATTCGTCTGTGCAAGCTTATTTTTTTATTATTTTGGCAAAATTATCTAAAAATATCTAGAACCTATATAATCAGTCATATTTTGCCTGTTAAAGTGTTAAAAAATAATATATATGTTATGTATAGAAAATCCTATAAGAACTAGATAAGTAAATTATAAAAAAATGAGATTATTAAATCATTTCATTATTTTTATTAAATTTGTAATTTAATGTATTTATTAAAACACATTTTTGTGTTAAAACTCGTAAGAAACGCATTTAGTTATAAAAAACTTTAGGTCAATGCCCAAATCTATATGCCCATAGAATCAAGTAACAGTAATATTTCCTCTTTCTTTAATAGGTTTAGTGTGTCTATATTATAAAACTAAAATGTAATTAGAACTTAAATTGTTGGTTTTTAAACTTTATTAAGGTCAGTTAGATATATATGGTGTTCCTTGCTCTAAATAGCCTTTCAAAAACTTATTTGGCATTTGTAAAAATTCGTAAAAAAGACTGAATGTCTATATTTTGTTTATATTAAATTGGGTCTAATATTTAGTCTTAAAATTCATCATTGAAGCTAATTCTGCCCGTTATAATCATTTAAGGTTGTTTAAACCTAACATTTGACTTCTTTTATGTAGTTATAATATCAAAAAACCATATAACTATGTTTCATAAAATAATTGACTTTTTACGTTTATTTTAAGTTTGTTGATAATCATAAAAAAAGAAAATCTGTTAAATCATAATATTCTAAATAGGCCAAATATATTCTATTTTACTTATTTCTGTCAGATTTAACGTTGTTGAGGCTGTTTTATATAAAAACTATTAATTAATAGAAAAAAATTAATTTTTACAAATTTTTTAACCTTATTATTTTTTCTAAAATCCTCTTAAATTTTTTATCCAATAAATTTAACAAATTTTTTGAATTTTGCCGAGGATAAATATTGAGAATTATGTACATATTCTAATATTGTTCATCAAACTAAAAATGACTAGTAAAAGTTAACATATATTAGCATAAAAATTTTAAGTTTTTATTTTTTACACCTTAAAATTTCAAAAAACCTGGCAAACTTTGGTTTTTATTTCATAAAAAGCTATGGGTAGGTAAAAAATGTTGGGGGAAATATATGTTATATAGTGATGTTTTATGTATTAAATGCAGTTTTAAATTTTCAAATTGGTTTGGTAGTGACCCAGAAAGTCGGCTTAGAAGATAGGAGTAAAATACTGAAAATTACCAATTTTTTTGTTCTAAAGTTCCCCTTTTCTTTCCAAAATTGACAATAGTTTGAATCAAATTAATAAAACTGTTATAGCCTAACATATTTGCCCCTATGTCTAACTTCTTATATATAAACAAATTTGGCACTTTTAAATATTTTAATGTAGTACAGGGAGCAAATTTTTGTCTAAAAATCAAAAAAAAAATTTTTTTTTTGAATTTTTTAAAAAGTCTAGTCGGTCCCATACTTTTGAGTTCACATATTAATAATGAATACTAAGGACTGTATTTCAGCAATTTTTTAAGAAATTCAAAAATACGTTTTTTTAGTTATATCAAATTGAATGTTTTTTACAAAATTGTAAAATTTCAAAAAAATAATTTAAAAATTATAAACACATGCAAGATAGCCCTTATTGTCCTCTTCAAAATAAAAAAAAAATTAAGTCTCTAGCTATAATACTTTTTGACTTATAACCTTGCAAAGTTGCATTAAATGTGAAAATTCACCTTGCAATTTTTATTTCTTTTGCCCCTATCTTCGTCAAAAATCACTTCCGGTCAAAAAAAATTTCCAGATTATGAGATACTCTTAGATACTACCTCCATGCAAAATTTCAGCCCAATCAAAAGGGGTACCCCTCCCGGACTTGCTGGATTGAGGTGGAATTGACCATATATATATATATATATATATATATATATATATATCTCGAATTGCTTAATTTTTTAAACAAATAGGTCCTGTTTGGTCTATATACGAAACCGCACCTGTATAAGCCAGCAAAACTATAGTTAAGGTATATCCAACATTGTCTTTTCAATATATATTAAATTTATGGTAACTAACTGTTGGTTTTATATTATTTCATCTTAAATATTTTAGACAATTAAAAGTGGAATCAATTACAATTTTAATATTTTACTCATCAGTTCCTATCAAATTAATTTTGTCCATAAAAGGCAAGGTGTCGTTGAAAGTAAAATGGGCAGTGCATAGTAATAAATATTTTTTATGGATATAAAAAAACTATGCCGCGCTTATAGGCTAAAAATCTAAAGTTTAATGAAATTGTTATATATAAATCGTATTTCTGTTTGGTCCAATTTAGACCTAAACCTGATAAAAATATAAATTTTAACATTAAAATGTTTTTTTTGACACCATCAAAATCGATTTCAGAATTAAAAAAAATTATTTTGTCAACCTTTCATTGGCGGATTATTAAGTAGTAACATTAAAAGCTAATGAAACCTTTATAAATTGCCCCTAAAGGATAAAATTTTGCTAAAAATTACAGTTTGTTAGAAATCTTTTCCGCTCCATTATATTTTCGTAGTAAAGATTCTTTAATTATAAAAAATGCGTCGTCCTTAAATAAATGTCGGATAATTATTTAAATGGTATTATGGCTGAGACTTGGTGGGAAATCGGAACTTAAACGCGACTTCAATTAAAAAAATAACATAATTTGTGTAATATATTAATAATTTCACTACCTGGCGAAAAAAATGAAGGCATTGAGGCAAAACCCACGGATTTTTTACTATCCCATCCAACTTGGAAATCGGTTAATATGTCATTTGCTAAGGGCGGTATATCGAATTGGGCGCGAACCTCATCGTAAACCATCACTAGCTATGAAAATATTTTGAATAATTCATCAAAATCAAACAACGTAACACCTGACCTCAAGAGTACTTGTCAAACTGCCGTTATGACTTGGCAAAAAGTACTTTTTGCGAATCAATAACTCGTTTAAATTTTAATTTTCGTAAAAATTGAAACCCGTATTGTAAAATGTATTATTTTATAAATTATCTTATTTGCACAATAAAAATATTTTTGAAAATAAGCTGTGAGAGCAGAAAGAAGGTAACTCAATCTAAAAAAATACTATTTTAATAATTTTTAAGCAATTTTAAGAGTTTGATTATTTACATGATAAATTAAAGACGTGACTGTAAAAACCAAAAAACTGATTTGAAAGCACGAAAACGTTAGAGGTCATTTAGGTCGATGTGTGATTGGTTTAACGCTCAAAAAGTCTAAATCAAACTCCACAACATGCTCAAAAAATTTTTATACATGGTTTGATTCTCCGGCCAAAAATATTAAAATAATACCATTACCAAAATCCATACTGAGAATACGTGTTTATATTTTGCGAGAATACTCATTTTTGGATACCCAGCGAAAATTTATAAATTTCCTTAACTTAATTAGATTGACGGCGATTCGAATACCAGTCGATAATGGGTTAACCGACCTAGTAGCATGTGATTAATTTTACCGTTAACTGTTGATATATTAACATAAATTCAAGGCTAAAATTAGTTAACTTTAATGGGCTACTGTTGTGGTAATCAGGTATCATACTATGGCTATGTATTAAACCAAACATTGTAACCCATTTAGCTTTATCTATTAATTATAAAGATAAGAGTAGTGGAAGATTGTAAGCTGATTTCTCTACGCTTATATCATTAAATGTGCAATCGCTATGACACGATCGACCTGTTTGAGTGGAATAATTTATGCTGACTTTGTGCAACAAATAAATCATTTTTTCTTACTATTACCCTTAATAAGTCACCAAAGTTAAGTCAGTGGCATAGCTTTACACATTCGGGAAGGTCTGGTTTTGGATTCTGGGCATGGGTGGATTTTTCTTAACACATGTTTGAGGCTGCTGAAGAGCCTACCCACTAGGCCGCAAATGATAAGCCTAAAGTGAGAGATTAGGCCAAAAATCTTAGTCGCCAGCCGTCCATAATTCACTAATTATCCAGAACGAATTATAAAGTTTGGTAAATAGCTAACGGGTATGGCACTCCTTGATTTGGGGAAAGGTATCCCATCATTATTACACAGGTCAACAATTTTTTGAGAGTTTTGAGTTAACTACAAAGATCAAACCTGCCATCTTAGGGAATATCAAATCCATTTACATTTTTTCCTAAACAAACTCAGTTAGTCAGGTATAAACATTGAAAATTTTAGAAAAAAGGTCAAAAAACAAAAGAGATTCAAAAACAAAAATAAGCTGACATTTTATTTTTGCATATTCACAATAGTCTGTTAAATATAAATTTCAAATAATATTTTCATTAAAAACGGATAATATATCGTGCCGTATTTTAGTTTGGACGCGAAATGTATTATCTAAATGCCTATGTAAGAGCTTGATATATTAATAAAAACTATTTTTTATTGTTTGTGATTTAAAATATAATTTACAAGGGATTTTTATATGCAAAAAAATTAAAAATTTTTTTTCTTTAGGGTATATTTAGATCTGTCAATTTGGTCAAAAAGGGCCATTTTTCGTTATAGACAGATCTAAGGAGTCAAAGACGGAAGAAACTAAGAAAAACGAAAAATAAATATTAGGCCATCATGGGGATTCTGATGTTTTCATAAAAATCTCGTCTCTGACATTGATATTTGTTGACCTGTGTTATCAATAAATTATACTCGTTCAACTTTATAACGAAGCTGAAACAGATTTACGATTATAAAGAAAAAAAACTAGTTATAAAGGTTTGAAAACCATTCTTCAGGTCTTATTTTCGCAATTTTTTAAATTTTCACGATGTTTGAGGAAGATAGACATGATGTATCAACTATATATGTAAACATCAATCGCATATCTTTTTCACGTTGCTATTGACAGTTTGTATTTGGAAACGGGCTGTGAAGTTGCACCTCGACCCTCTTCTGTTCAGCCAGACCCTAAAATTTTATTCTGGCTTAACTTGTGAAAATACAAACACTGCCTAAAATTTTATATTGCGATTTGTAAATAGCTATATGCATATTATTCATCAATTGGTATATATAATTTTTTTTATCTCATTTTAAACCTGTCCTCCCATCAAATTATTTTACAACTTTTTTACTTTAGATAATTATTAAAGGAATATTCTTTCAACTAATAGACATATTGTGAATTAAATAAAAACCAAGAAGTGATATTTCAGCCCGACCGCCAAAAAATTTATCATTTTAGCCCCCTTCCCCTCCCCCTGAAATTGGTTATTGATTTTAAGCAACTCAGAAATTTTTTATAGCAAATTATAAAACTTTTGGGATAAAATTATTAATAAAATACAGAATATTTGATAATGCCCTTTATTATTAAATTATTCATTTTTAATACTTATTTGAACAAAATAAAATATAAAAATTGAACTGGCCCCCTATTTTTAATTTTCTGGCCCGCCCAACCCGTTTATCCGGCGGGCCGCCAACGGGTCGGGTGGATTTTTGGGTTTCGACTGGCATCTGCCATTTTATTCACAGGTTGTCTCAAAGCGAAAATAAAATTATGTGGCTGTTAGGGAGCGCAAAAATAAGGGTGTATATAACACAGGTCAACAGATTTTTATGAAGCTAACTAAATAGATCGAACCTGCAATCTTATTTTCAAATCCGTTTACCGTTTTTCAAATCAAATTTAGTAAGTCACTACAAACATTAAAAATTTTTGAAAAAATGTCAAAAAAAAACAAAAAAGATTCAAAAACAAAAATAAATTAACTTTTTTGCATATTCACTACAGCTAAACTGTTAAATTTTTCAAATAATAATATTATTAATCATAATATATCGTGTCAATTTAAGTTCGGACGCGAAATATTCTTTATTATCTTACTCATGTAAGATCTTGATATACTAAAAAATTTTATTTCTGATCATTTGAGATGATAAATATAAGTTACAAGGGATTTTTATATAAAAAAAGATTTTTGATTTATTTTTTTAGGGTATTCTCGAGGTCGCAAAAACATTCAAAAAAGTCTATTTTTTCGCTATGGACGGATCTAAGGAGCCGAACGCGGAAGAAACTACGAAAAACGGAAAATATATATGAGATTAGGTCATCATGGGGATGTATGCTTTTATGTTTTTATAAACTTTTTTTTTCTTAATTTTTTAAGTAAGGGCACGTGCAAAGTGAGTTTTTATTTTCGTGAAATTCTCAAAATTTTATAAATATTATTGTGTAAAAAAATACAAACAAAAAGTTGCAAATTTAGTTTATGCAATAATGCTTTTTCTAAAATAAAAAAAATTTAAATTTTTAATATATTCAGAATTTTCAAAATTTAACGAATAAAAAACTCACTTTGAACGTGCCCTTCCCAAAAAATTGAAGTCAAGTTTAAATACAAATAACTCAAAAAAGATATTTTTAAATTTTTTGAAAAATTAATGAAATATAGCCCTTAATAATGTTAATGAAACCGGCATGACCTTTGAAAAATTTAATTTTTGCCCTAATTTTGGGACTTTATGCCCTTTGCACTATATTAGAATAAGTCAATGTGCCAAATTTAAAACTATGCAAGAGGCAGGACATAGGGCAATTATGTTCCTCCATAATAGTTTGTTTGATTAATACTATTATTAAATTTACAATGAAAAAGTGAACCTCAAAACCGGAAAAAGTGTGATTTTTGCCTGTTTACAAAATCGAATTTGATTAACCAGCCAACCTTTTTTAATATTTATCATGCATGTTATAGATAAAATATTGCTTAAAACATCTAGTATCCCCAGCTTTTTTTATTGGATTTTGACGCTTCTAAAACTAAAAAACCAAATTGTCAAAGAAATAGCGAATTTAAGGTGTCAAAAAACTAACGCAGATTTATTCATTTGTTAGCTTATTTTTTTTTTATTATATTTGCAGATTTAACTAATTAAATTTAAAACCTATTCAATCAAAGTTTGCTAATACGTTGTGTATAGAAAATCTCAAAAGAACGTGATTAATAACAGAAAAAGAAGAGTATAAATCATTTCATTATTTAATTAAATTTGTATCTTATTATATTATTAAAAAGTAATTCTTGTGTGAAAATTTGTTAGGAACACAATTGGGTCAGTGCTCAAATCCATGTTCCTATGGAATCAAATAATAGTGATATTTCCTTTTTCTTTAATGTGCCTAATGCGTCTTTATTATGAAACAGTAAGATTTAAATGGAACTAGAATTATTGTTTTTTTATATTAAAGTTGGTGGAATATATATTGTATGCCTTGTTTTTAATACCATATCAAAACATATTTGGAATTTGTTAAAATTAGTAACTGAATATATATTATTTATTACTAATTGGGTCTAATATTTAGTTTCTAAATTTATTATTGAAGACAATTCTGCCCGTATAACCTTTTGAAGTTGTTAAACCCTAAAACTGACATGTTTTATGTATTTACCAAAAAATTATATTATTGTGTATCATAAAATATTTGACTTTTTACGTAAAATAAATACTAAATATATAATTTCTAATATTGTTTATTAAACTAAAAAAGGCTAGTAAAAGTTTACAAATGTAAACTTACTAATATTAAGTATGTATTTTATACACCTTAAAATTAAAAAAAAAATTGCAAATTTTTGTTTTTATTTTATAAAAAGCCATGGGTACGTTAAAATGTTGGGGGAATTATGTTTTAAAGCGATGTTTTATGTATAAAATGCATTTCTAAATTTTAAAATTGGATCGGTAGTTTGCCAGAAAGTCGGCTTTGAAGGTAAGAGTGAATTATTAAAAAAAATCCATTTTTTTTTTGCTCTCAAGTTCACTTTTTCTTATCTAAATAAATATAAATATTAATCAAATTAATAAATGATGTAGCCTAACATAATTGCCCCTATGCCTGACTTCTTACAATCAATTTGGCACTATCGACTGTTTTAATATAGTGCAGGGAACATAATTGTGTCTTAATTCTGAAAAAAATGCCAATCCCAGACATTTGAGTTCATATATTTATAAATAATATTAAGGAGTATATTTTAGCAATTTTACGCGATTAGCACTGTGGGGTCCACACGGACCACAAAAATTTTATATTTTGGATATCTTCAAATATAATATATAAGATTGGCCAAAATTTTGTGACTTTTTTCTTAAATAGATGATAGACAAAACTAGTAATAAAATTTGGTCTATGTTTAATAACAAAATTTGTTTAAAATTTAGAAATACTATAGCATTCGCGTTACAGTTTCCTCACCCTACCATTCGCAGGTTAAGAAATTAAAAAAACGTTCTTTTTAGTTGTATAACTAAATATTCTTTACAAAATTGTGAGAATACATAATAATTTTTTTTTAATAATAAACTCATGCAAGATCGCCCTTACTGTCCTTTTTATAATCAAAAAAAAATTAAGTCTCTAGCTATAATACTTTTTGACTTATATCCTCCTAAAGTTGCATTTAATGTAAAATTTTGCCTCGCATTTTTTCTTTTGCCCCTACCTGGTTCAAAAATCACTTCCGGTCAGAAAAAATCTAAATTATGAGATATCCATTAATAATACCTCCATGCAAAATTTTATCCAAATTTAAGCGGGTGACCTTCCCTGACTTGTTGTGAATGAAACCGACCATATATATATGTCAGAGTCCAAACCCTATATTCCGCCGGCGAGATTTTTTGCATATTTTTACACGTGGGTAGTTAAAGGTACTTTACCTTAACAAAAAACAAACTTTGGGTTCTCAGATATTCGATAAATGTGATACAATTTTTATTTTTATAAATATAATATTTTGGGGCAAATTTATTAACAGGTGATTGTTAAGGGAAAAATTAAATTTACAAGAATTTAAATTCTTCTTTCCTTTAAAGCGAGCTTTTTGGTCGATAAACAGTTGCACGTTAAAGCGTTACATTGTATTAACATTAGTGTTGATCAGTCAAATTAAAATTTTAAATTAACCCGTAGCACTGTGGGATCCATATGGACACCAGCATTTGTGAATATCTTCTAATATTACATAATATTGGCTAAATTCTTAAATATATAACACACCTCATAAGAGTTATAACACAGGTCAACAAATATTTATGTCAGAAACAAGAATTTTATGAAAACATAAAAGAATGCATCCCCATGATGGTTGAATCTCATATATGCATTTGGTTTTTCTTATCTTCCGTCTTTGGCTCCTTAAATCATAGCGAAAAATGGCCTTTTTTGACCGAATTGACAGATCTAAATATACCCTAAAAAGAAAAAATTTAAAAATCTTTTTTGCTAAAAATACCTTGCAACTTATATTATTAACCAATAATGAAAAATATATTTTATTAATTCAAGCTTTTACATTGGCATTTAGATAATACAAAATATTTCCCGTCCAAACTTAAATACGACACGATATATTATGTGTTAAATGAAAATATTATTTTGAAATTAACAGTTTAACTATTGTGAATATGCAAAAATAAAATTTAAATTTATTTTTGTTTTTGAATTTTCTTTGGTTTTTTGACCTTTTTTTCTAAAATTTTTAATGTTTATAACTGTCTAACTAAGTTTGATTAAGAAAAACGGTAAACGGATTTGATATTCCCTAAGATGACAGGTTTGATCTCTGTAGTTATCTCATTACTCTCAAAAAATTGTTGACCTGTGTTATTTCGATTGAACTTTACATGGAGATAAACGGCCAACTCATATCAAAGTTTTCGTCAAAAAACTAGATTTTTCAATTGCCCTTAGAAATTGTGTTTACTGGAAAATCAAGAAATAGCATAAAAAAGAAGATAGACCAAGGATAACTATTGGTCTGAATCTTATTTTGTTCCAAACGAAACCAAATACAAATTTTCGTTTATTTAGGCCTAAGATTCACTTATTATCAAATTATATTTCAGCTTTATGATAGTTTTTTATCCCACTCTCTTTTTGTTTATGTCAGAGCTCGCAGAACTTTAACTCACATCTTTAATTTTCGACTTAGTCTAATCCTAATATAATTATTAAATTAAACATAATATAATTTGCATTCAAATTCTGATTTTTAAAAAACAAAACTTCGCATTTCAATCAAAATCTTGATATTACTTTGGTCCGTTTTTTTTTAATTTCAAAAATTTAGTACAAAAACACATGAATCATGGATAAAAGCTTTTTAAATTATTGCCTTGGCGCAATGGAATGCTTTAAAAACGCAATAAAGAGGAAATCCCACATTTACTTTTAACGAATCAAACCATTTACAGGACACGGCCTTATGCACGTATATTGTATATAAATTTTTGAAAAGTACTAGATTTTTGAAAGCTACTAGAAAAAAAAACATTCAATATCAAATTTTTAGCATTTTCTTTGCATTTTTTTTGTTATTTTAAGTTAATTATGCTCAAATTATTTTTTATAATATTTGACATTAATGTCTTTTTGTTTTATTATTATGGCATAAATATCTAAAAGAAATTTAATTTTATAAAACTTTGAAAGAGTCGTACCTAGAATTTTTTTAAAGGGGGAGGGGGGGGGGGGGGCTAAAGTAGACGCGAAAATATTTTGGTGGGTGGGGTAATTTATCGGCCTAAATTTAATTATATTTTCTAACAAATCGCAAGAAAGATTATATAGCAAAGGGTTAGGCCACACCAGGTTTAGCCCTCACCTCTCGTTACGCCAATTTTTAGAAACATATTATTGGCTTGTAGCAACTTTTTATGTTATTATTTAGAATTTAATTTTAATTTAAGATAAAATTGAATTTGTTTTTTTTTATATTTTTTGATATTCTATTAAATGGAGAGAATTGGATTTGTATTAAATTATAGTCTTTTTTTTTAATCATAACTGAAGCTTATTATCAAAATTTTCAAAGATGTAGAAGGGTAAAAAGTAAGGTACGCTCTTCTTCCACTATAAACGTGCCCAGATTTTTTAAGGGTCAGGAATAAATTAGATAAAAAGCATGATAAATGGGTTAGGGTATGTTGTCATATAAACTAATTTGAAATGTTTACAAGTTTATTTTGCAAGAGAGAAATCACAAAATTGAGCACACCAAATTTATTGCCCCCTCTCTCTCCTTCCAGTTTTTGTTACTTCTCTTTGGTACGTTAATGCCCACCATATTTATCTACCTACCCTATTGCTCTGATGAAAAAGGCCTATAAATATTTTATATATATCTATCCATTAACTTGGATTATAAATCTTAGTGGTTATAAAGTTAGGAAAATGTTAGGCTAAAATTATTTTAAAATTAAAGTTATTATTCACTTTAAATATGATTAATATTATCAAAGAGAGCGATTGTAGAATTACATCGCTGACTGAGGTTAAGTTAAAATTAAAAAAATTTAAATATTATAAATAGAAGCAAATTTTTGGGTTAGCAGATTAGAATTGACACTGAAAAATGTTTGTGATTAAAATTTGCAAGCAGCTAAAATTAGAAGGTGTAGCACAATTGCAACTGACTAATATTTTAAAATATATAAAACAATTTTTTATTATGTCTAAATAAAGGTAAAAATATATTTTGGTGCAATTGAATTTTTAAAGCAAGACGCCTTATATCGTCAAGCTGAATGGGTAACTATTTAATGTCTGGTCAGAAATTATAAACTTCAAAATATTTAAAAAATAAAAATATATATGGGTGTTCCAGCTTTTTTTAGATGGCTGGCTAGGAAGTACCCCTCTATTATAGTGTCAGTAGTTGAGGATAAAGTAGTTTGACGGTTTTTAAATTAATAGAATGCTAAAGAGGAAGATCTAAATGGACCAAATCCGAATCAGATAGAATTTGATAATGTATATCTAGACATGAATGGAATTATTCATCCTTGCTGCCATCCTGAATATAAAGCTGCACCTGAAACAGAGGAGGATATGATGATTGATATTTTTGCTTATATAGATAGATTAGTGGGAATATTGAGACCTAGAAAATTATTATACATGGCTGTTGATGGAGTGGTAATATTTTAAATATTTAATCAAGTTTTAATTTGTGTAAATTAATTTATTAATTTAGGCACCTAGAGCTAAAATGAATCAACAAAGATCAAGGAGGTTCCGTGCCTCTCAAGAAAGTGATGAAAGATCTAGTTCGATTGCAAAAGTTAAAGCTGAAATTGCTGCAAGAGGAATTACCTTGCCTGATGAAGCTCAGAATAAACCACATTTTGACAGCAATTGTATTACTCCTGTAAATAAATTTAGCTTTCAATGACCTAAGATTCTAGAATATTTTTTAAATTCTTTAAAATAGTCTGTACCCTTTGAGCATATATTAGTACTTGTGTAAAAAATAATTTTATCAGACAACATCTTTTAAAACATTCAAAATGTCTAATAGTTTAGCTTTTAATCTAATATTAAAAATTGTTAAATGAATGAATTGAGGACACAATATTTAGCATTTTATTGCCTTTTTATTGAAACAAAAACTAAATTATTAATTTGTATTTAGGGTACTCCATTTATGCATAAACTATCAATTTGTCTCCGTTATTACATCCAAGATAGATTAAGTAATCATCCTGCTTGGAAAAACATGAAAGTTATTCTTTCAGATGCCAATGTCCCTGGTGAAGGTGAACACAAGATTATGGATTACATACGGAGGCAACGGGGTTCATATTTTTTATAAAATATGTATTCCAAGACAACTTTTTATTTGATAGGCATATCTCTATGCCATGTAGCATTTTAGGTTAGTTATAAAATTGTATGACATCTGGTTAAGTGAAAACTAACTATGCATGTTTATTTTTTTGGCTATAAATCTGCTTGTCAAAATCTGGTGTTAGAGTTTCTCATTTGGTGATGTGCCTTTCACCCAGGCAAAGCAGATCGTCGCTTAGTTATAACAGATACTCTGGTTGGCTTACATTTTTAAGAAATACGATTTTTAAATTATTTAGTAGTTGGCGTGTACTGTTACATATATTTTTGGAGTATTGAAAACAATATATTAAATTGAATCTAAACGCGTCTTTAACGTTATTATAGACACTGAAAGTAATGCAAAATGCCTTTAGATAACCTAGAGTTATGCGTTTAAATTACTCATTTTTTAAAAAAAAATAAAACGAAATAGTAATGACTCTAAAATGGTATTATAGTTTGTTGCATGTATACTGATCGCAACCAATTTTTTCAGAACCTTGGGTAATTTATAGTCATTATTTGTTGATGAGTGTGAAAACTTGTATTTAATTTTTAATACTTTTGTTTAAATACTGCGAAGGCATTTAATAACACATTCCAGTTAAAATAATGGTACCTTTAGTTATTTATAAATTGGTATTGCTATTTTTACCTCAATCCATTTTTTTAAGTTATGTTGTGTATCGCTTTTATAATAGCAAACCCAGACCACGATCCCAACACCCGGCATTGCTTGTGCGGAGCCGATGCCGACCTCATAATGCTGGGCCTGGCAACACACGAACCGCATTTCACAATAATCAGGGAGGAGTTTAAACCGAATCAAAGCAAGCCCTGTGATTTGTGCAAGCAAAAAGGTATTTTTTATGATCTACACTATGTTTTTTTGTTGAGTAATAGATTGCTATGTATATTTAAACAGGTATTCTAATTTTTGTTAAGCAACTATCTCATTTTTTTCAACAAATAATATCATAGTAGCATGTTATCTTTATCTGACAAATCGGTTAAAAATATGTGGCGCTGTGGGTGTAGTTTAAATTATTTCAAAATTTTTTTTCAAGTTTAAACGCAATTGATAAGTAAGTTTATATCCAGATTTTTCATAATGAAGAGCAAACAAGTGAGTTTCGCCTATAATATTTTGGGTTTTTCGTTTCTACTAAGAACAATTCTAACTTTTGGCAAGCTTACATTTTAACAAATTTAAAAACGCGTTAAATACGCTTTAACACTTAACCGCCTAGCTTTTTAAGATGAAAAATTAAGAATCGCTTTTTAACCTATGATTAAGATATGTTGAACAATGTGTTATCATTTTTATAGCTGGAAAACGTTTACAAATTTGTTTCTCCTTGTAGGCCCCAATATATAAATTAGCAACATTAGATTTATTATAAATATTTTAAACCTATAACATGCAAAAAATAAAATATCGATCAAAAGTAAACTATTGGCAATAGCTTTTGTTTAGGCCAAAAAAAATTGTTTTTATATATTTCAAAACTAGATTTGTATATTGCTAGTTAATTAAATATTGAAAACAGATGTATTAAATTAAACCTAGGTTGTCAAATTTTCCAAAATACATTTACCACGCTAGACGGCTAAAAAAGAATTTGGTACTATAAAGATTATTTTCAATAATTATTTTTCCCAGATTTCGTGTATTGCACTATTACATAAATTATAACGTTTTGAAATTTTAGGGGTTATAATTGGCATTTTTCAAAACTTTACTAACAGTTAGTTTGATAGTCGATAATCAGAACAAGCATTTTTATTTATTTTGTGACAGGTCACGAGCTCAAGGATTGCACTGGTGCCGCTTTAATAGTTAACGCTTCTCAAGGCAACGATTTAACGCCATTCGCTTCCTCCCTAGAGGATTCGGATGATGCCTTGGAGGGTCTGCCCCTTGACGGAGAAACTTCATTTCTGTTTATAAGGCTCGATGTGCTAAGGCAATACCTGGAACGCGAACTCATTTACGATTTTACGGCCCGTGATTTTGGTTTACAACCCCTTTTCCTTACTTTAACGCCATCAACTTCTAAAATGATTTTTATCGCAATTAGATTTTTTTAATTTTCAATTATTTTGTTATTTTTGTTTAAGTTTTTATCAATAAAATAACGTCGTTTATTAGTTGATGAACTATATATTAAAAAGCATTACAACTTCCATTATTCCCAATAATATTTGTGTATATATATAGGCCGAGTTGATTTTGGATAAATGCTATTTAGTAATTTAGCCATAACTAAAAAACAGCTCTCTGCATTGGAATTATTTTTATAATTAAGGCCACTTGCAAAGTGGGTTTTTATTTTCGTAAAATTTTGAAAAATCCAAAAATTTTAAAAATTATTTTGTTTTAAATTTTGTAGCATAAACTAAATTTGGCAACTTTTTAATAATTGTTTTATTACAAAATTTTCATTGTGAAAATTTCACTTAAATAAAAACTCACTTTGCACGTGCCCTAACTAAAGTTTTTTAATTCACTTACATCGATACTTTTAATATATTTTATATGTACTATATTAAAGTATCTTTTAAAACTTTAAGCTATATAAAAAATTGTTCAAGAAAATTTATAAAAAAATACGAGATTTTCAATTGATAAGAATTTGATAAATTAAATTATTGTATATTGGCACAAAATAAATTAAAAAAGGCATTCAACTTCCATCAAGCAATCTTTAAAATTTATAAAAATTGCTATTTCTAGGTACCGGCTCGAATCATTACAATAACAACTATTACAACTCAGGGAGCCCAAACAGGGCCAGGGCCGTTAAATTGAGGAAGGACCTTGACCTGGAACGCATAATAGATGATTGGGTGTTCCTGTGCTTCTTTGTTGGCAATGATTTTTTGCCTCATTTACCTTCCCTCGAAATTAGGTGCACTTTAAATGTTTTTTATTTTTAAATTTCTGTTTTTTGGTGGAATTAATATGTTTAACATATATATAAATGAGTTGACACACTTTGAGTAAACATACCAGGAAATATCAAATTTAAACTTATAAAAAATATTTAAGTTTGTTTCTAAAAATTCATGAATTTAGGGCGTTACCTTATTTGTTTTTGTGTTTTTAGGGAGAATGCGATTGACCGGTTAATCAAAATTTACAAAGAAGTGCTCAACGAACTTGATGTAAATAATTATGAATATTTTTAATTTTTTTATTTTAATATATATCGATAACTTTAAAAAAATTGTTTTATACACATAATTTATTTATTATTTTAAATATTGGAGCTTAGATATAGGCCAACAAATTTTAACAAAGATTTTATGTTTTTTTTAAAGTATACTATCGCTAATGTCCGATTTTTAAATATTTATTTCGTTTTTGTTTTTGTTTGCCATATTTTTTAATTGAACCTTTAACTTTATAAATAATTTAAAAAAATATAAATTTGATCAAGTTTTAGAGTTTTTTGGCTGCATTGGGTATAAAAAATGTGTTGCTTTTTATGTAGCAAAATTTTGTTTAAAGTTAAATAGTTAAAAAAATATAGCTTTAAGCATTTAAGTTTTTTTCGATTTTTTTTATAACAGGCTTATTAAATTGCAATAAGGTTTTGATATTTAAGAAATCACCAGAACACTATAAATATGCTTTTTTTAATAATTCATTTAAGGGCAGAGAAGAAACGCATTACACTTTGATTCATTAATTTCAGTTTTTTATTTTTTCTTTCAGGAGCTGATTAAAGTTACGAAAATGTCAAAGTAATATTAATAAAGGGTTAGGAAGTTAAATAAATGCAGCTGCGTTGCGCCTACTCACGGCGTCGCGCCTGCGTCAGATATTAGTTTAAATCTGATAGGCTACTTTTCTTTCAAAAATTTGTCCACCTGTGTATATTATATATTTTTTATGTTTTATTAGTTATTTATTAAGATTTAAATGTTCTGTTCATAAATAATAATCGTTTTTAGGGATATTTAACGTGCAACGGATCGGTTAACTTAAAATCCACGCAGATAATTCTTAATAAATTGGGCGAAGTTGAGGATACAATATTCAAACAAAGGCAGGAAAACGAGCTTCGTTTTAAACGGAGACAAGCTGAAAGGTTATTTAATAATTAATTTTTTAAGGTCCCATAATCATTTTTATAGGTTAGGTAAAGGTGCTGCAATATTGTTTTAAAACATTTTTCTAGATCATTTAATTACTTCGTGAAAGACGTGTTGATGCAAATTCGATCAAATAATGTTCAATAACTTGTAGTTTTTTTTTCAATTTAATTAGAACCTGCTATAAACATTTATAATACAGATAAAACGACAACTGATTCAAAATTTTGTATTTATAATTAAATGAACAAAAACTATTTTAATCACATAAATTATATAATTTTCCCAGCTGTGGTATAGTGCTTTTCAAGCGGTATATTTGGTAGAGATTTTTTTTAATAGAAGCCGCAAAACTTTATTTTAACTATAGATGTGCAAAATCAAATTAACTTAGCAGCCTGTTCAATTAAAAATTTGATATTTATTTATATTATTTATAGAAAAATTAGAAATTTGTTTTTGTATCTAAAAATTAACTATTTCTGCATTTTCTCCCCAATAATTGAATTTATCTAGATTGATATGAACGGGAAAAAAAGATTTAAACTAATAACCTGGGAATTTGCAAATTAGTTTGGACTTTGAGATTTGTAAACCTTTTTTTATGTAATAATTTATAATTTAGGTATAACATTTTTAAATATTTACTTTGGTTGGTATAGAAATCAGCGTGAAGACTTAGAAAAGTCAAATGCACCAGGAAATTCGACATTTTATCCTCTTGGCCGTCAAGGGTTCAATCCTACCAACTCGAACCAAGCCATTAAATTTGTCCCTCAGGGTGCAACCGCTTCCGACCTTAAAAATGCTAGAGTTTGTTTATTCATATTTTATATTTTTTTGTTTAAAATATTGAAGATTTTTGAAATAATAATTGTATCTTGCTTTTGTTAAACTTACAAATAGAACTCTTATTTGATTTAATTGCTAACACGCTATGTGCAATAATAAATGTCCCTAAATTTTTCAATTTAAATAATAGTCAAAAAATTTTTTTGTTCGAAATTTAGCTAATTATTTTTTATTCTATTTTGTGTTTGATATTAGAAAAATGAAAAAGATGACTCGGACTCGGATAATGACGATAATGTTAGGTAACAAAAATTATTTAAGAAAATGTTTTTTATGACTTTTCATGTTTCTCATTACCTCAATTTTCATATACCGCAATTTTTAGATTATATGAAGATGGATGGAAAGACCGCTACTACTCTGCTAAATTTAGAATTGACGATAATGATTTGAAATTTAGAAATGAAGTGGTAAGCTCTTCTCATTTAATTCAAAATTTTTTTGATATATGGGGTTTACGAAAAATTCCAAAAGCCGTATCCTATTTCATTCTATAAACTTTTAATTATAAACATATTTGTAAGTTGGTTTGGATGATAAATTAGAGAGAATAAAAATCACGTATAAAATTTTAGGTAATATAAAGGATATAATTTACCTATCTCTATGCATCATACGCTTTCTTTATATTTTTGTAATTTATACTGTTTGCGAGATTATTAAATAAATCAAATATTTAAATATGCATTGAAGAAGGTTCATTATCACTTTCTAAAATAGTTTAAAATTTTAAATTACTGCGCATCTAAATGTATCTGGAATTAATTTTTCACATTTGTTTATCGCAAGCTGTTAATTGATAAAAAATTGTAAAACCTATTATAAATAGTGTATATAAAGCTGTGCTAATTTAAAGTTACTTTTAATTATGTATGTGTAATATTCAATATTATATTTTATATATGGCGTATTTTAGATAAGTTTAGAATTAATGTTAGGTCAGATATATTTTATTATTTATTTTTTATAACTATTGTGATTATTTTTATAAATTTGTTTTTTTGTAAAAATGATACCAGAACACGTCCATTAAAATTTCGTGAGATATGCTTGATCTACTCACTATAGTTTAGAGTTTAAGATATATTTTTTGACCAATTCTTAGGCAATGGCGTATGCCAAAGGACTTTGCTGGGTTCTGCTTTATTACTACCAAGGTTGCCCTTGCTGGAATTGGTTTTTTCCCTATCACTATGCGCCGTTCGCTTCCGATTTTCAGAATATGGATAAGCAAATAACGAATAAATTTGAGATTAAAACACACCCGGTATGCTGTATTTTTATATTACCTTAATGCGTCATTAATTTCAGTTGTTAATAAAATACAGTTTTACCTTATTCTCATTTACAATATTACAAATAATTAACATTTTCTAACTCTGAAAATTTTTGTGTAATTTATTGCCACGATTTTGTTTGCGATGAAAGTGAAAGTTGCTTCTTAATAAATTATTTATTTCAATTTGGAAAGTATTTTGTCAAATTTTACTTAATTTTTAAATAAAACGAAACAGGTTTATATATTCGAGGATAGTGTCCTATAGACATTATTAATTTTTTTTTACTTGATAAAAAACTTGAGGGGTATCTATCATCGTTCCATAAGAAATGTCAATTTGTTTCTGTGTATTTTTAATTAATTTTATTTTGGTCTTTTACATAAATTATTCAAGTATATGAATTATCATTAATTTAATGTGGTTTTATATGCTGTCTTAAATTAGAAAAAATGTGGTGAGCTAAGCTATTTATAAAGTTCCTTAAGCTTATCCAAGAATAGTTTGAAAAATAGAATTGTAAGGCACTGTTTATAGATGTAGCAAATAGATTTGAGCATATAGTCACGGTCGACTTAGGAATTTATATGTGAAATAACCACCTTAAGGAGTGTTTTTTCTTAAAAAAAAATATTATGAAATTTTGTCCAATAATTGAAGCCCTTCAAATAACCATAGATCTTTCAATGGTTTTAAAAATGAAAATTTAAATACACGGCCTCATTTCCGAGTCTTATAAACGGCTAGGTCATATAATTATTTTTTTCGTGACTGTAATAAAAAATCAGTAAAGATACATATATATTTAAATGTTAATTTATTTATCATGTTTTTGTAAAAACAGTTTAAACCGTTGGAACAACTTATGGCAGTGTTCCCAGCTAGCAGCGGGAAACATATCCCGACCCCCTGGGCTGAGCTTATGACAGTTCCGGATTCACCTATACTCGATTTTTATCCCACAAACTTTAAAGTCGATTTAAATGGAAAACGTTATGCCTGGCAAGGTATAAGCAATTAACTTAAAAAATTCAAAATATAATTAATACAAACTTTATAGATGGCATGTTTTTTCCTTCATAGTTATATTAGAATTAAATATAATATTTTTGATTGAATTTAGTTGCTAATTTGTCTTTTATGAACAATTAAACTTTATTTTATTATTTTTAGTTTTTTTTTAAACACTCAGTTATTTGGCCTATTGTTTGTACATGTGACATTTAATAATTTAATATTAATATGATGATATTTTTGAGTGCTAACTTTTGACACATACATGATTTGTAATGATAGGCCTGACATGTTTTTATTTATAAGTGAAGACTCACTCACGTTTTTTCAATTTGTTTAATTCTTATACACATATAAATCACCTATTGTCTGCTATTATAAATTATACAGGTGTTGCCCTACTCCCATTTGTGGAAGAAAATCGCTTGCTCAAAACTTTAAGGGACCGGGTGTATGATAAATTAACTCCATTTGAGCAAATCCTAAATGCCCGAGGCTTTGATCGACTTTACATAAGCGGAGAACATTCAGCCTTTGGCATAATAAAATCAATCCTTGCTTCCGATCTCGATACCGATCAGGCTAGTCAAAAGGTTAGTTTAAACTTGTAGTAAATTAAAATCGCGTCTAAACTTTAATTTTACAAAGGCTAAAAAAATATTTTGTCTACTATTTTAGCAAATAAAAATATTATAATACCTACCTAGTATGGGTTATGGGGCTCTGTATTCAGGCACGATTCTAGACCCCTTTTGGGGGGGCGTCCCCCCCCCCCCAAAAAATACATAGTAATTTTTTTCTTCCACATAATATAATTAGATTTGATCCGTCAAAAATATCTAAAAAATAATATCTTAAATATATTTACTTTTTTTAAAAGTGTTTTTATTCATTAATACTTCTCATCCGCAAGAGAGATCAAACTAATACAGAAATCTATAGAAAAATTTAATTTTACAAAAAGCTTTATATTTGTGAAAGCAATTCATAAATATGATGCCTAAGAAATTTTCTCACAGTCATCAATCTTTTGTTAGAATATAATCTAGAACCAAAGAACCTGATCGCACAATGCTACGATGGGGCGAACGTAATGTCCGGGGGAAAAGGTGGTGTTCAAGTATTTCTAAGCAAAATAGCTGGACACCATGTCCCATATATTCACTGCTTGCCACCGATTGCATCTTGTTGTAAAAGATTTTCTTGAAATTTTAAGTGAAGGAAAATTTTTTTTTGATTTTTTCTTCCCTTCATAAATTTTTTTAACATGATGCAATCAAGAAAGTTAGGGAATGCGTAACCAAACCCAGGCTGTTGCCCCATCAGTGGTGTCATTTTTTTGTTAAAAATTACACAAAAATATTTAAAATTCTTTTAAAAATTAAAAATAAAAAAACTTTTATATCTTCAGGTCACAGGGCCGAATCGGGGTTTTTGACCATATTTATAATCATCTATTTATTTTTTTTGTATTTAATTGAAAAATTATTTTATTTATTAAAAATAATTATAGATCAATTTTAATGCAGAACGATTTATGTTTCTAAAACTTCTGATTTAATACACCATTGTTTGTTAGAAATTAAACAATTAAGAAATAAAAATACATCTGAAGATTTATTCAAAAAAAGTTTGATATTAAAACTTTTTTAAATGACAATAATTTATCTATGGATAAAAGAAAAATTAAACCTAAAGATTTTTCTGATTTTTATTTATTTTCAACTCATTTGAAAATATTTTAAATATTAATGATGAAGTAAAAAGTATTTATATTAATATTATTGATTTATATATTGATTCTTTTGATAATAGATTATTTACCGATAATAGTTATTTAAAATCTTTACCTTTATACTGATTAACCTTTATTTTAGATATAAATAAATTAGAGCCCTTTTAAAAATAAGTATTGATAAAAATTCATAATCTAAAGTAAATGACGTAGCCAAAAATTTTATAATAAGTAACTTAATAATTACAACGAATGTGTTACTAATGATTTTGTTAAATTTTTATATGATTACAAAGATGCGTTTTCATCTATTTAACATTTTTCTTGTTTGTTAATTGGCTCTTCAACGTCGAGTTGTGAGGTCACATTTTCTTCTTTAAGAAGGATAATAACGGCTGACAAGTAGTGACCTGCTTAAAGGTGATTTGGTTCTTCTAGGACACGAAAAATTATATACTGGGGCGTTGAATTTTAATTTAATCAAAACAACCTTTAGCATAAAATTGTTAGATTAATAAAAAACACTGCTCATAATCTGCTAATTATTTACTATTTTTAAGACATGGTTGCAATTTTTTTTATGCGCATTTAACGTTTATGTTCATGTTTTATTTAATTTTTTACCCTAATATTAATTAATAGTTATATATAACCAGTGTTTTTTCATATATATTCTTCCAAATTAGCATACTTATACAATTTGTTATGATAATGAATCTTATTTTACTATTCATTTTCTAAAATCCAAAGTTTTATGTAATTCATTTTTATCATTCATATATATCATATTTTTAATTTTCATGCGCATTGATACCAAATGATAAAATTATACTTAAAATTAATTTCTAAATCTCATATCTTTTTAAGCAATTGATATTAGTGAAATCAATTGATTTTAACTCACATATCCAAATTATAAACGCAATCTTTTTTTTTTATTTTATGAATATAATAAATTACTATTAATTTGTTAAAAAATTTTGAACGTGGATTCTATTGTTGTACATGTATATTTTTTGCCGTGACCGAAGGTCACGGCCAATTTTGCCGCCGAAGGCGGCAAAAAATTTTTTTCTGCCCCCCCACAAGTTTTTTTTGCCCCCCTAAAATGGAAAAGCTAGAATCGGGCCTGTCTGTATTCAATAGTCTTAAATAATTTTATGACAGGATAAGTATTTGCAGTATTTACAATCAAGTTTTGTGACTTTTTGTTGAGGTTAAAACTTTGAACGAAAACTAAATTTTAAAAAATTTTCTAAGACCCACCTTAAATTAATTTATATACCTTGCCTTTAATATTATAACTGAGGCAGAATATTTGTAGTTTTTTTTATTTTATAGTAAAATATGTTTTTGATCCAATACTTGATCTAGATTTAATGAAGCAATTGAATTTTTGAATTAAGTTTTTATGATATTAATGTCTTTATAAAATTTATCGTATAGGATTTTATTACGCTCAATGCCAAACTATTTCAAGGGTTGGGAGGTTCGATAAAACCTGACCCTGACTTCTTGAGACTCGAAAAAGAAAATCCTGGTATTTTGGTGTCCCCTATACCTCAACTTAAGAACACTGATCTCAAAGCTGTCGGGTGATTGTTAAATATATTTTATAACTTATCCGATATGTTTTTAAACTGTTATAACATATCTTTTATAATCAACATCACTTAAATTCATAAATTTTTTTTGCATTAACTAATATCATTTATAGGCAGAGCTGGGAAAAAACTAAATGGGCTTTTTTTAACAAGTTTTTGAGTTTTTTTTTTCCAAATGCCCACAAACTCGTGGGCATGGCAAAAGAAAAGCCCCTTTTCTTGCTTAAAGAAAAGGGGCATGTTTAAAAAAAGCCCCTCTTTTTAAAAAAAACTCCTAAAAGCTTTAAGAAAAAATAACCCACCCATCATTATTATAAAAAAAAATTAAAATTTTTTGAAATTATTATAAAGAAAACATAAAATATGCTTCTGGGGCTCTTTTTAAGAGCCACTTTTTGTGGGTTTTGCCCCTTTTCTTAGTAAGGGCTTTCTTAGTTTTGGCCCTTTATATGTAGCCCTGTTTTGGGGGAAAAAATAAACCAAAGTTTTTGGCTCATTGTTTTCCCAGCACTGTTTATAGGTATTTAAATAATATTTATAACTTTTATTAATATCACCCAGTATATACTTCAAAGATCCAACCTATCCCGATAACTTTGTGTTTCAAGCCAAGCTATTGCCAAACCTTGAGTATTTAATTATATAATTTTACAATTCTACATTTGGGAGATGTATTAGGTTTAAAAATTCATCTTCATTTATTTTAAATTGGAGCCGTATCACTGATAGATTTATGAAATTCTTTTTTAATGATAGAATGCCAGTTGAATGCCTAAAACCTCTTGATTGGGACGAATCGAAGGGCAGGTATAGACCACCTTTGGGATTCGGAAATAACGTAACTACGCTTGAGAGACCTCGCCCAGAACTTGACTCCGGCGGTCGAAGGATGATGAAGTATCTACATTTAACTACCGATTTAACTTTTACTGATTTTATTTAATAGGCAAGTTTAAATCTAAAAAAACAAAATAAAGATGTTTTTTCTCGTTATTTTTTTCTGTTTTATTGATAAAAATAACCTTTGATTCGCTTCGTATCCAAAAATAATATTATATTATAATTTAGTTGTATAGCCCTTAATTTAAAAATAACAGCAATTTTTCGCTTGCATTTAAATAACATAGGTAAATAAAATTTCAATTTTTTTTTAAAAAAAAAAACAAAAGTTGTTTATTTTGGATGTGCTTATATATACGTGATTATTGCTTTAAATTATACAATCTAACAACTTTCATTGACATTTCTACCAATAGCCATGCCATTTCAAGTGCCATGAATCACAATGCCGGTGCTAACCCAAGAGGACTCTCATACCGCGGAGATGTGAGTGAAACACGTCGACAACAAGCATCCTACAATCAGAACAATAATTTCAATTATAATAACCACAACAAAAATAATTATAGTAACCGTCCACGAAACCATCAATCCTCCATGGATAGCTATGTCGATCGAAACGCTCATTCATTCGAAAGCCCGAAAGGGCCTCGCCCGTTAATGGACGGCCCTGAAAGTCACCGAACAAATGACCAGTACCCTCCACCTCGGGGCAATTATCACGGGGCTCAGAGGGGAAACCTAAACTACTATTATTCGCCTAGACCGCCTGGAGCGCTCGGGAATAGCCCAAACCCGCGTATGCGAATCTTACAACGTTCCGCTATGGCGCATAACGCTCCGCCCCCGCCCATTTTTAACGACCACCAGGATTCGGCGAACTTTAATTGGCAACAACAACAATTGATGGGCCGTGGATATAACAATCAGGGTATCATGTTTGATTTTTTTTTGGTTAGGATACGTTCAAATTTATATAAACAATGGAAAAAAAATTTTTTATTCGGCAAATTACACAGGTCAACAAATAAATGTCACAAAAAATAAATATATGAAAACATAAAAGCATGCATCCCCATGATAGCCTTATTTCATATATATTTTCCGTTTTTTCTTAGTTTCTTCCGCCTTCGGCTTCTTAGATCCGTTTATATCGAAAAATGGCCTATTTTGACATTATGACAAATCTTATACACTAAAAAGAAAAAATTTAAGAATCTTTTTTTATAAAAATTCTTTGTAACTTATATTTATCATCTCAATGAGAAATAATCTATATCAAGCTCTTACATCAGCCTTTAAATACAAAATCTTTCGCGTCCAAAATTAAATACGACACGATATATTACCGGTTTTTAATAAAAATGTTATTTGAAGTTTGAATTCAACAGTTTAGCTGTTGTGAATATGCAAAAAAAAAATAAATTTATTTTTGTTTTAGAATTTTTTTTTTGACATTTTTTCTAAAATTTTCAAAGTTTATAGCTGACAAGTTTGATTAGATAAAGCTGTAAACGGATTTGAAAATTCCTAAGATGGTTGGTAAATCTCTGTAGTTAGCTCATTCAAAAATATGTTGACCTGTGTTATATAAAAATAACATAGTTAGCTGAGAATGAATTTGATATAATATTTAAACCAATATTATATAAATAATTTCGATCTGAAAAAATAGCGTTTTATCAAAATATAAGTCGCCTTAGAACGTATGTTTTTCCCCGCATTTAATCGTATTTTTACTTCAATAACACAAAAATACAAAATTTCAACATTTTTTGCAAAAAAAACGAAAATTTGTTTTAAACGTGCCTTTACATACTTTGATAAGTGCTGCCTAAGGCTTTTTTTATCGTTACATGTCTCTTTTAATAAAGATTATTTTTTTTTAATTTTTGACGATATCATGCATTAAATAGTGTATAAAATTTTATACCATTATTTCAGGTCCTGTTAATAATTCATATTTGCAACGCATTAACCCGTCTGCTACTGGCGAATTTCAAAATTCTGCCAACGATGATTTCAGCTATTCCGCCCCTTCAAGACCTCCCTTTTTTAATCCTAACGCAAATAGAGGAAGAGGCCGGGGTTATTCTAACACAGGACCTCGTTACTAATTATCATATTATTTTTCAAAACCTATCTTCTAAATTTACCCTTTGTCAATTATACCCACCATGAATTAAGTTTTTTAAAAATCAGATTAAATATTTTTAATGAGTATATTTGAATGAATAATTTGCATGCAATTTTTCATGGATGTGCATTGCTATATAATTTGGGAATTATTTTATATATTAATTTATTCACTTTTCCGAATAAATGTTACATGTTGAAAATATGCCGTTTTAAATACGCCTGGTTCTTCCAATATTGTATCGTTTTAACCTATAGCAAAAAAAAATATTGAGACATTAAGCTATTACCTCAAAAAAAAGACTATAAAAAAACATGGTAATACAAATATCTTTAGATTTAGTAAATATTAATTTGCAAGATGATAATATTTTTTGAGCAAGCTTATAAATTTTAAGAATTAAATTAAAAAAATAATTTTTAATAAAATAATGTGTTGATTATTAAGGCCGGTGTCATATTTGTATTATTAAACTTTAAACTAAATTTTTTGTCTTTTAAAGATGTGAAAATCTAATAAATATAAAAATAGAATTTACATGGACCCAAGCCTAATATTATACAAATTTAAATTATCCCATATTTGACATACTATAATTTTTGCATGAAAAACAAGTTTGGCTATTTCGTTACTCTTATCAAAAACAATTTTCATGTATCCAAAAATAAAGAATGCCAATACGAGATCGGCCTAAAATATATGCTTGTGAAAATATCAAAATAACTTAGTGAACTTCAAAATTATCAATAATTGTTTTTCTTAAATGCCCTTGAAAACGAAGTCATCTTTAAACTATAATAAACAAATTATTCGCTACTACGGTCTTCGAATTAATATCAAGTTTTTTTAATATTTGACACAAATGTTATTTTGTAAGGCCAAATTTGTCAAAATTTTATTTTCGTTCATAAATTTTTTTGTTTACACCATATCGCCATGTTATAATTATAATTAATTTAGCTGTCCATATTAAATTTTGGCCTATAATTGCTAGCCATGAACCAAAAAACAAATTAAATTGTGTTAAGTTGAATATGACTCGTGTCAAATTTTTTAACAAAATTCATGGTTGTTGCAAGATTTAAATTAAATAAGTATTGTTTGATTTTTCAAAACATACGCTATTGACACCAAGCTAGGCCAAATTTTTTTCCCCAGATGTTAGATTTTTAGCTCGGGGAATAAAAATAATGTATTTTTTTTTCAATGCCCACTTAAAATCATTATAACTTGGCTCATTATAATTGCTGATCGAACAAGTAGGTGCTTTTATAATTTGGTTTTGGGCACGTGCAAAGTGAGTTTTTATTTTCGTACAATTTTATAAATTCTGTATTTGAAAATTTATTTTTTTTCAAAATTTTTTCAAAAATTTTTTTTTTCCAGAAAAAGCATTTTATGTGATATTAAATTTGGAAACTTTTTAGAAATTTGCGTTTTATTACAAAATATTTTTTTTGAAAATTTTATGAAAATAAAAACTCACTTGCCATGCTTTGGTGCTTTAAAATGTAGTTTTGAATATTTAAGCAAGCCAAAGTGTTTTCTTTCAACAAACATTTTTTAGACAATTAAGATGACAAGGGGTGACTTCGCCACCATGCAAAAAATTGGGCAGAATATTAATCAGAATGCTATTCAAGACTAATTTAAAATTTAATTTAATAAACTAGAATTTTGGATAAGACACACCCTTTCGCGATTTCCAAAGAAGTCAAATTTTTTAATGGACCATTTTTTAATACAATCTATATTATAAACGATGCATGAGCTCGACCTAACAATGTTCATACTTCGCTCTAGATCAATCCTGCTCAAAGAATCTCCTTTTTTTTGAATACAGAAGGTTCATTCGACTTGAAGGGACTGCCTTACAAAAGGACGCATATCCCCGGGGTGCAAAAATTAATCTGGCTTTGTAGGGCTATATGCATTAGGACTTCTTGTAAAAAATTTAGGCCCAAAACGGTGCCGCTGATTAAGAAAAGGTTTATGGGATATCTTAATCAACAACTTGATGACATTTTATTAATAGCAACCCGGAAAAATATCGGCACGGCACATTAGTTAAATAACAATTAAACCAAAATTTCATACAATTAAAAATTTTATATATTAGATAGCCAAAAATGTTACTTTTAAAAATGAAGCGACTTTTTAATGTGCAGCAAATTAGGAATTTGTCAACTGAAAAAATAACGAAAAGAAGCTAGCAATATAAAAAAAATTTTACAGATTAGACTAATTTTGCCAACTACCTTATTTATGCAACTTTTAACCTTTGTTTTATTTGACACTTAGGGCCTACCCCTAAGCATTCAATATAACTTGAAATAAAATTTCTTATTTTAATTTTAAGTCTATAACTTCTTTCCTCTTCTGTACAGTGAATGAAGCAGGAAAGAAACAATTCTAATGTAAAACTGTTTTCGAAAAATTTTTAAAAATGCATCCCCGAAAACATATTTAGTGTTAATAAAACAAATACAGTACCAACTAAGGAATGTACAATAAAATAAAATTAAATGTTTTTTAAGATAAAAAGGGCCGATTTTCTTTAGGGCACGTGCAAAGTGAATTTTTATTTTCGTAAAATTTTAAAAATTCTGAAAATTTATTTTTTTTCAAAAATATTTTAAAATTTATTTATATTATAAAGCATTTTATGTGCATATTTCAAATTTGGCAACTTTTTGAAAATTTGCGTTTTATTACAAAATAAAATTTTTTAAATTTTTGAAAATTTTACGAAAATTAAACACTTTGCACGTGCCCCTATGTAAAGTTTAATCGGAATAACATACTGATGTGCAACTGTACATCGACTAGAATGCATTTCTATAAACAGGTGTGAGAAAATCAATTTTTGTAAATTTATTTTTTGCCATACCAGACTGCCCCAATTATATTTATATAAAATTAACTTTTTTAACATATAAGAAATATATTTAAAACACGCAAGTGCGTTTTTAATAATGTAACCTTTATGTAGCCCGCATGTAAAATTACGCCCAATATTATGGGAGTCAGTCATACTGCGAACCCGTTGATAAAGGACTGATTTTACACGGTCATTTTTCTCGTCGATTGATGTTCAAATGTTCCTCTAAGTGTGCAAACAAAATAAAAAAAACAATGTTCGATTTTCCCAAATGTGATAAGGGCTTTCTTACTGCCACCTTATTTTAAAACGTCCGCCTATACATATATCCTTCAATGCTAAAACAAAAATCTTAGATATTTTATAACACAATCGCTCCTAACATCCAACTAATAAGGATGCGACAATGAGTGCGATTCTAAAACAAGTGAGCCGCAGAGACTAATTTATGATATAAAATTCAACTATACAATTATTAGTTTTTCGGAAATTTAAAAATATTGGTATAAGTTAAGATATTTATTGAACACATAGTTATTATACTTAACATATAATTTATTTATAAAAAAAAAAAGTTAACTGTAACTTGGTTTAGTTATCGACAGTTTTTGCCCTTTCCTGACTGAGGTATAAATACCTTATGAGAAACCGTTTCGTTTTATGTTGGAAAAAATATTTTTTCAATTAGCAATGGAAGATTATAATTGCTCTATATAATGCTGACAAAATTGTCCAGACAAATGATATAATTTATGCTTATTTTAAATTAAACCACATTATGTTTTTGTATGAGTAATGTTTCCATTTTATAATATTACCTTCTTGGTTAAATAATATTAAAAATTTTTGTTAAGGCTACCAGAATTATACATTTGCCAAGCCCGTCACCAAGTTGGGTTAACGGGACCCATTGGAAATAATTCTGAACGAATAGAAGGCTATTATAGGTAAAGGCTGAAATTTACAATTGAAAGGTCGAAATTCTGTAAAATTATGAAATAAAAAGCATTCGTTTAATTTAGGGAATATATAGACAAGTGTCCCATATTCAGGATTATGTGCTAACAATGATGATGCCTGAAGAATTTTAAATGTATTAAATTCTTTCCGAAAAAACCTTACACAGTTAGTATTAAGCTAAAATAAGGGAGAGGGGGTTGGTAAAACAGTCAGACAGGACGGTTTGGGTATGGAAAAAAGGTACTTGATTTTTTGGACCTATTTTTCCTTGTTTTATGCATCCTTTTTTGCGAAAAATAAGTCAACTCAAAACACAAGATTTCCGGTCTCCAGTTCTAAAATCAATAGAGAAAAATATTACATAGAGACACATTTATATCCAGCTTAACATGGCCAGTCCTTTAAAGTGGCACAAACATTGTGTTTTATAGAACCCCGTGGCCCGCGAAAATGTTAAATTTGTTTGAAAAGCGTACTTACTATTAATGTGTTCTATAAAATTTCAATTTCCAATAAAATATTGATTTTTAACAAGTCGTTCAATGGAAAATTTTCTATGGGCGTCTCCCCTTTTTTGGCCATTTACTATATGGTTATTCCTCTCAACTGTTTCAAAGGGGGCAATAACGCTAAGATATATAAAAAAGAGAGGACAAACGCGACATATTTTTATTTGGATGTGTAGGTTAAATTAAGCTTCTTGAGGTCAAGTCTAAGAATTAAATAATAAATTAGTGAAAATATTAATAGGATCACCTTGACTCATAAATGTCAAATGTAAATACTTTTTACACGTATTGAACCTTGCCAGATCAAAAATTATATAGAATCACCTTAATCAAGGAACTAAAATATCCTTTCTATATTGAGCAGAACTAAAATATCCTTTCTATATTGAGCAAAACAGTGCAATGACTCAAGTTAAGACAACAAATTACACTAAATTATTTGTGATTTAACTTAAATAAAATCTTAAAAAACAATTTCAAAGGGATAAAAAAATTTTAAATTTTATTTATTTATTGAAATATAATTATTAATTACTATAATTAATGATGATGAATGATAATGATAGGGTGTGAAAAAAGTATTTATTCATCAAAATATATGAATGAAATTGGTTCACCAAGTAAATTGGTGTGAGGAAATATTACCAACAATATTACTTTTTTATCATTTATTATTCAAAAAATTAGTTTAAAGGCCCCCTTATAAGAGTAAATGACATTAATGTAAAAAAAGTCCTAACAGCTAATCAGTCTTTAAAGGGCATCGGATATTAAAGTATTTGATGATTTTGTAAAATTTATTTAGTAGGAGCACTTCTAAGGAAATTTAAAGTTGGTAGAAATATAAAAGAGAAAAACTGAGGGGTTGTTGTAAACTCGTTTGATAACATAATACATCACATGAAAAAAACTTGCAAATGATGATTAAGAAATGTGCCAAATAATGTTATATTAAAAGGGACAAAAATACAAATTATATTCAAAATGTTCACATTTTAAAAAAAGTGAAAAAAAAAATGTGAGTAAAATAAATAAAAATTTAAGTGATTGGTTGGTGTCAAGCTAGCAATCTAATTTTTTAAATTAAAGCAAACTAAGTGAAAAATCCAATTTAATTTAAAATATATATTGAAAATTCCCATTAACACAACATGCATTTTGGGTTTGATATTATGTAATTAGAAAAATATTTCAATTTATGATATGCTTAACACCATCCATAGCAAACTTATAAAGGAATTGTATATCAGCAAATATCAAATATACCAATTAAACTTTTACAACTTCAACCCTGAATATTCGTACCTTAAAGGACAGAGGTAAATCCCATATTGATTTTAAAAAAAATTTACTATAAAATATTCAAAAATTGTAAGTAAAAACAAGAACTAAAATTTCAGGTTTGAACCAATCATTAACATTACAATTAGTATAGATTACTTAAAAAATTGTAATAGAGAAAAAGGGTTGAGAAAGTAGTTTGAGAGGTAAAAATAAGGAAATATTGATAATTACATCACAAAAAAATAATGTTTAGTTATAATTTTTTTAGATTAATAAAATAAAAATAAGTATTAAGTGTGAATAATTCATTCAACCTGATGCTGTGCAATTTGCCAAAGTTGATAAAGAAATAACATAGCACATACCTAATGATTTTCACTTCAAATATGGCACATTACAGGGGAGATAATAATTTGCGCAAAACACATGAAAAAGTAGTAATTTATCTAATTTTTCTTATAGCATGATTAATCTGAGTTTTCGAATATGTAGTAGTGCATGTATAAATATTTATATTCTAAAATATAAAACTAAGAACACAATTATAAAGCTATAGTTTTCCATTCACAAAAAATAAAATATTCAAAAAAATACTTAAATATGGAAGGAACTTAAAAAATAATTAAGGGCTTCAAATGAATCATTTATAGCGCCAAAAATATCGCAATGGCAAAAGATAGTAGGCAAACACAATAAGAAAGCAAAAATTTATATGTTACAACTATTTTGGTGGTTAAATAAAAATATGCGAGATTATATTATTAGGTAAAAAACTGGTGTGTATGTTTCAAAATTACAATTTTTAGTTAACTGTTTTAAATTTACAAAAAAACTTACAGGTTAGATTTTAACAAAAAACTATAATTAGTTAGCAGGTTCTGGTGGATTTTCATCTTCAGCATCGCCAGTATCAGAGGTCCAGAGCTGTTATACAATGCAAAAGGTAAGTTAAATAACTTTAAATGCACAAAACCAAGTAATTTATTTTTCAAGCTTTGAGCCTGATTAAATGTTAACAACAGGTAAGATTAATATTCAATTAGCAATATTGGTCAAAGTGATTAACAAAACAATATTTTTGCTCAAAAACATGAAATAAATAAATAATACTATCAATTGCAACTTACAGTTAAATTATCACGAAGTAATTGCATAATAAGCGTACTATCCTTGTAAGAATCCTCATTCAAAGTATCCAATTCAGCAATAGCATCATCAAATGCCTACATTATAATAAATATTACAAGTTCATATGTAACATGGTTTAAATCATAAAATGTTCAAGTCAACTTGATACTGTGATTTGTGTTTAAATATATGTGTAATACCTGCTTTGCTAAATGGCATGCCTTATCAGGTGAGTTTAAAATTTCATAGTAGAAGACTGAAAAGTTGAGGGCTAGGCCCAATCTTATGGGGTGTGTAGGTTGCATCTTCTCCTTGGCAATTTCAAATGCTTCAGTGTACGCATCTTGGGAATTCTTGACTATTCCTAATAAAAAAAAGAGAGTATGATACATTGATATTTAGGGGGGAAAAACAAATGATAATTGACTAACCATCTCTTTGATCTCCAGTAGCAACCTCAGCCAAATATCTGTAATAATCTCCCTTCATTTTAAGGTAAAACACCTTGCTTTCAGGTGTACTGGCCTTAGGTATAAGATATTTGTCAAGTAGACCCTATTTAAATATCAAATACAATGTCAACAAGAAAATATAATAACAAAGATAGTTATTTTACAATTATAAACTAAAAGGCAACAATTTACTCATGAATCATATGTATGTAATTTATTAATATATTTAAGAGCCATCTTAAAATCTTATTAGAGGTATACAGTATAGATAAAAAAATTTGTAATATATACATGGACTGTTTAAACTATACAATCAAAGATGTATGTCATAATTAATAAGCAATTACCAAAACATCATAGCAAATGTCCCTGAGTTCCTTTTCCACCTTTTCCCTGTACTCCTTAGCCATGGCAGCTTTGCTCTCACTATTTTCAGCCTTTTGCTCAATAGATGAAATAACTCTCCAACTACTCCTTCGAGCTCCAACTACATTTTTGTAAGCCACACTGAGTAAATTCCTTTCTTCGTTGGTAAGTTCAGCACCAGTCTCAGTAACCTGCTTCATAGCAGCTGCCATATCATCGTAACGTTCTGCCTGTTCAGCTAATTTGGCCTTTTGCACAAGCTCATCCTTTTCAGTAGTAGTGTTGGTGGCCATGCTTTATTGTAAACTAATAATAATTATAAAGGTGTCTAAATTACAAACGGTATTAATGTAACATTCACAATGATAACTATGGTCAAATTTAAAATATTTTAACATAATAGACTTATGCCTTATATAACTAAACTTATTTAGAAAAAATACTGTCATATAGATAAACTCTAACATAATACAAATTTTAAGGCCCGCCATAAACAAGCAGAGCACTGTTGGCGGAAGAACTTCGCCGATAAAAAAACTTTTTATATATAGATATATTATCAATATTGTTTTAATAATAGATAAGGCATTACAAACAAACTATATCTAAAATTTTTTAAAACGTGCTTATCAAGTAAACATTAAATTAATAAAAAATATTACTTACTTAATTTGGTCAAAGGAATATATGTATAAATGAATTAGTTAAATAGAATTGGAAGAAAAATGCTTAAATTTTTATTTAACCGATAATATCAAAACAGACGGTATGTGCAGAAAAACTATTTACGGGCGGTAAAATAATTAATGACGTAAGCCGTTGCCTTGACAACCTAATTGTGATTGGTTAGAATAAAATTTGTTTATTTTTTTTTCACAAATTAGACGGATTTATAAAGGCATGTTAATATTTAATTGAATTTATAAAATCCTGTTATTTAAAAGTTATTTGGATAACATAAATATTTGAATAATATTTAAATAATAAAAAACAAATCAAAAATTTTTAAGAGTAATTTTACTTGTAATTTATGACAGCGTGTTATATATTGGATCTTGTTTTGGATAAGACAAATTTTGTAAAGCAATAATAAAATATTTTATTTAAGGCTGCGGCTAGTAAAAAAAAATTTTGACAAAAAAAATTGCACTCATTTGAATAACATTGAGGCGGCTAGTGTGAAAAAAAATTTAAAAAATTTTAAATTTTAATTTTTTTTTAATATTTTGTTAGGCATATCCTAAAACGACCAAAAAACCTAAATTCTCATTTTTTGATATTAATCGCTAAAATTTTTTATTTTTAAAATATTTTTTTTACAATTTTAAATGAAGTATTAGCCGCAGCCTAACCCGAAAGGGACTGTGGGGTCCATACCCCAACACATCTTAAATTTTAAATTTTTTTAAAAATATTATATATTATGGGCTAAAATTTTGTGTTCTCAAATATATAATAAACAACACTAGTGATTAAAATTTGGTCTAAGTCTAATAACAAATTTTGTTTAGAATTTAGAAATTAAATGGTTTCTCAATAATGTTAAAAACCATGTTATCGCCTCTATTAAAATTAAAACTTAAATATTTGCAACCTTATATCAGGAATGGAAATCAAAAATAGATCTAGATCATAGACATAAATCAATTGAGTTTTTTTAAAAAGTTCAAAAATCATAAATCGTTTTTTAAAAACCTTAAAAGATCATAAATCATAGATATTATCTATTCGGCCTCAAAAAAATAATTTAAATCATAGATCATTACATTTATGATAAAATAAAAATATATGCGTAAACATTTATTATATTATGAAATAATAAATTATAATATAACTAAAATAGATAAGTGGTACGATTGACTATATTTGTAACAATAGATGTTAAATAAAATTTTACTAGAGAATTAAAGATTTTAAATGAAAAAGAGTAATGTATAAGAAAATAATATATATAAATAAATTTATTTTTTAATAGGACTAGTCTTTCTAACATATCAAATCCTCGCTCGTGGAATTACAAGATGGTACAACTTTGGGCTCTACAATTTCCAGAGATTGGGCGGGCTATTTTTGTGGCTTTTAAAATTAGTAAATAAATTAAAAATTTCTTTTTTCGTCATCACACCCATCGAGCCTTGTGTCGGGGATAAGAGGCTGCTGCCAATAGGACATATATATCAAAAAATTCAAATGTTGATTTAAAACAATAAAGAATTCCTAATGGAATTTGGAAGAACAAGCCCTTGACCTTCTAGTATGTTTTTCTTTTTTCTTTTTCTAATAATTGAGAATAATGGCCCACTTAAATCCTAACATGATGGATTTATCAATATAATATGGGCGTTTATTATTTCTGTACACAATAGGTCAGCTGATTATATATCCAGCTGATTATCTATATATCTCACTAGAAACCATCGGCCTTAACAAAATCTCTCTTATTTGCAATTCAATTAAAAAGGCCTTTAAAAATAACTTACATTTTTCTAGCCTGTCGAATAACTTTAAATGGTTATCCCCTTCCCTTCTGAAAAAAAAAATTTTGTTCACAAGAAAATGTTTCAGCCTAGGTGTTTACAATCTCATAGTAAAATAAAATATACAAAAAAAATTAATACAAATATTAAATACAATAAAATATATCATAATAATAAATATTTTGAGAATAATACAATGTGTAAAAGTAATATAAATTTAGAATAAAATAAAATATTATAACATAATATAAATTTTGAATACAATAAAGTATTTTAAACTAATATAAATTTTGCAAAATTTATATCAAATATATTTATCATCATATTGATAACAATAAGTTATTTGCATAAAAAAAATTGCATATTGTTTGAAAAGATAGCTATTTACAAAATATTAAAATTAACATATTAATTTCAGTGGTGCGGAGGCACGCTGAACAGGTCAGACGAAGGTGGGACACGCCACCCGATTGTGAGATGATGCGGTAAACCCTAATACATGGAATCATTTAATTATTTTTGTTTTTGATGCATTGTTTTAGTGTCACCAACTTCTGCCAAAAATTAATTGCCTCTCGAGCATCCCACCATTTGGGACTACTCGGTTTAACCACTTTGGTGTGCCGGACAGAACCGTGCTTGAGTTGATCAGCTCCAACGGTCCTGGCAACGGTCCTCGAAGGTAAGCGTCCTCTACCTGCGAGAGCTGACCTCACCTGTAATGGCTTAGGTACACACTCGTGTGCTACCTTTCGAAAACCCTTACAAGTTTTGCAAAAATCTCTACGGAGTTTTTTCCCTAGACCAGAGGTCGATGCCTTCTCGTCCGGCCGCGTTACAGTAGGGATATCGTACTGCACCCGCAGAAATCCCTGCCGTGCAACCGTCACTCGGAATGACTGTTCCTGAAGCGGTCGCTTCAGTACGCACAGTAACATCCTTAACGAGAAAGTTGGTTTCAGAGCTGGGAAAATGCCCATTTTTGGGTCAAACTCATTTTTTTGTTTTTCAAAATTTAGAAAAAATAAAAGGTTTTAGCTTTAATTAAGAAAATATTTATAAAATTTAAGATTTTCCGCTTATATTCTATATTTAATAATAATTGATTTTTTTAATCTGTCATACAATTTTTAAAAAACAAAAATTTGAGTTTAGTCGAAAAATGGGTTTTTTCCCAGCTCTGGTTGGTTTGCGTATTTCCATATTAAAAGAAAATAATCTAATAAAAATAGAAATATCGAGCACATAGGAACATTCAAAAATAATTAATTGATTCCATGCATTAGGGTCTACCGCATCATCTCACAATCGGGAACTGGCGTGTCACACCTTCGTCTAATTTGGATATTAGGGTGATATCTGCCCCAGTATCCATCAGAAATTGTATGCTCTGATTGAGCACCATCTCAATAATTAACATGAAGGATTTATCAATATAATATGGGCGTTTATTATTTCTGTACACAATAGGTCAGCTGATTATATATCCAGCTGATTATCTATATGTCTCACTAGACAAATCCATATAGGCAATAAGGATGAGTGGTCTTAATGGATGTTTTAAAAAGCCCTCAAATTATTTTAAATAGTTACAAAACCATTTAAAACTTAATGACAAAAAATTTCAAAATCAAATTTATTGTTTAGAACCGCTAATTTATAGGCGTATATAGAGGGGTTCAAAAGGGCAAATGCCCCCTTTAAAAATTTTTTTTTTCAATTTGTATCATATAACCAACTATAGAGAATAAAAACATATAAAAAGACAGTCTCAACAAAATTATTAAAATATTCTATAACCCCTCTCCTTTTAAAAAAATTTCTTGCCCCCCAGAAAAGTTTCTGCATACGCCTCTGGCTATTTTATTTCTTTCTGATATAATTTAGAATAGGCCGTTAAATTCTAATAAAAATTTGATTGATCAATGATTTAAATGATTTTAAAGATAGAAATAGATATAAATCATTTGTATAATAAACTAGATAAAAGATCATATTTTTTCAACAAGGGCGTAGCAAGTTGTAAAGCTTGGGGGGGGGGGGGGGGGTTTCAAAAAAAAATTTTTGCCAAATATTAATGGAATTTTAAATGTAATTTAATTTTATATTTAATTGGTATTTAGTTGGGGAAGGGGGGGGGGGGATATGCACTAAAAATATTTAATTTGGGTGGGGATATGGCATGCTTGGAGGGGGTTTCATCCCCAAACCCCTCCCCCCTCTCCTACGCCAATGTTTTTCAAAACTCACAAAAATCATAAATCATGTATCTAAGATCTAAGTATGATCATTGATATACATGCCCAACCCTGCCATATATACTAGTTGTTTTTTCAAATAATTTTAATTTAAGTAACCAAAATGTTTGTATTGTATAATAATGTAATGAATTATTTTTTTCTCTCTTTAAAATATCTAGTTTTTATGGTAAATAATAGCCAAAAGTAATTATAGCACGTATTTCTCTTCAAAATAAAGATCAAAGCTTTAAAACTCTTAAAGTTATAGAGGTTTATAATTGGGGTCCGTATGGACCCCACCATAGCTCGCCTGACAAATTTCTCACCCTACCATTTGCGGGTTAAGTTATTAGTTTGAAATCAATAATTTAAATTTTGGCAAAAATACAAACATAATATATATTTGGATTATACTTTATTAATATGAGGCAATAATGCACTAGATCAGGACTTCTTAAACTATGGGTCGCAACCTCATTTGGGGTCGTGTAGCAAAATTATGGGGTCGCGAGTGATTAAAATACAATTTAACAAAAAATGTTTTTTAACTTGTAAAATTATTGTTATAAAGAAAAATAACAATTATCGTAGCTAAATATATCATAAAATCTTCTGGTTCGGAAAGACTGTTTATACAAGCATTTCTATTCCGATCATTATAATATCTTGTATAAATTTACTATGAAACAGAAGATGTTATAGAAATCTATAAAAATGTAAATTTATTTTTTTTTTCATTTAGCCATTGTATGATCACACATTAAATCCCAATATCGTTGAGCGATAAAAAATGTTGAAGAGGCCTTACGTCCAGCAGTTCAAACATTACACCACGATTTGATTTGTTATGCAAAAACAGGCACATCCATCTCATTAAATTTTTAATGTAAACTTTAATTTAATATTTACCACCCAACTACTTGAATATATTCGAAAGAATTAAGACGGTCAGAATCCACTTTTGTTTTTGAAACTATAATAAAAACATCATTTCTATAACATTTTGTGCAAATTTCAATTTTAGATTTTTATATGTTTCAAAACGAATTCTAAATTTATATATTTTCATATGCATAATTGTTACATAATAAATATATCAACAAAAAATATTAATTTATTTTTCTTTTATATTTGTTGGGGTAGTTAAGAAACACGCAATCATAAATGGGGTCGGGAATTACAAAAAGCCCTGCACTAGATCGTATAATTTGGCGAATTATCTTACCCTCAAAATCGGCTGATAGGCTGGGGCTGGTGAAAAAAAAAGTTTTGAAGAAAAAATAGAACGCATTTGATTGGCATTGAGGCTGCGGCTGGTGCAAAAAAAAGTTTTGACAAAAAAAAATTGCACGCAGTTGAATAATATTAAGGCGGCTAGTGTGAAAAAAAAATTTAAAAATTAAAAATTTTTTTTAAAAAATATTTTAGGCATATTCTAAAAAGACCAAAAACCCTAAATTCTCATTTTTTAATATTAGCCGTTAAATTTTTTTATTTTAGAAATATATTTTTTTTAAATTTTAAAAGAAGTATTAGCCGCAGCCTAAGGTGGCTGGTGTAAAAAAAATTTAAGAAATTAGAATTATTTAAAAAAAAATTTCTTTTTTAATATTTTGTTAGGCATATCTTAAAACGACCAAAAACGTTAATTCTCTTTTTACAATTTTGAAATTTGTATTAGCCGCAGCCATAAAAGCAATACAGTAATTTTTCAGGATGTGACTCGTTTATTATATATTTAAGTTAAAGGGTGAGATTTAAATTTTGTATTTGCAAAATTTTTAAAGAAAATTTTTTACTAGGCTTTTTGTAACAGATCATTACGTGAAGGTTAGGGTAAGAAATTTGTAACCTAACGTTACTTTAAGGTCCGTACAAACCCAAACTATCTTTAACAAGAGGTTTTAAGCGAGATCTGATTTTATAATTTAAAAAAGAACACGAGTACTTTCAATATATATTAATAAGACGTAAAAAAAGAATTTAATTAATTTAGCACAAGTTTAAAATTATCTAAAAATGCGAATTAACTTTATGAAATAATCTTCTTAATGTACTAAGATATATATAATAATATTATTAATATGGTATTTTTAGGTCCAGTGGAACATTGATAAAATATGATTTTTTGGATATTACTTATTTTAAAAGTCAAATAAATGGGGCTGGGGACCACATTCTTTTAATAACTTTAAAAAAAATGGATCATTATGACTATTTAACCCGCGATTAGCATTGTGGGGTTCATATGGACTTATGGAACCAATATTCTATATTAATGGCTAAACTTTTTTGTTAGGGCACGTAGTGAGTTTTTATTTTCGTAAAATTTTCAAAATTTTGGAATACTTTATTTTGTAATAAAACGCAAATTTTTAAAAAATTGCCAAATTTGATATATTTACATAAATGCTTTTTCTGAAATAAATAATTTTCAAAAAAATTTTGAAAAAAATAAAGAAAAAAATAAAATTAAAATTTTCAAAATTTTCAAATTTTACGAAAATAAAAACCTACTTTGCACGTGCCCTCAAGGGCGTAGCAAGTTGTAAAGCTTGGAGGGGGTTTCAAAAAAAAAAATTTTGCCGCCTTCGGCGGCATAGTGCGGGCACGACCTAGTGTTTTTGTTTGAAATCTACTGATTTTTATGATTGTTACTTAATTTTGCTTTTTAAAATTTGAGTAATCATTAAGGACTTTTATAAATAATGTTTATATAAACAAACATATATTGTATTAAGAAAATTATATTATTGATATATTATATGCAATAAATTTTTATATTAATGATACAATTAAATGAATTTATATAATAAAAATGATTCAAGTACACAACAAATATTAATGGAATATGCTTTTATAGATGCTACATATTTTAGATGTAATTTAATTTTATATTTAATTGGTATTTTAGTTTGGGGGGGGGGGGAGATATGCACTAAAAATTTTCAATTTGGGTGGGGATATGGCATGCTTGGGGTGGGTTTCATCCCCAAACCCCCCCCCCCCCCTCTCCTACGCCAATGCTTGCCCTTAAATATATAATAAACAATACTAGTAAAATTTGATCCAAGTTAAATAACAATATTATTAGATCTATTCGGATCCGTATGGACTTCACATGGTCAATTTCAATGTTGAAACCATAAATTGCCTCAATTGTAATCAATAATGACATTTATTGACGATATTTATTTAATGTAATATAAAAAAATGGAAAATCTAAATTTTTTAGATTTTTTTCTACGTTGTGTTAAATTAAATTTGCAATCTACATTAATAATAACTTATATCAGTTTTTAATTAGACAGCACACGTATTTTTATTTAAAAAAAAATTTAGTTTATTGCTTCAAAACCTTTGAAGTTATAAAGGTTTGAAATTGGGGTCCGTACGGACTTCACTGTAGCATTCGCGATACAAATTTTTCACACTTGCATTTGAGAGTTAAAAACAAGTTTTGATTGATGGTCCATTATTTTTAATTTTACGAAAAAAACCAAAAATATTAAAAAAACACTGATTATAATATGTCTTAATTAATATTTATCTTAGAAATAATCGTTTAATAATTTAGGTCCAGCTTAGTCAATGGATACATAAATTAGACTTTATTAATAAAAAATTTTAATTAATTATTAAAATATTATGCATGTTTGCAACTTATGTCAAAGATTTTTTATTATTACACAGGTAAACAAATTTTTAAGACCTACAAACTAACTTTAAAGACCAGACTCACCATTTTAAGTAATTTCGATCCATTTATCGTTTTTATGATCAAACTTTGCACACCAGCTAAACATTGAAAATTTTTGAAAAATGGTTAAAAAAAACAATAAAGATTTTGAAAAAAATATTAAGAGATGATATTTAACCTAAAACAATTAACCTGTTAAATTCAAAATTTGAACATTCTTTTAGTATAAACCGGATAATATTTCGTGTCCTATTTAGGTTGGGGTGCCAAATATTCTGTATATCTTAAATGTTGATGTATAAGCTTAATAAACTAATTTTTATTTCTCATTTTTTGAGAATATAATAGGAGTAATTGATATTAATATGCAAAAAAAAATTTTTCAGTTTGTTTCTATTCACAAAATTAGTTAGTTTGGTCAAATTTGGCTCATTATTTTGATATATACGAAATTCAGAAAAACGGGAAATATATGAGCTAAGGCAACCCTGAGGATTACCCATAGTGAAATAATTTTTTTTACACATTGATATATCGGCTGTGTTATACATATACCTACATACAGAAAATAAAACCTCAATCAATAACATACCGGCCAGGTACCACTAATAAGTAGTTCGTAAATTAGAATAATATAAAAGGATTTATATTTAGTGTATTGACAATGAATTAGAGTGAAGATCTAAAGATTCCAGATTCTAATGGCAGAAATAACTTAAATTTACTTATATAAATAAACTATGTATTTGTAAGTATATTCTACACCTCAAATCGACAAACTTTTTCCTTCAAATCTCAGATTTGGAAATTGGCACATTGGTAGGGTCCTTGGGTGCTGATAAATTCCTAATTTCTTTTGACCGGAAATGATTTTTGACCGAGATATGAGCAAAAATCATTGCGCGCATGTACCATCAAAAGTATTATAGCTAGAGCCTTAATTTTTCATTATGAAGATCGTAACACAGGTCAACAATTTTGTAGAGTTATGAGTTAACTACAGAGATCAAACCTGCCATCGAAATATCAAATCCGTTTACCGTTTCTGCCCGTTAAAGTTGAAACAAACTGACTTGTTTTCTGTATTTATATTATCAAAAAATCAAAATATTTCTTTTTATGTTTATAAGTTTGTTGATATGCATAAAAAGGAAACATCTGTTGAACCTCAATTTTCTAAATAGGCCAAAAGTATTCTAATTTACCTTATTTATCAGATTTAACGTTTTTGTGGATTTATTTAAAACTAATGAATATAAATAAAAAATGCATTATTACAAATTTTTTACCCTTAATATTTTTTCTAAAATCCTTCCCTAAATTTTTTTATACAACAAATTTCACAAATTTTTTGAATTTTGCCAAGAAAATATTGATAAAATGTGCGATTTCTAATATTGTTCATCAAACTAAAAATGGGCTGGTAAAAGTTAAAATGTAAGCATACCAATTTTAAGTTTTTATTTTTTCACCTTAAAATTTTAAAAAATTTGGCAAATTTATTTGTTATTTCATAAAAAGCCATGGGTGCGTTAAAAAATGTTTGGGGAAATTTATGTTATATAGCGATGTTTTATGTATAATATGCATTTTTAAAATTTTAAAATTGGATCAGTAGTTTGCCAGAAAGTCGGCTTTGAAGGCAGGAGTAAATTAAAATTACCAATTTTTTGATCTGAAGTTCCCCTTTTCTTTCCAAAATTAACAATAGTGTAAATCAAATTAATAAACCTGTTATAGCCTAACATAATTGCCCCTATGTCTAATTTCTTATATACAATCAAATTTGGCACTTTTAAATATTTTAATATAATGCAGGAAGCAAATTTTTGTCTAAAATCAAAAAAAAATTATTTTTTGAATTTTTTAAAAAAGTCATGCAGGTCCCATACTTTTGAGTTCATATTAATAGAAAATACTAAGGACTGTATTTCAACAATTTTTCAAGAAATTTAAAAATACGTAGTTATATTAAACAGATTGTTCTATACAAAATTGCAAAATTTTATAATAAATTAAAATAATAAGCATAAGCAAGATAGCCTTTGTTGTCCTCTTCAAAATAAAAAACATATTAAGTCTACAGCAATAATACTTTTTGACTTATAACCTCCCAAAGTTGCATCGAAAATCACCTTGCGGTTTTTTTCTTGCCATATCCGTGAAAAATCACTTCCGGTCACAAAAAATTTCCAGATAATGAGAAACCCTTTGATACTACCTCCGTGCAAAATTTCAGCCAAATCTAAAGGGGTGACTTTCCCGGACTTGTTGGATTGAGGTGGAATTGACCATATATTTATGACAGTCATGCTTATTCGGCCATATTCTAAATATAATTCAAGTGATGAAAAATCTAAATATTATTTATTGATGACTAAGCCTAAATGGCTCTATAAATCATTACTATAAGCTATGACACCTCCCTTTTTTAGGGGGCATCGTACGTGTGGTAGGTTCATAATTTGTATGACCGATTGCGGAAGATGGGTGTTTGCGTACAGACCAGAAGAAGGTGCTGAAAAATTGTCTTGTTTAACAGCTAAGGAATTTAGATTATCGTAATCAAATTGAGATGGTCAAATTGTAAGAGACCGTTGTGTCATTTAGTTTGTAGGCGGTTGGGATTGAGGTTGTTCATTATTAATTTTAATAAACTTTGCTCCGGTTTTTTAGGTTACGTAACACTGTCTTTGTCTACGTTTTAGGTCTATCGCTTTCTGTCTTATAGGGTTATTGATCTGGTTGGGTACAAGTTCTTAGTTTTCTTTCGCAACTAGCTCATCATCACCTCTCCTCGCATTCGGCTCGCGTCAGTTGAATTCTGTGCATGGGGCGTTACCATTTGTTGTTGATAAATTAATTTTCGCTTACGATGTGCCTAGCATTAGTCGGAACTTTTGCCGTACTGGTAACATCCATTTAGGGTAATTCTAGGTCTTACACTTTTGAGAGTTATAGAACAACCTTATAAGGAAAAACGATCCAGTATCGATTGCACGACCACCTTCTTTTTCATCGATATGCAAGCCTTGGTTTATCGTTGTCGAGGTGTGATCTTCCATGTTTAAGAAATTGTGATTGTTGGATTGGTGTATGTGTATGAGAAATTGTTAGTTGTTGGGAGTGTATAAGGATGAGAATTTGTTAATTGTTGGGTTATAATGCTAATGCAAGCAAACCGATAATATTAAAAATTTTGATTTAGTTTGTGCCGATTTAAAATTTTGAATGGCAATGATATTCGTTCATAATAACGAAGGTTGGGTGGAAGGAGGGCGACAAATAAATGACTAGACTCAATAATCCTATGTTGCTTTCAGAGAATTGCGCATTGGACTATGTTAAGAATGAAATGTATTTTGTTGTCAGGTATAATGTTGTCCTCATGTGTATATTCTGGTGTAACCACTTTCCAGCCAAAATGTTATTTAGAAGTTTTTAATATTACCTGATAAGTCTCGGATTTCGCGGCACCATTTATATTAGAATAAGGATTTTTTCCATTTAGTGTATTGACATTGAATAAAACTGAAGATCTAAAGATTCCATATCCTGGTGGCTAGGCCACTATGATATATATCATACTTAAATAATTTAACTATGTATTTGTAAGTAATTTTTTATTAATTATAATTACTTAAAAACTAACTGCATATATAGATATTATGCCAGTCATGCTCATTCGGCCAAATTCAAAATATAATTAAATGATTAAGTCAAAATCTAAATATAATTTAATTTAGACTAAGCCCAAATGGCTTTATAAATCATTACTATAGGCTATGATAAAAATTTAACATTGTTTTATGATATTTTTAAATGCATAAGCCTAACTAGCTATAATTTACACAAGTAACCTATTTTCATTGCCTTGAGGGTAAACTAGGACGAATTAAAGGCCTTACAAAGCAATTTTTACAAATACATAAAATTAATAAAACGTAAAAATTAAATATAAAAAAAAGGGAAAAATCTGATGACCAATTTGCTATAGCCCGTGATAAATGGTTTTTTCGTAAAACAATGAGATTTTCTTTCTACCGATCAAAACACGTTAACGGGTTTCATCAAAGGCGCCGAAACAGTAATACAAAATACCAATAAGTTACCATGAATCACACGTTTTTTTACTCATTTCTTAGAAAAATAAAACCGACCCTAGTGGCAATAAAGGTCAAAAAATTTTGAAAAGCCGCAATCTAAAATTTAGAATTAAGGTTAAATATTTGGCGAATGTTGAAAGGACATTTCGTGGTATAGACCATGGGTATAGGTGGTGCAGGGTAGTTATTGTCAACTGATTTGTTGATCTTACATAGATTAAATGATACAGGTCGTTTTAGATTTGGCAAATGTGTTTAAAGATTAATTTAAAAAATGGTGATGCATCATTTAAGCTTTAAAAAAAATTAACTTAGAATTAATAATTGCTTCTACCTTAATGTTTCCTTAAATTCAATATAACAATTGTGTATCTTACAGCCAACGCCGTAACTAGGATTTGATGAAAAATGGGAGGGCATAATTACAAAAAAATTGCCATCGGTCTAAGATAATTTTTGCCCCCTTTTTTTCTAAAATGGCAGGCATATCAGAAGTTGTTCTAAATATAGGAATGTGGGCTGGTTCGGTCCGACCAAGCAGCTTTGGCGCCCGGCAGGTTATAACGTGAGGGTTATATACTAAATTTTTTGATTAACGCCTGGGAACAGTTTGCTTAGGGGCGTTAACATGACTTGTAATGACAAATTAATAATGTACCATTTTGATGCGAAAAAACGCTATTAATTTATTCTAAGAAAAAAGGCTGTGAACTAGCTACTTTGACAATGACCCTGGGGATACTTAAGATTATATAAAACCGTAACATTATTATAATGTGGGAGAGTTAAAATGCTGTTGGCCTAATTAACAACATACATTTGGTACTATGTCAACAAACATTTTTAAAATAATGTAAATTAATGGAATTTCCCTATGGTTAAAAACTACTAATTAATGTCTAAGAATCAATAAAAATTGTGATTTGTTGAAGACACAATTACTTAATAGGGGGTTTTATTGCAATCACTTTGCGGCAGGCCTTGTGTAAACAATCCTCCACAATTAGACCGACCACAATGATCCATTAGCTAAGTTGACATTCCAAAACTTTGAACGTCAGAATAACAGACCGGAACCTATAAAGGCATGCACCAACGTTGCTATAAGTTATAATTCATTTTTTTATAAATACCGAAACTTATTAATTTTTTTTTGATATTCTGAAGGAATGAAGCTATTTTGCCCATTTGGTTTAGCTACTTTGGTACAAATTTTTTATCTTTTTAAGTACTTAACGGGCTAAGTATATATATCTGAAATTTTTGATTTTAGTTGTTTAATAAATTTACCTAAATCTGTCCAACACATCGATTGAATGACTCTCTTGCTCAATTCCGATATTTTTTAATAAATCATTTATAAATTTAACTATTTCTAGGTGCTTCTATTAATCGCTCTCATATCGTTTGAAGGATGCAAGGCTCAAGAAGGAGCTACTGGCGAAGTAGATTTGAATGAATTCGGCATTCCACCGACAATCTCAATTGATGCCTCGGGCGAAACCGATCATTCTCGGCACGTTCGAGCAGCGGCTGGTAGGGGCGGACGCGGGGGCGGCAGGGGTGGGCGAGGAGGCCGGGGAGGACACGGGGGCAGGGGTGGGAGAGGTGGTGGGAGGAGAGGTTAAAAAATATATGGGCACCTATAAAAGTTTTTTTTTCCTTTTCGTTTAAAGGACATGAATTTTTATAAATTGTGAAAGCATCTTTATCCATGAATATTCTCAAGCCTCTTTTTTTAAATTTTTCTATTTTAAAATGGGCTCATAATGCTTAATCCAATTTTTTTAATTAAGTGCTGCTCTATCTATTTGGTAATCTCATCGATTTGTCCATATATAGACCTAGCTCAATAAATTTTTTTCCACATTGACAAATATAACTCAAATTTATATTTAACACTTCCCCGCACGCCCCGAATATAATTGTCACCTATTCATTATATTTTTTAATCCTATATATTGTTTTATAAATTAATAAAGGAACTATTTACAATATAGTATTATGTTTTTTAAATTTAGACATTAAAATAATTAGATCAGTCACTAGTTTTCTTTTATAGTTATCTCTAATTTTTAGTCATGATTTTAGATTTTATGCAGACTTGAAAATTATAAATTCATCATTTAAAAAAAATAAGTTGTTGTTGTACATTCCGTATATTACAATTAATTAAATGAAATATTTTTTTTTACCAAAATGACTTAATTTCTGAATGCGCCGCCTATAACACAGGTCAATAAATATCAATGTCAGAAAAGTGAATTTTATGAAAACATAAAAAATGCATCCCCAAGATGGCCTAATAATATATATTTTTCGTTTTTCTTAGTTTATTCCGCCTTTGGCTCCTTACATCCGTAGCAAAATGATGGTTGAAACAGCTGCTATATTGGGCATCCAGAAACATGTTAAAGCCACGTAAAATGAGAATCTTTTTAATGATTAAATTGACCTTTCACATCCTTTCTACTCTTACCAAATTTGATGAGAGGCTTTAAAAGTTCTAGGCGGCATGACCGTCAAAATTAGGGTATAAACGGGATTTAGGATTGTTTAATCGATATAAAAGGGATTTAAAAGGGCTCAAATTAACAATATATTGCAGCTTAAATTTTTAAATATTTTAAGTCACCGAGAGCTAGATCTGTCAAAAGCAAAACTCAAGGGAAGGGAAAAACTTTGCGCGCAATTTTGATATTTTTTATTATGCTTTACTTCTATTCAATTTTGTCTATGTCACTAAAAAAGTATTTATTATGGCCTGACTTGTAAATCCAATTACAAATTTGAATGAAAGATTAATAGAAGAATAATTTACTAGGAATTGTAAGAGCTTGCAAATAAAAGCAAAACATGTAGGCTCTTTTTTAGAGCTTGTGTTTCAACAATTAAACTAATTATTTTGATTTCCTAATGATTTTTTTGGTATCTTAACTCGCACTATCTGATCAAAATAATGGCCTTAAACTGTATGTGTTTGAAGGGTGTTTCATCTAAACATAGCGTTGATAGCCTTAAAGATGATGAATCGATTGCGGTTAAGGATTACAAGAAAGACAACGGCGAAAAGGGAGGTGAACAGGGTGGTGCTAAAAGCGGGGAAGAGGCTTGGAAGAGTTACGAAGCTGTCAACGCCATCGATATCAAAGATTTGGCTGATCACATAAACAAGCTCAAACAAAACAACGGGTTTGTCAAGGAACACGAAAAATTGCCCCAGGCCCCTTTAAAGCCAATGACTGTCGCGCTAAAGCCGGAGTACCGTGACAAGAACCGATACACCAACATGGTCCCTTACGATTATAACCGAGTCGTGTTGAAACCAACCAAAGATAATCCGGACGGGTACATTAACGCCAGTTATGTCGAAGGCTACGACAAACAAACGTTCATTGCAACACAAGGTCCCAACCGAAGTACCATAGCCGATTTTTGGGCCATGATTTGGCAAAAGTCGTGCCCAAAGGTTATTATGCTCACTAACCTTATCGAACAGGGCCAAAACAAATGCGATAAATATTGGCCCGACGACGTGGATATATACGGTTCGATTAAAGTGAGTCGAGTCATAACTAAAATCGTGGCCGATTACACTTTATGCGATTTTGGGCTTACCAATGTGGATACCTATGAAACTCGGGTTATTCGACACTTCCGATTTACTGCTTGGCCCGATCACGGAGTTCCTGCAAACCCGACGGAACTTCTCGGGTTTTACAACGTTACCAAGCAGTACCAATCGAAAGTTGTTGGCCCCATCGTGATTCACTGCAGTGCTGGCGTGGGTAGGACCGGTACTTACATCGCGTTAGATTCCATGCTTAGTATGGCCAAAGAAACTGGCTCGGTGGATGTGTATGGATTCGCTATACAAATGAGGCAACAGCGCATAAATATGCTCCAGACCCCGGACCAATACCAGTTTTTGCACGAAGCGCTGGTGGAATCGCTGCAAATCGGCAAAACTTTCGTGGCTTGTTCGAATTGGGCCGATTTTTATTTGGAAATCGAAAAAACGCTTGAAAACGGGAAAACGGGCGTACAAGTGCAATGGGAAATTATCTGTAAAATAGCCCCGACTAACAAGTTCTTTTTTGATCCCAATAACCAAGGGCTTCACCCCCTCAACATTAAAAAGAGTCGCGATCCCAAAGTCATTCCGCCCGAAAATAAAAGACCCAAACTAAAAATCGCTGGCGATGGTAGGGATGGCTTTATGAGCGACTACATAAACGCCGTTTATGTAAATGGATTTAGGTAATGCAAAACGTATGAATTTTTTATAATACAAGCAAGCATGGCTGTTTGTACATTCTTTTTTAGTATTAGATATGGTAGAACCTTAGGCAAATTAAAACTGCTATTGTCAAAAGTATCAAACATATGAGTCATACATTAATGTATTTTATATTGCAAAACAACTAAAATATGATGCGTAGTTTTCTTTCATTTGTAATTTCAAAATTTCCAAATCTAAATATGTCTTCCAAAGTGGGTGTTTAGAGTTCATTAATTTTTTATAAAAATTTATAATTTTTTAGAAGATATTAATTTAATGTTAAAGTATAAACGCGTTAGAGCTTTTATAGGAATCTTGTGGAAATGATAATCATTTACGTTTTTTTGGATTTATAAATTTCAAATTTCTAAATATAGTTAGAGCAACTGGCCATGTGTGAGAAAATGTTATAATAAACTATAGTGTATTTTTGATGTAAAAACTCAAATTTTAAAATTTAGAATTATTTCATGAAATGAATAAACTCTGAACGCGCCCAAATATAAACAAATATTAGGTCTATTTAAGCTCCGAGTGACGAACTCACCAAATATGAGTGAGTTTGCTGGTTACTCCTGTAAGGATTGTAAAAACAATATTTTTAATGAAAACAATTAATGGTAAAAAATTATCACCGTGTTTATGCTACTCGAGTACTGTACTGCTTTAAGTAGCCTAATATTTTATAACAATTCTAAAAATGACTTAAGAATTCTTGTAAAAATAGGGCGGATTAATTACTAATTAAAAAAAATTACATGGTAAAGTTCAAATTTGCCCCCAGCTTTGTTGTTGTAGTTGTTTATTGCCCCATACGTTGTATTAAGATTGAGCTTCAATTGTAATTCGTACGGAATATTGACTCCACGATATAAAAGCGGAATCATTAGAGTCCCCCAGCTTTGTGAATCGCCATGTCGATTTACTTATGGCTAGGGTATAAGCTATTTTCCTAAAGCGCTTGATGCCTTTCATGAACTAGTCAAACAAGTTAGTTAATTTAGTCCTTTATAATGATATAATCATAAAAGATTCAACGATGCCTTCATCGTCACACAACATCCTTTTCCAAACACCGTGGTAGATTTCTGGAAATTGGTGTACGATTACGATATATGCTCTATCGTGATGCTAAACCAAATTGACAAAGCCAACCCGAGTGCCACACCGTACTGGCCCCAAGAGGGGACGGCCCTTTACGCTTCGCTCGAGGTCAAAATGTTGGATACGAGCGCGGTCGTTACTAAAAAATACCGTAAAACACTTACTATCCGTAAATTATCACTGGCAAACCTACTAAAACCGGCCGAGAAGAAACGAATAGTGCGCCAATACCATCTTTCTAGTTGGCCCAACAATGAAAGGTAAAGCTTATTGTATATTAATATATAAGTCCGTGGCTTATTCTTTCTAAAATTGTTAAAAAACCGAGTATATTTATGGTCAATTAAATGCGTTCATTACCGTCTTGGCGTATTTGAATTGTTTTAATTGTTTAAACTATGTGCATTTTATTTTCCGAACCAAAAAAGAAACGCCCGAATTAGTAGATCAAATCATTTTTCTATTTTATATCAAACAGGTTATAATAATTTGAGTACATTTATTTCAATAAAATTTTTATATTTGTGATGACTAGGGTGCCCAGCTCCACCACGCCCATTTTAGAAGCGTTAGAGAGAACGGGCGATTGGAACGAGGAGAATAAGGCGAAGCACACGCTTGTCCATGATTTCGACGGGTACACCAGGGCAGGTCTCTACTGCGTGTGTTCCCGCATCTGGGAACAAATCCGGGCCGAACGGGGCTTGAACCTATACTTAGCCGTCAGGGCGGCCCGTGCCTCGCGGCCCCAGTTTATCAAGGAGTTTGAGGATTACGAATTCCTCTTTAAGTTTGCCGCCGATTGCGTTGACGCATTTGACGCCTGGAAGTTTGAGGTGGAGGACATTCATTACATCGAACATTACATGCCTGTCACTTGAAAATGGCACATACATTGCAAGGGGGCTTCGGTTGAGGCATATTTTGTCGCGACAAATGATAATATATAAACTAGTAAAATCGATCACTTCGTACATTTATTTTAGTCTTGTCTAATAAAGTTATAAACAATTTCATTATCACGCAAGTACGAGATTTTAATTAGACGTGTAGTTAAAGCTACAATTGAATTTAGAACAAATTTTGCTAGATTAAAAAATTTTGAATACATAAATATTACAATATTTATTGAGCATGAAATAATTAGATATATGGGTTTGATTTGGAAATTTGATCAATCTATTAAGTTAAAATTCGTTCATAAATAAAAAAATAAAAAAAAGACGTCAAATAGCATAAAAAACTCTTTACTTTGTTTATCATAAAGGTTTAAATTAACTATTAGTTATAAAAAATTTAATATAGTTTGCATTGTCAATTTTAAAGTAAATATCTATGACTATTGGACAATAAAGGTAGGATTCAAAGAAGTTTCTAGGAATTTTTCTAGTGTTGCATTGTATGAGATCCAAAAATCACTAGGCAATATCAGTTGACCACGTGGTTAAGACATTCCCAGTCGCCATAATTTTCGGAAAAAGGAAGGTCCTTCCCATCGACCCCTACACAAATTTGGTAATTATAATAACAAGTGTTATTCAAAAAACATGGCTATGATTTTGCTAAAGGCGAGTTTTATTTTTACTTTAAAATGTTTTTATTTTTTGTTAATTATTTGAACAAAGTAATTTTGTGCTATTATCAACTTTTTGTTAAAACTCTATTTTGAATTATCTAACATAAGAGCCTAACTTAGAATTATTGTACCGTAATGATAGAGGCGATATAGGATTCTAGCCTCCCCTGCCGTATTTTATATTTTTTAATAGTTGTGAACTTTCTGCATAAAAAACTTAAAATAAAGTGTAAACCGGCGCGTTATAATCCTGCCCGGCCCGTCCGACATATTTTTCTACTCCGAAGCTAGGTTTTTGTTTAAAGAACGAACTGGCTCAGCCCGTTATAAACATGGCCCAGAAATTTCACATTGCAGGCTTCAAATTTATTGTTAGAATTATCAATAACAGAATGACACCTTTTCGCGTGTTACAAAATTTATCTGAACGCAATGGTTTAAAAGGCAGAAATGAGATATATACTCGCCCCGGCCCAAAATTGTTTTTTTCTTATTCAGGCCGGGCCTTGTTTTGAATATCACCCCCAACTAGCCTGTTTGTTAGGCGGGCAAAGGGCCGGGCCGGCTTTGGGGCTCTACCTTTGACTTTAGATTTAATACACTTTATTAGTTATTAAGCATTTAAAATTTAAGCCCACACGTAAACGCCTTTCTTGGTTAAGGCTGCGGCTAATACTAATTTCAAAATCGTAAAAAAAATAAACGACTAATATCAAAAAAATGAGAATTAATGCAGAGCTGGGAAAAAACCCATTTTTCGACTAAACTCAAATTTTTGTTTTTTGAAAATTTTATGACTGATTAAAAAAATCAATTAATAATAAATACAGAATATAGGCAGAAAATTTTAAATTTTATAAGTATTTTTTTGATTATAGCTAAAACTCTTTATTTTTTTTAAATTTCAAAATATAAAAAAATGAATTTGACCCAAAAATGGGCATTTTCCCAGCTCTGAATTAATGTTCTTTGGTCGTTTTAGGATATGCCTAACATATAAATTTTTGAAAATTTTTTTTTACACTAGCCACCTTAATGTTAATCAAATGCGCTCGATTTTAATACTTCAAAACTTTTTTTTTCACTAGCCGCAGCTTAACGTAAGGAATCAAAAGAAAAACAATTCAAGTTTCTTTATAGGCCACCAGTTAATGACAAATATTTTTCATGCGGTCTACAATATAAAACAGAAATGTTTGCTTTTAAACAAATACCGTAATGCAAGGGCAGATAAACGTTTTCGACAAATTTTTCAAAGTTCTCATAAGGTATCTTCTAAACTCATTTTTTAAGAAAGTTTAGAATAATTGGTAAATTATGCCGTGTATACATTTTTGGCAAATCTTTATAGAATAATGAATATACTTGAGGAATAGGTGCCAATACATAAAGGGCATGAAGTATTTTTTGAGCCAAAGCATAGTACGTCTGGGCACGGCCTGATTCACTGGAAACGTTTCTAAAGGTTTTTTATCGTAATCGAATTCAGCCAGCATGACCTTGTTGGAATTGACAGTGAGAGGGCACGAAGAATAACCATTAGCCTTAAATCAAGAATTTTTTTTAACTTGAGATATATATGTCATAAATAAAACAGTTAATACATAAAAATTATGTACCAGTTTTTGAGGCAGCGTTCAAAATTATTTTTAATTTAAAATTTTTAAAAAAATAACTCATGTTATAAGACTCATTTCACAAACATTATTAATCATAATTAACTTCTGAATCAAAAATTTTCGACCATTTTTGAAAAAAAAAAATATTTTTAAAAATTTAAAAAAAAAATGAAATAACTTTGAACGCGCCCTTTGGGTTATAAGAATTACAATTAATTAAAATATTGTATTGGCCAGAAATTATGAAAATTATTATTTAGTGCAATATCTTTAAAAATTTTAGAAACATGGCAGGAATTAATGACAAAGCTGGATGGAAGGAGCTGTTAAATATTTAAGACGGTTACCAATATAAAAATTAAAAAAATATTTATATACGCGATAAATGGGTGACTTTCCTTCCATCGATAACTTCAAATTTTTCCTGACCGTTTTTAATTCCCCCGCTGTAATAAATTGTAAAATAATAGATAAGAGTGTTTCATGTTCAAACATAAAGTTTAAACCAACATATTTAGCCATCTGTAAATTTTTGAACATACCCACCGTTTATTTGAATCGGCCCTACCGCGGTTTTATAATCAGATACTAATGTTGAGAAATATATTAAGTTATTTAATCGCATTTGTTAATTAATGTCAACCTAAGGCAGCGGCCGTTTTACTCTTGGGTGCATCCGTGCAATCGCCCAGTCCATAAACATTCGGGTATTTCAGGCTGTGCAAATAAAATTTGTCGATTTTCATGTACCCGTACGGGTCCCCATCGCACAACGGACTGTTTCGAAGCACATCAGGGGCGCACATGGGTGGTGTAACGTGAATCATGGAATACTTGAAAAATATTACAAATTCATGTCGAACTAACCAACAAAAACAAATCATGTAGTTTTAAATATTTAAACGCTTCATATGTAATTGCGAATCTTATGCCGAAATTTATGTTGAGATTAAGGTGGCTTGATTTATGGTCAATGGGTTAAAAGAAACTTGTGACTTAGTAAAGTATCAGATCTTAAGCACCAATCAGGGAAACGGAATATAAATTATTTATAAGGTTATAGCTCAGAAATTAAATATTTGTCAATCGGGAACCTGTGTATAGCAATACTTGTCAAAACCTTATAAATGTTTTACTTTAAATGTTTGGACCGCGGGGGGATCGCCATTTTTAGACCTATTATCCGTTGGTTTTTCAGCTTCCTTCACTATGGGAATAGGCGGCATGGAAGGGGCAGGTGGGCCTAACGGTTTACATTTGGCAAATTTGGCGAGGTGGTTCGGAACATCAAGCTCAATCAGTTTCATGTATGGGTGAAAATTAATACCACGGTCTCGGCATATTGCGTGCAAGGCCTTGGAGTATTTGGGTACCATAAATATGGCATCCGCGGGTGTCATGTAATGAAAATCGATATTTTGACGTACATTATGCTATATGTGGAATGTACAATATTATATCGGAAAACACAGTATTTAATTTAAAAACTGTTAATATTCATAATTTCTTCCTCCTGCATAATGAGTCTTCACGCCAGGGCAAAATATGTGTTATATTTAAGAAGTGTAACAATTTATTTATGAAACAGAAAAAATAGATCAAACTTTATAATTGTCGTTCTTTAAGGACCGATTTAACCTCTCTGCATGATTAAAACAATTGTCTAAAATGTCTTTATATAAAGACAATGATTAAGGAGTAATTTGCAAATTTACAATTTGCAATTTTAATTCAATAAAAAAATCTATCAATTCGACGAACAAGTTAAAAATTTAGGGTAAATAAAAAATAACAAAAATTCTACCTTACGAGTATACTCTTCGGCCAAGTACATAATTTTTTGAGCCGCCCCTGCGCATTTGACAGGTGTATCGGGGAAAGTGAATATAGCGTTTCCGGCTTTCAACCTTTCGATGGTTGGAAAGGTATTACGAACCGTATTTGGGGAATAATTGCAAACGACCCCCGATTCTGAATTATTTAAACCTTCAACTAAGCCAGGGATCTATTGAATATAAATAAATGAAAACTTAAAATATACTAATCTCAAATCAAATTTGGTTAAAAAAAGCTTTAATATGCAGTTAAAAGGATATCCACTGTCACTAAATTATTTATACTATTTGTTAAATTTCTTGTAAAATCTTTTGATAAAAAATTCTAATTAATTGCAATTAAATTATGAGCTATAAAGAGGATACTTTGTCAAGGTTAAGCTTAAGTCCTAGGGCGACCACCATGAAATCGTATCCAATCTAAATTTAAAAATAAAAACTGTGGTAAGTATACATTTTATTTCAGCAAGGAACTTTCGTCCACTTTGATCCTTAATACCAAATATATACCAAAAACGTCAACGTTATAGTGTTGAGAGGATAGCATGTTCATGTAGATACCTTAACACGAGCTAATTAGACACGGATAATTTTTAATAATTAAATTTGTAGAAACTGACCTGTTGACCGGATTGTATTTGCACTATATTAGATTGAGGTTCGATTTTTACGACGCGATCTTGGAACCATACCGTTTTGGGAGGTATTAAATCGGCAGTTTTTCTAACCGTTTTGTCGAATGGTTCAATCCCTGCCCCAACAAATGTCCACATAGGCTGATAATAATGAACCTAGAGGCCATAAAAAGCTTGCAGTTAAACTACCAAAAACATAGGTAGGGTAGTAAAATTTTAATTGAGATTATTGTCTGCAAAGGCGCTTCTCATGTTTCCTAATCTAAACCTGTTCTAGTGCGTTCATAGCCGGTCCAAATGCCCGAAACCAAAAAATTTATATTAGGTTTTGTTTAGTGGCTGGCCCCTGTTAGTAAATCTTTTTATACAAAACATGTTCGTTTATAATCAAAAAATATCAATTTGACATTAACTGGCCCAAAAATTATGTTTTGGCATTCGATTTCATTTATTTTGTAAAAATTTTAAAATTTAAAAAAAAATATTTATTGTTGGATAAAATAAGCCTCATAATAAAGAAATCATGTTAAAATGATTATCAGTTTTATTTATATGGATTTCGATGGTTCAAAGCGGAAATATTCCAGCCCGGCTTGAAGTTTGGATTTATAGCACAGGCTCAGATTAGAGTAAGGGCCGGAATTTTTGCATTTTGAGCTTTAAAATTTTTTAAAATTAATTACAGAGTGGAGTTATACCATTTATCGGGTGATTAATAAATTATTTAAATGTTAATCCTAGTTGAAAAAATGGCAAAATTAGGTATATCGACCAGGCCTGGCTCCTAATTTTTTCCTAAAACATTTCGGTCAGCTTGGCCGCCTTTTTCGGGTCGGATTACACCGGGCCTGGCGGATTCGGGTCCAGAAATAAATCTCAGATTTAGATATAAGTTTAATAAAATTTTTAAATATATACCTAGAACAATTGCACCTGGGTTAACATTAAAATATATTTTTAAAAAACAGGGGTATATAAATTTTCGATGTAAAGACCCAAATTTCATACAACTAGAATTTTTAAAATTTTTTGAAAAATTAATGAGTTCTAAAGGCGACCTTTGGTATAACTGTAAGCTGTTCACCCAATTAGTTAAATATATAAGCCCCTGGATGTTGTTTGCAACCCAAAAAATCATTTAGTCTTGTACAAACAATTAATAATCACATACGATTGAAGGTTCAATGATTGCCACCTGGTGCGGGGCTTTGAGGTATCGACTGAATATGGATGCGATAGATATTCCGCCAGTTCCACCACCTAAAACTAGCAGCTTGAAATGATTTTCAATCGGTGCCTTTCGCACCATGTCAGGCATGGGATTTTTTTTGGGCGGGAGCCTATTGTTAATTGTTGGCAATTCACTCGAGAGTTTAGTCTCATATTTATCCGGATAATTGTTATTATTACTGATTGTACAGAAATGTATTCTAAGTACGGTTTCCTTTAATGAATATGTAAAATTGTTGGCTGAACAGCATCTCGCAATATATTTTAAGGAATGCATTTTAGCAGATTTAATGTAAGAATCGACGATAGCGGACTGTTATGGTAAATGTAAATACCGATGCCTGCGAATTTAATATTATAAAGACGATGTTAAAATGTGTTGTCCGTTACTAATTTGAGAAGACACAAAAGCTCCATATAACACGTCGAATTCAAGGCTATCGTAAATTTTACAATTTATGAAATAGGTCATTCTTTGTATACGTATGTTATCCTTGTATATATACTACATATGAGCCAACATTTCATTTATAATTAAAAAACAAGTAAATTTTAAAAGTAAATATTGGAATTATTGAAGCTGTTTTTAAACACCCGTTAAAAACTAAAAAAAAAATTGTTTTTTCCCCATTCATTCACCCAGTGTAAGAAATGAATTTCCACAATAGGTTTGTCATGGTTGAGTGGGTAGGCTGTTTATTTATAATGATGATGTCACCACGGTGGGAAGATTTTTCTCACCCGTTTTAACCGTTCGCAAAAAACAAATTTCGAGATTGGTGCCCGAGGCAAAATTTATAGCTTTTTAATTTGAATTTATTTTACTCAGCGTAATAATCAAAATTAAAACCCCATAATATAAATAAAGCGTAAGATATAATTTCAGCTACATTATAACAGTAGAGGCCTACTGAGGGCATTTTGGATTGCATAGCTAAATTAAGCATCACAGGACCCATACCCAAAGCCTGTGCTATAAAATTGACCTATTTTGGGGTTTGATTGTTAAAACAAAATTTTCTTTTATATTTAGAGCATCGTTTACAGGTCTTGCTTGATCCCTCTAAAAAACAACTAGTTTTTTGTTAATTTGACCTATGAATAATTTTGTTTGATATATAGAGGGTGTATAGATTATATATAATTGTGTTGTCGGATATGTTAAAGTACCATTCCAGCCTTCGAATCTCTCTTTCAAAATTAAAGGGGTGATCTCGTACTTAAAAAATGTCCAGCCATACAAACTTCCTGATCTGTTGGTGATGAGTGGGAGGAAAACATAATCCCAATTATTTTGGATATTAAGGCTGAGCAAGCTAAAAATTCTAAAATACCTGTCGAACCGGGGCAGGTTAAAAAATATTAAAACGGGCTGGACTAGAAATTAAACAGGCTGGTTAAGAGAGAGGGGGGGTGTTCGTTTTTGGCTTTTCTCGGCCTTATCTCTAATCTCAAATTTATGATGTTTTTATCCTAAAATTTCCCCATTTCAATTATACTTTATTAATTTTAATTTAAAAGAAATTTAATAATTTTTTTTTAGTTTAAAATTTAAAATATCGGTCTATTTTCAGTCGACTTAAAGTTTTGAGATGAGGAAAATTATTTGAACAAAAACAAACCTTAACGGGACGAAGCTTAAAAATCGTCCGAGCGTCAGGTGTGTTCCATATTGGGAGTATCTCTAATACATATTAGTGTTGCTTCTAAATGTCCTTAAATACAGATGTTAAGCCTTAGGCTCGCTTCATATACTAGCATAAAAAATGGGGATATAAAAATAAACGTGTTTATACTTCTTATCGCATTTTGCACTGTATCTATTCCTCATCCCAAATTCATATTATCAGGTAAATGAAAATACATTAGTCCTACCTTGTTTTGCCCAAAAGTTTTGACAATATTTAAAGGGGCAATTTGTTATTTATATCTTCACAGTGCAAAATTAACTTTACGTCTTTTATCGATTATAATTGCCATGCCTTTTGATCCATCTCACAGGTCAACAAATATCAAATGACCGTGAATTCTATGAAAACATAAAAGAATATATCCCCATGATGGCCTTATCTCATATATATATTTTTTCTTAGTTTCTTACTTCTTTGGCTCCTTAGATCCGTCTATAACGAAAAATGGCCTTATTTGACCAAAATAACAGATCTAAATATACATTACAAAGAAAAAATTTAAAAATCTTATTTGCATATAAAAATCCCTTGTTACTTATATTTTTAATCACAAATGATGGAAAATTTATTTTAATAATATATCAAGCTCTTACATCGGCATTTAGATAATACAAATATTTCGTGTCCAAACTTAAATACGACACGATATATTATCGGTTTTTAATTAAAATTTTATTTGAAGTTTGAATTTAACAGTTTAGCTGTTGTAAATAGTCAGAAAAAAATTTCAATTTATTTTTATTTTTAAATCTTTTTTGTTTTTTTTTTGGCATTTTTTCTGAAATTTTAAATGTTCATAGCTGACTAACTAGGTTTGATTAGGAAAAACGGTAAACGGATTTGAAAATCCCTAAGATGGCAGGTTTAATCTCCGTAGTTAGCTCATAACTCTCAAAAATTTGTTAACCTTGGTTATTAGCGAATCAGATCTAACCGAACCTTTTAATAATTGTGATAACGGGGTATAAGTTAAAAAGGTTAAGCACCTTATTTCCTTTATCTTAAAAATATTCATAATGATTAGGTTTAACGCATTATACATTTGGACAAAAAATTTTTTAAAGTAAAGTATCACCTGATATATATATTACTTACAAACCCTTTCACCTTCTGAATCTCCTTAAACCCGTAACATTTTCAGATAAAGTTTCAATTATATGGCAAAAAATGCAAGCCAACTGGTGGCTTAGTGGTGTAGAGTTCTTGTCTTCAGATTTCAGAACATCCGTGTATCTCATTGTGATTTGACACAAGGAGATAACAAGAAAGATACTTAGTAGTTACAATACAATACTGAAGAAGCATAAAATCACCAAGGCCATTTAGCGGCCTACTCTTGGTAGTAGGTCCTAAACATAATGCCTAAAGAGCCTAGACGTAAAAGTCTGGCTCACCATTGTATCAAATAAAAAAAGCCAGGCCGGAACAATTTTTTTATATCTTTTGCCTTTTTTCTTTTCAACTATTATCAGAATAATGAAATTTATTATCACGCGATAAAGGGCATTACTTTAAAATCCTCTGAATTTATTGATAATTTTAAAGCAAAAAATTTTTAGCTTGCAAAATATAATTTCTGGGCCGGGCCTAATATAAAATAATTCCGCGCGCCAGAAATTACGGCGAGCTAACTACGGAGACCAAACCTGCCATCTTAGGGATATTCAATTCCGTTTACCGTGTTTTCTAATCAATAAGAAAAACAAAATATATATATATGATAAGGCCTGGGGATATAATTAACGGTTGTGCCATTGATATTTGTTCACCTGTGAATCCCAACTTTAAAGTTTAGATATGTGTTATATTCAGAAAATTTTTCTCTAGGGCTAGGATTATATTTTTTACTCAAATAAGAATATGTTCATTTACCTTTTTTAATAATTATTATTGTTTTTAGTAAAAGGGGAAACAAAATAATTGTAACAAAACTTCAAAGTCCGTGCAATTTAAATATGGCAACAGTTTATATAATAAATAAATTAAATAATAATAATTAAAAAAAAACTTAAAAAAAACTGGAAGCCATTTTTAGTTTCACCAATTTTCAACACGTTAAGGGTTAGATAGATGTTCTAGCCACAGAAATTTGCACAATATCAAAGTTGGGTTGCATTAAAATTAATTTATTCAATAAAAATAAATTCAGATTCAATAAACCGACTGGATGAAATTCTCATTTCTCTAATTTATATTTTGTTACATTAAATTATAACATTTACAATCGAAACTAAATATATAACACAGCAGGTCAACAATTTTTTGAGAGTTATGAGTTAACTACAGAGATCAAACCTGCCATCATAGGGAATATCAAATCCGTACCGTTTTTCCTAATCAAACTTAGTTAGTCAGTTATAAACATTGAAAATTTTTAAAAAAAAAGGTCAAAAAACCAAAAAAGATTCAAAAACAAAAATAAATTGTAATTTTATTTTTGCATATTAACAATAGTTAAACTGTTAAATTTTCAAATAATTCACTAAAAACCGATAATATATCGTGTCGTATTTAAGTTTGGACGCGAAATAATTTGTATTATCTAAATGCCGATGTAAGAGCTTAATATACTAATGAAATTTATTTTTCATTATTTGTGATAAAAAATATAAGTTACAAGGGATTTTTATATGCAAAAAAGATTTTTAATTTTTTTTAGGGTAAATTTAGATCTGTCAATTTGGTTAAAAAAGGCCATTTTTTGTTATAGACGTATCAAAGAAGCCAAAGACGGAAGAAACTAAGAAAAACGAAAAGTATATATGAGATTAGGCCATCATGGGGATGCATTCTTTCATGTTTTTATAAAATACACGTTTCTGACATTGATATTTGTTGACCTGTGTTTAAAAAAAATTTTTAAAGTCTATTGAAAATTTTACGTTGGTGAAAAAAACAATAATCCATATATTATAAAATTACAACTGCCTTATATTCTGAAATTGTATAATGCATATTCTTCCGGCATCAAAATAATTACTTAAAGTGAAAAAAATCCAGGGTTTAATCAGATATTTTAGGTCGACTCTTAAAATGCAACCGCAGCATATTTACACCCTACATATGGTGTAACCTTTTTCGGCGTCAAAACAACCTTAAATAAGCTTAGGATCGTTCAGAGTATTATGCATGTCATCCAAATAATATTCCGCGGAATATCCAGGCCGATAATTATAAATTATTGTGATCCCGTTTTTTATAGCCTCTGACTGAGAGTCGGGTTATCCACAGAAAAATTTAATCTTAAATTAATTATTGTATTTCATTTATTTAGATCATCTATATGAAGACAATTTATTCGATCCTAGTAATTGGTACCTTCGGAGCCTTAGGTAACCCTTTATAAATTTTTAAAGTTCTAATTAAATGTTGAAAAAAGTTTGAAAAAAAATACATATATAAAAGTAAAATATTTCATTAATCATCAAAAACTAAATCTCTGTTATTTTTTAAAATTCCTTTTCTTTTTTAATTGTTCTTATTAATATTTGTTTTATTTGTTGTGAAATAAAATTTTGCCCTATATACTTGCGCCATTTTTCGTCATCTGAACAAAGGCGTTCCCATAGTTTTCCCAATGTTTTTAACTGTAAGGACAATTAAATCTTTACAAAACCCTAATCACACGTTTAAAAATATGACAATTCATAAAGCAATTTTTATACTTTAGCTGAAGATACGTTTGAATGGATGAATCCTTTGGTAAATCCATGCGTTAATTTCTACGAATATGCTTGCGGAAACTACAAAACAGCGTTCGAACAAAACATGACCGGCAAGAATGAGTTTCCTGTAGTAGAAATTGTGAGAGAAAAGATTTATCGCAAGATCAAATACATTTTAGGTCAGGCCATGTCTATTTTTATTTTTCCAAAAATTGATTTTAAAAACACATGGAGAATATATAAAAATATTTTGCCTTGGCGTCAATGGCTGCGGCTAGTATAGAACTAATTCATAAGAAAAAAAGTGAACGCATTTGATTAACATTAATATGGCTTGTGTAAAAGAAATTATAAAAAACGTTCAAATTACAATAATTCTTATTTTTTGATATTAGCAATTAAATTTTTTTTTTATTTTTTTACAATTTTGAGTTTAGTATTAGCCACGTTTTGATATGTAGGAATTCCATTGTTTTCAAATACGAAAAATATAACCATTTAGCAACTGCCTTAAAGCTGCTTACGTTTATTGATCTTATTTGTGAATCTATAATTCTGCTATTTGAAGATAATAAAAGGACAAATTTTGAATTAAAATACGTAAAATAAGTTTAGATAATAAATAAAAAATAGAAATGTTCTAGAAAAAATATAATCAAAAGTGAATTTGAAATTGAATATATCGAGAAATTATAAAAACCAACGAATAATCCAAATTTATATAAAAGTTAGCTCAAACATTGGCCCCCCAAACTAAAATACCAAATAAATATAAAATTAAATTACATTAAAAATAATTTTAAATATTTAATTTTAAAATCTCCCTTCCCCTCAAATTAAAATACTAGTTAAATATTTTTATTATATAAATTTATTACATAATTGTATCCATGATATAAATATTTATTGCCTATTATATGTCAATAATATAATTTTCTTAATACCATATATGTTTGTTTATATAAACATTATTTATAAAAGTCCTTAAATGATTACTCAAATTTTAAAAGCAAAATTAAGTAACAATCATAAGAATCAGTAGATTTCAAACTAAAACACTATGGCACGCCCGCACTATGCCGCCGAAGGCGGCAAAAATTTTCTTTTGAACCCCCCCCCCCCCCCCCCCCTCCCCAAACTTTACAACTTGCTACGCCCTTGAGCTCAAAACTTAATGTTTACGTAAAATATAATAAATTAAAATTTTAGGACATTGAAAATATTATTACACAGGTCAACAATTATCAATATCAGATACGTTTATGAAAACATAAAAAAATGCATCCCCATGATGGCCTAATCTCAAATATATTTTTCGTTTTTCTTAGTTTCTTCCGTCTTTGGCTCCTTAGATACATCTATAACGAAAAATGGCCTTTTTTGACCAAATTGACTAATCTAAATATACCCTAAAAAGGAAAAATTTATAAATCTCTTTGGCATATAAAAATCCCTTTTAACTTACATTCACAAAAAATGAAAAATGAATTTTATTAATATATCAAGCTTTTACATCGGCATTTAGATAATACAAATATTTCGCGTCCAAGTACGATATATAATCGGTTTTAATTAAAAATATTATTTGAAATCTGAATTTAACAGTTTTATTGCGAATATGCAAAAATAATAATTTATTTTTGTTTTTGAATCTTTTTTGGTTTTTGACCTTTTTTTTAAAAAATATACAATGTTTATAACTGACTAAATAAGTTTGATTAGGAAAAACGGTAACCGGATTTGATATTCTTTAAGATGGGAGTTTGATCTCTGTTGTTAACTCATAACTCTCAAAAAATTGTTGAACTGTGTTATTTTAGGAGAGGCCTAAAAAATACGTAATATTTTATTTTTTCTAATTTAATAGATATTTATATTAAACAGGTATATAAAAGCATGCATCCTCATGCTAGCCTTATCTTATATATATTTTTCGCCTTTCTTTTTTTTCGCCTTCGGCTATAGATTCGTCCATATCAAAAAAATGGCCATTTTTGACCAAATTGACAGATCAAAAATACCCTAAAAAGAAAAAAATTTAATAATCTATTTTATCATATAAAAATTCTTTGTAACTTATATATATCATCCCAAACAGAGAAATAAAATTTTTTAGTATATCAAGCTCCTAAATCAGCAATTAAATAATACAAAATATTTGGCATCCAAACTTAAATACGACACGGGATATTATTATATGTTACTTATAAAAATATTTGAAGTTTGAATTTAACAGTTTAGCTGTTGTGAATGTGTAAAAAAGAAATTCAATTTATTTTAATTTTTTTGTTTTTTTGACATTATTTTCTAAAATTTTCAATGTTTATAGCTAACTAACTAAGTTTAATTAAAACGGTAAACGGATTTAAGTATCTCTTAGATGGCAGGTTTGATCTCTAGTTTGCTTATAACTCTTAAAAATTTGTTGATCTGTGTAATATGAATAGATACAAAATATCATAATAAACGCATGAATTATACTTATAGAAAACCATAAAAATTTAAAAATAATCATATTATAAAAACAATAACAGGTGTTATTTTATACTATAATTGTAGAAAATGCTGCATCACAGGAGCAGGATAGCTCAAGTTTCTCCAAGGCTAGAAAATATTATTGGAGTTGTATAAACGCCGAGAGCAATAACACCGATTATAACTTTAATGACAAATTAAAGATGGCACTTCAATCGTTTCTTGATGAATATTTGAGAGATGATAAAAATTATCGAGAAAACTTGACTGATTTTACATTGAAAAGGTAATGATAAATAATGGCAATTTGTCAATTTCATTAATTTCTTTTCGGTGTATGTTGGGGTCGGCTAGCTATTAAAATCTTAAAACTAAAGTATTTAGATTTTTTTACAATAATTAGATTTTATATAAAATAAAATCTTGATTTTAGATAGAAATTATGGCTATTTACTAATGACTACTCTAGTTTTAAAATAATAATACAGCGCATTTGCACCGTAGATTGTCTCCCGACCAGCGCTGTTAATCTGACCCAGGGCGGGTCGTTGACCGCGACCCGGCGACCCAAAAACAACCGGGTCAAACGCCCGGTTGTTTTGTTGAAAAATAATAATAAAATAAAGAATATTATTTTTTATTTTTACACATGTGTGTAGAGGGGAAAGGAAAGAGGGATTTCTTGTGTGTTGTGACTTGTGAGAAATTAAAAGAGTTTTTCGTAGTGCGTAGATTGTTCTCTTAAATATCCATAAAGATAACAAAGGGTAAAGTTGTGAAATTATAATTTACCCTTGAAAATTTAAAGACTTCTTATTTTTATTAGCTTTTTCAAAATTTTTTGATTTGGATTACCTAATCCCGGTCGATAATGTTAAACATAAGTTTCAGATATTCTTCTAAATATTTAAAGACCTCTACCTATTTATTTAAGAAAATCCCATTTTAAATCAATAAAATATTTGTCAAAATATATAAATTATGCATTTATAAGGTCTAGAAACCTGTAATTATTTGAAATTCATGTAATTTAGACAATCCAAATTTTAATCTTAAAAAGGAAAATAGACGCTATGAACTATTTAATTATGTAATAAATGTAAATTTTTATTTTTAGAAATATATTTTTATTATAATTTATCTTTTTAAACAAAGAAATAACAATATTTTTATAAATTTCAATGTTTTGCCGCTATTTCTATAGACCTGGTTTGAACATACCGATTTTTTTCCCAAATACACATTTAAAAATAATCTTTTTGACAAGATAACATTTTTTTCGAAAGGCTTTTCAAAACAACAGCCTGGCCATTAAATTTTGCCTAAGGAATAATAGCTAATTTTTGTTCAGTTTATTTTTTTAAAAAACCCGAAAAAGGGAGGTATCAAGGTTGGATGTGGACAATGGGTCACTTTTCAAATCTCATCCACGTAGAATTTCAATAAAAAAATTGAATATTTTTAAATTATATCTCTAAAAAAAGACCAAAGTTGTTAAATCGATCTTCTCAAAATTCCGGAAGGGGGAGGGGGGTTGGGCTAAATTTTTAATGTTCTTTTGTAAATTCTAATTAGAATAATATAAAATAGCTTCCTATAATTAGATATTTTCCATTAATATCTGAAAAAACAAGTTTAAAATGGTATTTTAATGCCCATAACAGCCGAGAGAGTAACGGAAGTGAAAAATAATTTTTATGTTTAGATCCGGCTTATTAGAAGACTTAATATTTGATTCCTTTTTAGCTTTTTAATCTTAGGGTATTTTTATGATCAAACGACCCAAACACGCCGGTTTTTGATTTTGGGTCCGACCCGGGCATGTGCCGATGGGTCGCCGGCCGGTCGCCAATGGGTCACCGGGTCGTATTAACAGCCCTGCTCCCGACCACAGACCTTGACGTAGGTTAATTAATTAATACAATCAATATTTTTTGATTGTCTTGTATCCATACTTGTAAAATAAAAAACTCAAGAAGATGGAAGAAATGTTAAAACTAATTTTGCTCTTAAATTATTCTTGTGAAAGTTTATAAATAGCATTTGGTGACTTTTAAGCGTTAATATCACAATGACAAAGAAAAAAGGCGTAAGAGGAGAGTGTAAAAGAGCTTTTTGGCTAAGACATCAAAACAAAATTAAATTGGACTATTTTATTTGACGTCTACTAAATGTTTTCTTAAAAATCTATTTGTACACAGCATCTTAAATGAACATTCAAAACTTTAAGTGATTCAATTTTTATTTGATTTCAGTGTTTTTAAAAATTTATGTGCCAGGTAAATCATATTTTAAATCAAATTCTCGACTGCAAATGATGTTTAAACATAACCAAATTTTTGTAATTTTTAATTTATAGGAGTCAGGAAGATTTTTGGCGGATGTTTAAAGCGCTTATTTCCGACTTTGGCAAATCGGGATTTTTTAACGTCGCATTCCAAATAGATAAGTTAAATCAAGCCGACGCAAAAGTCATGATAACACTTCAACCTGGAAATTTGCTGATGCCTTACATATTATATTCTCAAAATGATTTTACGACAAATGACCACGGCAAAAAACTTGACGAAATCTTACTTGAAATAGGTTATATTATTGCTTAAATTAAGTAAGGTCAGTAAAATGTTTAGAATTCCACACTTATTTAGACGCACGTTGTTGCTTTGGGACAAGGATGTTAAAATGACCCGGCATGCCTTCCAAGATTCGATGTTGCCCGAATCGTAGTTAGGCATTGACTGGGTGAGCAGCCCCCGGTATTTTGTCCGCTAATTCGTTTCAACAACCCTGATTTAGGGATCATATAACATTAGAGACAACAATATAATGCTTTTTTTAATTATATTAGCATGCAAAATTTCAACATGTATTCTATTCGCAGATAACTAGTAAGTAAACAAAATCAAGGTCGATATGTTCTTCTGTTTTGGAGGCGGGCTGGGATTAGTTGTGGTATCAGGTCAGGCGAAATTAATTAAAGGGGGCCTGGCCATTGACTCATAAAAATCTGACTTGTGCAAAAAACGGTTGCTTATGAGATGAATGCAGAAGCAACCGGGTATTCCTATGTAAAACCAAGCTAATACCGCAGTTATGTAGCCACTACCTGTGCTGAAAAAAGAGGCCAAAAGGGGTAAAAATAAGCTCTATATTGGCGGGCCAAAAAGGGGGAAAAGCTTCAAGTAATTTTAAATTTTAACAAAAAAGTCCCAAAAAAATGAGGAAAATGCCCTTTTTCTTAAAAAGGGAGGGGGGGGGGGATAAAAGCCCCATTTTTTGGCTAAAATTGTTTGTTTTCCAACAATTTCATAACAAAATTAACTATAAAAAGATAAAAATAGGAAGAATATCTTACATTTAATACATATTTTCTTAAAAAACCATTTAAGAAAAAAATGAGTTTAGCTTATTAGGTCAACAAATATTAAAGTCAGAAACGTGAGTTTTATGAAAAAATAAAAGAATGCATCCCCATTATGGCCTAATCTCATATACCTATATTTTTCGTTTTTCTAAATTTCTTCCGTTTTTGGCTCCTTAGATCCGTCTATAACAAAAACGGCCTTTTTTGACCAAATTAACAGATCTAAATATACCCTAAAAAACTTAAAAATTTTTTTTGCATATGAAATCCCGTAACTCATATTTTTAATCACAAAAAAAATTCTATTAATGTATCAAGATCTTACATCGGCATTTAGATAATACAAAATATTTCGCGTCCAAACTTAAATACGATATATTATCGGTTTTTAACAAAAAAATTATTTGAAGTTTGAAATTAACAATTTAAATACTGTAAATATGCAAATATAAAATTTCAATTTATTTTTGTTTTTTAATCTTTTTTAGTTTTTTGACCTTTTTTTCTAAAATTTTTAATGTTTATAATAAGTTTGATAAGGAAAAACGGTAAACAGATTTGATATTCCTGAAGATGGCAGGTTTGATCTCTGTAGTTAACTTATAACTCTCAAAAAATTGCTGACCTGTGTTATATAAAGCCCAAAGCCTTGATAAAAAGCCCCTTATTTGTTAGAAAAAAATGTGGGGCTTTTTAAAAAAATCTCTTTTCAACAAAAAACTCGAATATTTTTTTTGGCCCTTCAAATGTGGATTTTTTAAAAAATTCCTTTTAAGGGCGCTCTTTTTTTTTCACAAGCCTGGCCAACACATCCTAATTCTTAGATATCTAATTAAACAGTAGTTTTATGATTATTTTAATAAGTTTTCTTTCTAAGCATATTTTCATTAATATCATATTTTTAAAGATTGATAACATAGAGTACTTACTATGATTTTTTAAAGATAAAATAAATGCAATTTAGTGGAAAAATTAATAGAAATTATTTTAATGATAAGGTTGATTTAATGCCAATTAATAGAAAGTTGTTTTTTAGTTTGTTTAAATATTTTATTAATATTTTTAGGGCTGTTATTATATCAATTTTCAAAAAATGATAGATATCGATAATTTTTTTCACGGTGTAAAATATAGAATAATTGACTTTTAAAAATACTTTACCAATATTTAAGTTAATATGTATGTTACAAAAAGAATTTAACTCTTGTTCTCCTACTTTCTAGTGATGAGTGTTTGAAAATGGGGTATTCATATAGCCCCTCTGTAATAGTGTAATTTTAAGCATGTAACGGCGGGATAATATAAAAGCTGCCAATTTAATTTCAAATCTTAATAAATTAAAAAAAAATTAGAGCTATGGGTGGGCTAAGGTATAAAGAAATTACTTTTTAAGGCATATATGCGCGACCCAAAAGTTATATGCGTAACAGTTATCGATATAATCATTTGAGTTAATCTGTAATGTCTAAACATTTAGGCGTAAAAAAAGACGTTGAAATTTATCTTCGCCAGCTGATACCTAAAATCTTTACCAATATTACAATGGATACCATCAATGGCATATTGACCTTGAATGAAATTATAGCCAACGTAAGAGCAGTTTCGATTTTTATATATCTACATTTTTAAAAGGAGTACTTTATCTTGCAACCTGTTAAATATAATTCTGAATTATTGAATTTAATTTAATCATATTAATCTTCCAATACCATTCGCTACAATAAGAATATACAAACTGTCGTAGCCTATGATTAATGGATCCGTTTTGGCGGAGTCATAGTTCAAAAATATAGTTAAAATTAATTGAGTTACAAAATTATATTTAAAATAAGTTAATTGAGTAATAAAATTATATTTAGCATCTAACGATGACGTTGCATTTATATATATACAGATTTATAAATATAGAACATATGGATATTATTTTAATTCAATAAAAAGTTTATACCCAATACCGAACCGTTATCTTAAATATTCCTAAGAGATATCCTGGTGGCCTAGCCACTAGGATATATGTCCTAAACCATCTTATCATAAATAATCAAATCAAATCAATACTACTTTATTTTATTCTAAAACATTTAATTTTTTTTATTAGTTTCACAAACTTTATGGGGATGACAATATCACGCAACAATATGTTACACTGACCGATTTGGAAATTATTGTTCCAAAAGTAGCGAGAAAACAAGATATAGGAATATTAAATTTTTAACTTTCATATATGTTAATCCGCATAAATAATGCATTAGGGTAAATTAAGCGGATTTGTAAGCTAAACATGCTTAGGAGCAGTCGGCAATTATTTTAATTTATTAACATCATAAATCGTTAAATTGTATGTCGAATAAAGCGAGTTAGGGCTTAAGTCAGCGGCTAAGGTCTAGGCTCAAAGGCAAAAACTCATAAGCCCTCAGCTTTTTTTCCTAGACTAAGTTTTTCAGATCTACAAAAAGCACTAAATGTCCGGCGAATAAACTAATAGTCTATATTGTATCTTCTCTCAATTATTTTTCCATCTTTAGTGGCCCTATAGACCGATCAAAAAAAGCCAAATAGCAAAATTGACAATTTTTTGAGACCTCGAAAATTTTTAAAAAACATTGAAATATTTTTCGTATAAATACTTGACTTTTATCTAACATTAAAATTAATTAGATTCCGTGGAAATACTTACTATATGACATTTTCAACAGATCAGAAGTGGAAAAACATCTTACAATGAATACAACTCTAATAGTTCAAAATATAGCTTACTTAGTGAATGTTGCAAACACTATAAATTATAAACTTCAAAACCCAAAGAAAATTGAGTAACTGATTATTCTGTTATAAAGTTTCTTCCGAAACTAGCACAGATTTTTAAGAATTTGTCAAAAATAGCATATGCCGATATATGATGGTGATATTTGATTTTAATAGTACTCAGTTTATCGTTTTTGTCTTTATGGTCAACCGATACTGGGCGTTCAGAGTTCATTATTTTTTTGATTTTTTAAAATAAAAATAATGTTTTATTGTTGAAAATTTTTTTAAGCATTAGAATTTTTAAAGGAGTCACATTGAAAAGATCATCAGCTCAACTGCACCGGTAAGATAATATTGAGGAAAACATTGGTTAATAATTTTTGATGTAAAACCCCAAATTTTGAAATACATGATTTTTAAATTTTTATGACACAACGCGCCTTAAAGGAAGCGTACTTTTGCAATTCTTTAACCTTTTTGTTATTACGAGATTTTAATTTTGTTAAAATTGCATATTTGATGCTGTCTAAATTTTTGACTCCGCTCAATGCGCTCTGCAGAAAATTGAAAAAGAAAACTGTTAATTTATAAAAAAAAAAAATTATTATTTAAAATATATAAATTAATTTAGCCATATAAATATTTGTTAAATATAAGTTTAATACTTAAAAGAGCATAAAAGATAACACTATAAATAAATATTTTTGAGATTGGGCAAAACGATAAACGGGTTTTAAAGGCACAAAATTTTACTCGCTTTTCGAGCAAGTCATTATTATCTTGGCAATTTAATATTTTTCGATATGTGTTGTAAGCGGCAATGGAGGAATTTTAAAGTTAAACAAGTCCTCTTCCTATGTTGATGACAATAATTTATGTATTCAGAAAAATTTTGTTTTGAAAAATTTAGTTGATACATACTTTAATATTGTCACCAATATAGGATGGGGATTTGTTGAACGTTTATTGATTTTTGTTTTTATTAATTGTAATGTGGATGCAATACGTTTAGAACTTTGATGTACTATATGGTTTTGGCTTTCTTGATGGAGTATTTAAAGAATTACAACAGCATTCTGCCTTCTACTTGGAATATAAAGACATATTTGCAAGTTAAACCCGATAGATGTAAAACCTGCATTATAGCGACGATGAAAATTTTCGGGCTGGCAGTGGCTCGCACAATTTATAATCCTTCGTCGCAATCGATACAAACTGGTACCGAAAAAGTAAGTGCAATTCGAAATTAAATAATTATTAAAATAAAATACTAAAACAAAAAATAAAATTTTTATATTAGGTATGGACTGGATAGTTAATTTCTTATAATTTTGCTAAGCTACAACATTGTGCAACAAAAGTGACCCTCATATTTTTTAAGAATAATATATTTTAACATTTAAAATGAAACAATCGATATGCTGATTTTAAATCTCGCATCCGTTTTCGTAGACATCTATTTATTATTTAATCTTATGTCGACGTTTTTTAAAAATCACTTTGGCGCGAAAAAAGGGTATAATGAGTAAAATGAATTCTAAGTTTTTTCCAAAGCAAAATAAATTTTTGTCACGAGATCAATTAAATCTGTGCTGGATGCTTACAAATTTAGCCAAGTATAACTTTTACATTTTTTATTGGCATTTTTGTTTTAAATGGTAATATCGTTTGCCTCAAATTGATGTACTAAATTTTTTAAATACATTTTTATCATAAATCATATTTTAGTGAGCTTATCAGCCTACAGTTAGCTTTTAAAGTTCATTGACCATTTTTATGTAAAATGTTTTGTTTTCGAGCAAATAATAAAATTGAGATGTGATTGGAAGAAACGGTTAATTGATTTGAATTCAGTGGGTTAATTTGCCCCTAAAACAATTTTTCTCTGCTTTGCCCAGTTTTTTGTTACAGTGTATTTGATTGTTGAGCTGTAATTTTTACAAAAATTAAATATTTTGTTTATATTCCAAACCCAAAATTTAAATTAGATTACTGTAAATGTTACCACTTTTCTAAATGATTAAAATAATGTCTAATAAACTTTAGTGCTCAGCTATTTTGTATCAGCTAATAATAAAAGATTTAAAAATGACTGCGGCATTTGAGAAAGTAATTGTGCCATTTCATAGATGAATTAAACATGTTTATCGAAGATGTAGTTGGTAAATAATCTTTAATAGATTTTAAGGGCAAGTGCAAAGTGAGTTTTTATATTTCCGTAAAATTTTGAAAATTTGAAATTTTTAAAAATTTTTTTTTTTTTTATTTTATTTCAGAAAAAGCATTTTAGTGCATAAACTAAATTTGGCAACTTTAAAAAATTTGCTTTTTTTCAAAATGAAATTTCTTAAAATTTGAAATTTTCACAAAATAAAAACTCACTTTGCACGTCCCTAAGCTATAGTTAAAATATAAAAAGATTGATCATAAGGTTAACTTAGATAGATTTTCCATATTAAGTGCCCTCTTGTTTGATATTTAGCTTATTTTGTCTTGTATTTATCACATTCAGACCAAACAATTATATGAAAAAATTCGAGATACCTTTGTGGATTACATTTCAGATACTACTCTCATTTCTGCCACTGACAAACCATACCTCATAAAAAAAGTAAATTGTTAAAACTATACATTTTCGCCATAAAATTATTTTCAAAAATACAATTTAATAGTAATTATGTTATGTCAATTGTAATAACTTTTAAATAGCTACCCGTTTTATAATTATACCCAGCCGATCTCTTATTAATAAGATTTAAAACTTTGGCTCGGTCTGTAGTTTCTTTTAAATTCGAATCAACCCGTCCGGCCCATTTTTCGAATGAGCCAGCACGAGTCGGGCGCGCTTTCGGGTCCTCTGATCTCTGCCCCTACTACCTTTTTTTTTAAATATGGTTAACCAAAAACGCGTTCAGAGAGTTCTACAATATTTCAAAAAAATTTTAATTTTCCTCTAAAAATATAATAACGCATTTTTACAAAAAGTTTCCAAACATTGTTATTAGCATATATATTACTTTTTTAAATAAAAGTTATTAAAGAATTTTGAAAAAATAAGATAATTATTAGATTTTTGAAATTTTTCCTAAAAATGAATGATCCCTGAAAGCGCCTTTATTAAAGTTTTTATTAGATTGGACATGTAACTCCACGAATCGGATATCCTGAATATTTAAGTGCAAATTTAGTCGATTCCCTATATCGCGAGGTATCCGGTCCATTATTATTTATAATTGTTTCTTAATATTTATTTGTGAATATATAGTTTGAATATTTTACCAATGAAGCCATTATTGATAAATGGGTGGGACATATTGGTTTTATGTCCACTTGAATGTTTGATATCGACCAATTTTTACGCCATACTTGATTTCTTGCTCTAATTAGTTGTTTAAAAACATTTAAAATCACATTATTTATGAAAGGCCTGTTTATTGATTTACAGGTCAAAATAAATAACAATTTTAATCAACTGCCCTTTAAATGTTTAATAGTGTTTGAACTGAGTTTTGATCTATGAAAATATCATGAATCAACAACTATTTAAATATTGGCCTCTCAATGACAATAATAAGATTTAATTAAAAAAAAATTATTTCAAAAAATACAACCGTTGCAAATCATTTTACATTTTTATAGTATAATGTCACTGAATCCTATTTGGGAAATGATCTTACCATGACCAAACTTCAATTTCAATCTAAATTAGGCGGAATGCGTGAAAGCATCAATAAGACATTGTAATTAAAATGCTATGCCATATTTACATTTATATATCTGATAAAAATGTCCTTTAAATTTTCAAGTGGCGCTTACACATAACAACCCCATTTTTTAGTGGTGTGAATATCCCAATTTTAATCCTCCATATCTACAAAAATATTGAAAGCAGAGACTAATATATTTTTTTACGTTAAAGTACTTTCTGAAACCAACTTCTGATTGAAGCATTTTTGCAATATTATTTTTAAAATTAATTTACCAGGCAATTTTTTAAAGTAATTTAGTGAATTTCTATTACATCTTAATGGAAAAATAATAAAAAGGATGGTTTTTTAAACTTATACTTCTATTTATTAAATAAGAAGGCTCAAAGACGTTAAATTTGTTATTATTGAAATTTGCTTGCGCGCTCAGATTTTATTTAATTTTTTTAAAATTTTAACTATTTGACATTGAACGTTTAACAAAAAATCGCCAATCTTTAGTAGGCCATTAGGCCTCGCGCAAAGTAAATTCGTAAAATTATATCTGAAAATGATAAAATTTCATATTTTTCGGAATTTTTTTTTTAATTTTATATATAGGAAACAGTATTTTATGTGCATTAACTTAATTTTACAACTTTCTAAAAAATTGCGTTCATTTATAAAATAAAATATTTAAAATCTTACTAAAATAAAAACCCACTTGCACGTGGCCTTATTGGCTTTCCTAACAAAATTTAAAAAAGAAAAAAAAATAATTAAGTCTGAACGCGCCCATAACAAAAATACCTTCATTGCCTTTATTTTGCCCTTTTAAAGGTCCATAATTTTTTATCAAATTCATGTTAGGAGTCCACAGGTTGATTTTATAAATTTCTCGTAAAATTAATTTGTATACACTTAAAAATGCGAATTGACCTTATTTTTGATCCCGTGACCTTTAAAAAATAAAAAGCTAATTATAAATATCTTCAATGCTTGCAAGCTTGTTATTTTATAGTTAAATAGCGCTGAACCTGGTCAGTCGTTGGATGGGTGGCCGGAATTCTAAAACTGTCCATTTTGGTAAGAGCCTATGCCTGTAAACTTAAGTCGCCGGCTAGCGTTAGATCTCAATAACCCTGTTGGGCCATAAAAAGTCTTGTTGGAGTTGAAAGAGGCCAAGTCTTAACTGATAAGCCACCCTAATGGGGTAAAGGTATAGTGAAGATTACAATATCCCGAAGGTATTTTCATTTTGAGGGACGCACCGTGTATGACAATCGATATGATGAGGAGTAAAACTTATACAATTTATATTACAAAAGGATCGATTTGCCCACCGATGTAAACTTTTTCTACCGCGGAAACCAGGACGAGATAGGTTTATGATTTTATCTTCTTAAATTTGACAATTAGTACAGTTAGATTATTAAAATGGAAAAACGTACTACATTAAATGTATATATACATTAATAAACTTGATTTTTTTATGAAACAAAAGGAACTGTTTTTTTTAAATGGCTGTGGCTAGTATTAATTTTAAAATTGAAAAAAAAATAAAAAATTTACGACTAATTTAAAAAAAATAAAACATTAATGTAATATGCCTGTTAAATATACGCTTATAAATTTTTGAAACCAAACATACACTAGCCACTTTAATGTTGAACAATTGCATTCAATTTTTTTTACAAGTTTTTTTTTGCATTAGCCACATTATAACGGCTGCTGCTAATGAAAAAATTTGAAGAAAAAAAATTAAACGCATTTGATTAACATTAAGGTGGTGGCTATTGTAAAAAAATTTAAGAAATCATAAACTTTTTAAACAAAGTTTTTTTTTTAAAGTTTTTGTTAGGCATATCCTAAAACGAGCAAAAAACATTTGTTCTCATTTTTTAATATTAGCCGTTAAAATTAAAAAAAAAATTTTTTTTACATTTTTAAAATTAGTATTAGCCGCAACCAACCATGCATTTGAGGCTCCTTTTTAATCTAAATATCTTAGGACATTGAGTGATTCAGATCAATAACTATGTATATTTTTTATTTATTTATACTTATTAACAAATATCTAAAAGATATTCATAAAAAATAATTGTGTTAACTGATATTTGAAGGTTATTTATGCGTTTATGTAAAACATAAATTTTGTTTTTAATTTCTTACTTGTATTTAAACAGAAAAGAGTTTTTCACAATTTGAAGCATTGTCGCCAAATGTTTTACATAATACAAATGTATTGTTAATAGTTGTATATTATAAATGTTATTAAACATATCTAGTTGTCACGGCTGGGGTGTTGGATGAGCCATTTTACCACCATAACTTTACAAGGTTTGAATTTATATGATAATTTCTAAGTGCTCAGGTCACAATTGCGAAATTTATAACCACCCACAAATTTATTGATAACCTAAAGGATTTTAACATTTATAAGCTCCACCACTTAAATTAGTGACGGTAATGGGGGCAAATAATTTAGAAAAGATTAACAGAGATTTAGCAAAAAAAAATTTGCTTAAGAGGCTGATATGCCATAAGGTGTTTTGTGGATTAGAGTTGAAAACGGCCCGTGATATTCGCTAAGCTCGCCCAACATATTTATCAATATGAGAATTAAAAAAGCCCGGCCAGTATTTTCTTTTGTGGATAGTTTAATAAATTAATCAACATTTTCTTAATTATAATCTCCTCTTTTTATTTATAAACAGCCCCAAATTATTTGGTCGATTGGGATCCGTTATAGGTCACGAGTTAAGTCATGTGCTAGACGTCAAAAGTAATTTTAAATTACTAAAAAACTTTATTAAAAATTTAAAAAAAGATTTAAAAATATATAAAAATATAAATGATTTATATAAATTTTTAAAAAATGTAAAAGTGAATAGATAAATTTATGTGTTAAGTCGCGTAGTGTTCATTCATTTTTCTAAAAATATTAAATTTTTTTGACAAAAAATATAGGTTCAATGAATGAAATAAGCATAATTTGTAAAAAGTCATGTTGAAATGATTATGTTTATATAGATTTAGTAAATTAAATAAAATTTCTAAACATACTTAGAGCAGTAGCATGAATATAGTAAATAACAATGCCTTATAACTTCGTAAAAACCCTATATTCAAATTATTTGAAGAAATGAATGAACTCTTTGATAATAGAATCGTAACGAAGTTAATAGGATGAGGGAGAAGGGGAGGGAGAGGGGGGGGGGGGGCAAATTAAAAACTTTCTCCATTTGATGACGGGTAAAACGTAGAGTTGACCAAGTTTAAGGGCGCGTTCAGAGTTCTGAAAATTTTTTATAAAAAAACATATGGGTTGATGTTCCAAATTGTTTTAAGGTTTAAGTTATTTAAAGAGTCACGTTGAAGTGATTATTATCAGCTATGTTGATATAGATTTAGATATAAATTTATAAAGATTATTAAATACAATTAGAGCAACTGCTCTGAGTGTTTGAAAATATTATAATAACAATGATTATTATTTTTCAAAGTAAAAATTCAAATTTTACAAATTATAAATATTCAGAATTTTGAATTTTTTAATTTAAACGCGCCTAATCAAATTTTGGGGGGTAATGACAAAAAACACAAAATATTAAATTTTTGAGAATATGAGAGGCTATCTAGTTTTGCCCCCTTCCTCTTTCCCCATTTAGTGCTCTCATTTTAAAAGATGACTTCGGACCACATTATTTTTAATGTGTGTTAAAATCAGAGCTGGGAAAAAACCCATTTTTCGACTAAACTTAAATTTTTGTTTTTTAAAAATTTTATGACAGATTAAAAAAATTAATTATTAATAAATACAGAATATAAGCAGAAAATCTTAAATTTTATAAATATTTTCTTGATTAAAGCTAAAACCCTTTATATTTCCTAAATTTCGAAAAATAAAAAAATGGGTTTGACCCAAAAATGGGCATTTCCCCAGCTCTGGTTAAAATTGAATAGATATTTTTTGTTTTTTTTTAAATGGAGATAAATGCCTTTTTATAAATTTTTGTTAATTAATAATTTTGGCTTAGGCAACGTAAGTTTAGATTTAAAATTTTTTATTTTTACATCAAAAATATTATTAATAGCATTATACCGTGACATTAATAAAAATCTAACGACCTTTACCTCGAGAACAATGAGGAATTTACGAGAATCAGCAAAGTGTTATCAACAGAATAATCGAAAACACCAAGTAATATATTTGTGGCTAAAAGTTTTTCATCACATTAACTGTGTATGCGTCACACAAAATATTGGCTTGATTACTTAGTAAAATTGGACTAAAAATATAATTTTTTAATGGACAAAGCTATTTTTAGGTTTACGGCAGGGGGTTTTATACATTTAAGCAGGAAAAATTAAAATCTTTTTTCATTATTACGAATAAATAGATAACGGAAGTTTTATCCAATCGCGAAAAACGGTAAAATAATGTGGAAGGAGTACAATCATTCATGATTTTTTGACAATTTGTAATTAAATAAATTTGCGTTTTTAATGTAAAAAAAGTTTTGGCTGTTATTCATTTTAAAAATTAGATATTTAAAAAAGAAAAAAAAATTAATTAACATTAATAAAGAATAAAAACCTTTTATATACCTATTAATTAAAACATTCGGATAGAACAACTAAAAAGCAAATTTGATTTTTCCAATTAAAATTTATATTGAGGCTTTATCATGCAGGGTAACATTTAAATTTAACACGCGGGGTGGACGCAAACCCCAGAACTTCTATTCTCTTTAAATTTTATTATTAGAAGGAGAGCAAATTTTTTTTAGTACATTATCATATACAAGAAGTCACAAAAATTGTGACAATTATATTTTTTTAAGGATATTGAAAATTTAAAATGTGCTGTCCGTGAGGACTTCATCATAGCACAGCGGGTTTAGCTAATTCATTGTTTTTAGTTAATGCTAACTTACAAAATTTTGACTTAATTTGTGATTCATAATTCTATTTAATACGTTTATTTTCCCTGTTTAAAATATTTAAACTTCATTTTAAGATTTTAACTCACACATTTTTTTAAGTATGTTATTTGCTATTTGAATCGACCTTTATTGCAAAATTTACTTTGCGGTCTATATTTACTCTTTGCTAGGATCGTATAAAGGCTCGTGCATATTGATTGCGAGTGACGGCTTTTAAGCTTTACAATAAAGTATAATTTAGGGCTTGCATGCACAGCTAAGAATAAATTTTTACACCAAAGAGGGTGTAGATGTTGAAACAATTATCATTCAACTAAAATAGGATGATATTTTAGTTAACTTAAATAATGACTTTTTTTAGCTTATCATCAATTTCGATTGAAAAATTTGTTTGCTAGGCTAATGACTTTTTTGTGGCTCGGGTATTAAAAACTCGTATATTATAGTTGACCACAACTGTCACGCATATGTTTTATTAATTTAAACATACAAGATTAATAAATCCATTTCTAGAAAACTAACCATCGGAATATTCGCGAAAACATTGCAGATGAATTGGGCATCCTTTTGGGCTATCGGGTAAATGTGGCTTTTGATTCTTAATGTTTAATCCCTAAAAAATTTGATTAAGCTAAAATTATAACTTTAAATTACTATTGTCATAGTTCGTGATTTACTGCAATTACACTTCTTGGGTGACCTCTTGACAAATTTTAGCAGTCGTTAAAGGAAAAGCGAAGACTTGTTTAATGCCCCTCTATTTTTATATATATCAATCACATTCCTTGTTAAATATATAAAATTTTATTGTTTATTAGGGCACGTGCAAAGTGAGTTTTTATTTTCGTAAAATTTTGAAAATTCTGAAAATTTTGAAAGTTTATTTTTTTTTCAAAATTGTTTTAACAATTTTTTATTTCAGAAAAAGCATCTTATGTGCATACTTTAAATTTGGCAACTTTTTAAAAATTTGCGTTTTATTACAAAATATTTTTTTTCAAAATTTTGAAAATTTTACGAAAATAGAAACTCACTTTGCACGTGCCCTTATGTATAATATATATTTTAATAGGCCTTAGCCAGCAATTTAGGCGTGAAGGAGGATAAGTTGAACCTTATAAATATGCCAAATACAAACTACAATATGGCCCAGATTTACTTAATTAACGCTGCACAGGTATAAATTAATATTATTAAGGAGTATTACAACTACGAAATATTTATTGATTTGAATTTTTGCGTTATATCATTTTGTTTGATCGATATGTAAAACCTTGAGCGAACTAATTTAATACTCACTGAATATTTATAAATATTATTCTCGGGGGGCTGGCAGGAATTTAGATTTGACCGTCCATTTCTCTCATGGATAGGGCCTCGAATAAGATCTGATTTCACAATGTTTCTAATTTGTATCTAGACTTCTTGCAACCTTTTCCCAAAAATCGATCAAAATAGCCTATATAAACTGATTCGGAGAAGTCAAGATCCTGTCATGAGGTGATTAAACAATTATTTCCAATCATGTATTAGTTGGACCAAAGAGTAAATGTTAATTTGATTATGTTTAGCAAATTCAATATTTTGTTAAATGTCTATATTTATTTGAATTCATTATTAATTTTTTTTTGAATTATATTCATACTATAGCAAATTTTATGGTCATTAATCTAACCTTTATTTACATTTCCAAGGGTCAATCGTCCGCTATCCAATATGCTTGAATTTTCTTTAGCATTTAATTGTCCAATCAATTCGAAAATGAATCCCAGAGATAAATGTACTCTCATCCTTTAATTTCCTTTTATATCTTGAATATAGCCAACTTTGGCGTACCGTGGGGGGTGCAAATGCGATAAAAAATAGGCCTATATGGCAACATACACCACCTAATAGTTTCACCAAAATATTTTCCAAGTCTACGTATTTGATGGCTAAATAGTCGTCATTTTTTAAATACAAAATATAATTGATATAAAAGCTTTACTTAATTACAAGCTTTTTATATTTTGTGCTGATATTAAACTTTTATATCTAACAAAAATACAATAGCTTTTTAATTTAGCATTTCTGTTAGAATATAATTTGGATGGATGAACAATAGGCACCAATTTAGCATTTAAAATTCTATAATTTGTAATAAGTTATTCATAAAGCAAATATTTTGGTTTGCTACAATCTAGGCTGTACCTCGTGGTCAATTAAGCCCTTCCTGATAAAAAATATTAACCCGCGAGTAATTCTGGCCCCCCTCCATTTTTTAATTAATAAGCAGATAAAGTAAAAAAAATAAAAAAAACAATAAATATCCGCGGTTGTCTGGGTGATTAAAAGTTACGTTAAGTGCATCATTGAACGAGCGTAACCCAATGTTTAAAACTTCCTTCTCAGGAGGTATTTGAATTCAAAATATGTTTCAATTAAAATATTAAAGTAATATACGTATTCCTTTTTTTTTCAATAATTAATGCCATTTTATACTTTTTTGTTTATTCAGGAAAATAGAGAGATGAATTGAAAAAAATGCTTAATTTTGCATAATACAACATGAAAAATAAACATAAAAAATAGCATTAAACGCACAAAATACGTTTATAATACAAATATACAGAAATAAATTTCTAATGCCATAATATTGCTGCACAAGTAAATAAGACATAAAAAAATTAATGTCAAAAAATTAAAAAAATAATTTAATCACTGAATATACCTAAAATAACCTAAAATATCCAAATAAATGCCAAAAATTTAATTTTCAAAAAAATTTATAAGGGCGCGTTTAGACTCATTTCATTTTTTTGTAAAATTTTTAAATTTTTAAAAATTTTTTAATTTTTACCTTTTGACATTGAACGCTTTTTTAAAAAAAGTTGCCAATTTTGGTAGTTGGCATTTAAATAGTTTTTCTGAGGTAAAAGATTTTAAAAAATTTTGAAAAAAAAAATAAAATTTCAAAAAATATTTTTAAAACTTTTTAAAAAAATGAAACGAATCTGAACGCGCCCTAGCATACCTGTTTAATGTTACATATAAACATTTTTTATAGTTATATATTTTATTATAAGATACATCTTCCAATTACATTTTGAATGCATATTGAATCATGAAATATAAAAGGCCGAAAAATAGAACGGTCAGCTCGGCCTATTCCAAATTCTTTTTAAAGACTTATTTAATTTTGAAGCGCCGCCCATTGGAGCTTATGCATTCCGGAAACGTGCTTTTATCTATTTTTAAAAAACGAAACTTTTATTTTGTCAAAATTTGACATATGAGTAATTTTAATTGCATAAGATTTGAAGCTTTGTTTGGAATTAGTAAAATTAAAGCTTTATTAACATATAACAGACCTTAAATTTATACCCTTGATAGATAATAGGCTAATCAAATCTGAAATTTAGGTTATTCTATCACAATCGTGTATTACTTATCGCATTCAAAAGTCTAATCTTATCCCCAATAATGCTATTAAAAAATCTAATAATATGTTCGATTAATATTGCAATTTTACCAAGTTTTAAGTCTCTTAAATTTATTACCAATAAGGCCGTTCACACCACGGCTTTTCAGGCTCACAATTTGCATTTTTATTCCTTTACTTTCCAAGATATTCGCAAATACAAACAAGCTAATGATTTTTAAAATATAAGATGCTTTTTTACAACGATTGCTAATTAATTAATATAAGCCAATAATAACCATTACTATGGTACTATAAACCTGTAAATACAGACTTTTAAAATAATATTTAACGGCGCTTACTCAATTATAACAAAATTGATGCATCGTGAAAATGGGAAAGCATAAACGCAACTGTTGCATTAGAGTGTTTTTAATCTTACCATTTCATATCGCTATGTAAATGTTGAGTAGACATCAAGATGGTTAGAATGATGTATAAGCTGGTAAGATGAATAGAAATAATAATGCAACGAAGGGGAGTTGTAGTGTTGTAGTAAAGCAATAGTGTGAAATAGTGAGAAGACGCAGGGGGATAAGATATAATACCATTTGTAGTCTCTGTAGAACAGAGCTATTGACTCCACGACGAAAACGCGGTATTTTTAGAGTCATCGCTATGTAAATCGACATGAGATCAAGTTAGGTGCCAATTAACGCTATAGCCTGCTATTAATTTTTAAAATTAAAAACAAGATGTTAACGCTAGAGTGATCTCTTTGCCAAATTTATAAAAATTAATGTTTTCAAAATGTAATGTCCCCGATAAAAGGCGCAACTGGCTCTAGGTCCCCTACACTCACAGCTTAAATTTGTAAAAAGCATATTGAGTGAAGTCGCGCGAGTGCCAAAAAAAAACAAAGTATTAAGCAGGGCCGGACTGGGCTAAGTGTTGGGACGAGTGTCGGAATATAATGATGTTTTATTTTATACCAACGGGCAAATTTTTTATTTTATTTTATAGGCTTTTTAATATTTTTAATGGTACAGGCTACAGCTCTTAATTGTGGCAAAAAATAGACTAACGGGTTTCTTAGTAGTTGTGCAAGTGCTTGTAATAATTTTAAATTTAAGTTTATAAAAACTTATTTAGTAAAAACCCTTGCCTTTTTAAATTTGATCATCATTAGATGTAGATTAGCTTTAGATCAATTGTAAATTAAGTTATATTTAATTGTATTAATATGCAGATAAGTGTTAATATGTTAGTTTAATTTAGGTTAAGACAAATATTTGAAAATAAACATTCTGCCAACAGGCTAAAAAATTATACAACCCAGGCCTAGTAAAAAAAATCCTTTCTCTATTTATGGGGGCTTTAATTTTACATCTAAGTTTACTACAGCTTTTTCCTCTTTTTTTGAGAAAAAGTTTTTTATATTGGTCAGCATTATTTTCTAGCTAAAAACAGCTAAAAATAGAAGACAATAATTTTACATTAATTAAAAAGAATGCACCCTAGTAGCTTTATATTAATAAAAACATTTTGTTCAAACACAAAGCATAATTTTAATAGACGCATTATTATGTTTATATTTATTAAAAGACATCACAATAAGGCAGGCTGACAAGTGCTTACAGCTGTTGTACACATGAATGGAAATATCGAAACATCGTGCGTTTATGGATTCGAACATCCCGTAATCGTGATATATTTTAATTTTTAGTCACGAGCATTAGCATCATTGGCAAGTGAGTCAGAGGATATAACGTTTTTTGTTGGGACCCAATCATTGCGTCAACCAAACAAAGTAATTGTTTAGAAGCAAAAAATTTTAGATATACAAAATAGATTTTGATGAGGAAAACAATATTGTTTTACCTACTATATATAATCATGATCTTGGAGAGGTATGGCATATATCATGTTGCCCATATAAATCAAACATAATTGGTACTTGTTACAATAAAATTGGTAAAATTTGTATTATTCTTATCACTCACTAGAAAATGACAATGTATCTTTTAATAATGCTAGCATATGGGAGCTTGAAGAACCCCAAGAAGGTTTTGAAATTCTTTATTATTTTGCTTACTAAGTATTATATATTGTGTTATATGTATGGTTTTTTATTTTATTTTGCCCTTATTGGGCTATTCAAACCATTTAAGTTCAATTTATATACCTACTATGCTTTTGTTTTATTTTCAATTTTGAAATAACAATCTAATGTTAAAAGATGCAATTTTATCTTTTAGATGTATTTTTTGTATCATCAGTTTTGAAATTAAGTGTTATTTATATTTAGTAACATAATAGACAAAGTATAATTTTTTTCATAACATGTCTCTTTATAGAATATACTGATAATCAAAATTTGAAAATTGTATGTGATGTTAAAGACCAAGATAATCAGTTTATCGAAACTAAAAGGTATTTTAATAATTTTATAATTTAACATAAGCCTAACAAAATTATTTTGCTTTTTATAAACATTCTAGCATAATATGGCACCCCTCGGGATCCGACTTAAAGATTATCACACTTTCTTTGCATGATATTTACTATTGGGATCTAAATAATATGACCAAGCCAAAGGTTGGTTTTCTAATTAGATCATGCTTATAAGCATTTTTGTTTTTTTGGTATAGAGATAAGAAATGAGGACTAATAATAACAGCAAAATTGTTCTGGAATTATAAAATTAATTAATTACATCAACAATTTTTTTAGAGTTATGAGCTAACTACAGAGATTAAACCTGCCACCTTAGGGAATATCAAATCCATTTCCCGTTTTCCATATCAAACTTAGTTAGTCAGTTATAAACATTGAAAATTTTAGAAAAAAGGTTAAAAAAACCAAAAAAGATTTAACAACAAAAATAAATTGAATTTTTATTTTTGCATATTCAAAATAGTTAAACTGTTAAATTCAAATTTTAAATAATATTTTCATTAAAAACCAATAATAAATTGTGTCATATTTAAGTTTGGACGTGAAATTTTTTGTATTATCTAAATGCCGATGTAAGAGCTTGATATATTAATAAAATTTATTTTTCTATTTGTGATTAAAAATATAAGCTACAAGGGATTTTTATATGCAAAAAAGATTTTGAAATTTTTTCTTTTTATGGTATATCTAGATCTGTCAAGTTGGTCAAAAAACGCCATTTTTTGTTATAGGATCAAAGGAGCCAAAGACAAAAGAAACCAAGAAAAACGAAAAATATATATGAGATTAGGCATGCATTCTTTTATGTTTTCATTTTACGTTTTTGACATTGAAATTTGTTGACCTGTGTTAGAGCCTAAATTTTGCTCAAGTATATATAAACAATTTATATATATATAGTTTTTTTCATCCTTTTTTTATCCATTTTCTCAAATTTATGTTCTCTTGATGTTCTTGTTATAATTAATGTTAAAAAATGCCCACTTTACAAGTCCACTCATGGCAAAATTTTTAAAAATAAGCATCTAAACTTGAAATAAAAAACCATGCTATAGTTTTTATTGCTTTGTTAAATTTTGACAATGAAAAAAATGTTATACAACAAAATATAATATTAAAATATGAGTTATGGAAGCTGAACAATTAATTTAGTATTATCTTAATTTGATTGTAATATTGCATAATTCATTTTTTATATTTTTGTGTATGTCCGAGATCAATTAAATACAAAAAAATAGCAATTTTGGTTGACCAATTGTTTTTTACAACTTTTACCCTTTTTTGAAGTAAACTTTAGAAATAGATTAAGTTAGGGGTGTAGCTGTTAGCGTTTAAACCTGTTTAGACTTGACTTAAACATCCAAAGCCTTACCGCCTTTAAAATATTTTTGGACGTATATTTAAAGTACTAAACGCATTTTCGCCGATAAATTGTTTTGACTTGAGCTCAACGTCCAAAGCCTATATTCCGCCGGAGAATCTTGCATTAGTGAACATTTTAAATCCTGCGATAACCAGTGACATTTAAATTTTTAAAAATAAGTTCTTATAAGATTTCATTTGAATCCTACTAATTAATTTTTTCGTTAAAGTCAATAACTTTTGAATAGTTTAAGGTATTAAGTTTTCCTGGTCAATTGCTGTATTTTTTCTATATTTATTATTCTTTATTTAAAATAAGGTTAGATCAAGTTTTTTTTTCGTCTCAAGTATAATTTATAATTATTTTTTAATGATACTAAAAAATAGGTGATTGATTTTGCTTAATAAAAAACATTTAAAAGAGAAATATTTTAATCACTTTACCATATTGTTATAAAAATGATATCAAGGAGACATGAAACATGTATTTTAAATTCTGTATAAAATAATCAGATTTTAAAATATTAACTTTTAAACTTAACCAGAGGGATTTTTATTGTAGAAAATATAAAAATATTTGATCAATTAAATTTTACTAAAATGTTTTAAACGTATTACTTTAGCCAAAATATTTAACCCTTTTTTGCAAGACTAAAATTTTTTTCGCTAAATCATGCAAAAAAATTTGGCGGAATAAAGGCTTTAAACGCCGAGGACAAGTCGAAACAATATTCCGCCGGCGAATACTTTTTGGACTTTGACTATACGCCAAATTCCGACAGCGAAATATAGTCTTTTGACGGTGATATAGCTGCACGTAGGATGCATTTTTATTTTAAATTAATTTTTAAGTTTTTGAGCCGTGAAAATTTTGGCATTCTACTGACTAAAATGACTTTAAACCATTTAAACGAAAATTGATAAAGGGCTTGGTGACCTAACAAAAAAATATTATTTTAATTTTTATTTTGTTCATGGAATTTTTTGTCTATATATGTTTTAGTTAATAACAAAAATCAACTTAGAATCCAAATCTGACATTTTTGCAGGAAGGTGGAACTCCAATCTTGATTACAATCAATTTGTAACAATTGATGGTCCAAATGTCCGAGGTTGGGACTTGAGAACTACCAAGTATTTATATATATATAAATAAAATATATACATGCATATTTAATGGTCAAAAATTTATTTTTGCTTAATCTGAGATGGCTTTTTATGGCTTAATTAATAAGTTTTTTGCAGGAGCAGTTCATTAAAATTTCTAATAGCTGTTCCAATTTAATAGGCAAACATTCACGATTTACACAGGACCAAACAACACTTTACGAAATCTCGATATAAACCCAAACCGATCTCACATACTTGCCACTTGTGGCGACGATGCTCAAATTAAATTTTGGGACCTCCGTAAAATTTATTTGGACATTTCTACCTCGGAGGAAACTTACCGCGCTTCAAAAACTCAGCCTTTGCTAACCTTAGCTGAGCATACACATTGGTTTGTTCACAATTTATATATTAGTTTGATACTATTTGTTTGATGAAATAAAGGTATTATCAATATAAGTTTTTATAATAATTTGCCATATTAATATTAGGGAAAAAACTTAAGAAAAAACTAATTATGCTATTTCATTGGTCAACAAATTTTAAGAGTTTTGAGTTAACTACAGATATAAAACCTGCCATCTTTGGGATTTTCAAATTTGTTTATTTTTCTAACCAAACTTAGTTAGTCAGCTATAAACATTAAAAATTTTAGGAAAAAAAGATAATAAAAACAAAAATAAATTTTTTTTGCATATTCACAACTGCAAATTGTTAAATTAAAACTTTAAATAATATTTTTATTTAAAATCGATAATGAATCGTGCCGTATTTAAGTTTAGACGCGAAATATTTTGTATATTCTAAATGCTGATGTAAGATGATATATTAATTAAAATTATTTCTCATTATTTTTGATGATAAATATAAGTTAAAAGGGATGTTTATATGATAAAAAGATTATTAAATTTTTTCTTTTTAAGGTATATTAAAATCTATTTGGTCAAAAAAAGCCATTTTTAGTTATGGACGGATCTAAGGAGCCGAAGGCGGAAGAAATTAAGAAGAACGGAAAAATATATGAGATAAGATCATGGGGATGCATTCTTTTATGTTTTCATTAACTTATTTTTTGTGACATTGATATTTGTTGACGTGTGTTATCGAACAATAGTTTATAGTTAAAACTTAAAAAATTTGATCATTAGATTAGTTTGAATTAAATAAAAGGGTAAAAATTAATTCAATTGTTTAACCCATAACATTGGTGTTAGCAGGCCATTTATAGGTTAACTGTGACCTTCAAAAAAATAACTAATTCAAAAAAAATTATCATACATTTTGATAAATGACTTTTAAATAATGAGCTTAGCTGTATCTTACAAGGCAAAGTTGACCTAAAAAATATGGATCATAAGGATAATATAAAAAAATAATCTTCAGAGTAATAAAGAAATGTTTAAGAAAGAAACTTCTATAAAACGGTGTATTTTAATAATTTAAAAAAAATTTATTAATTTTTAAAAATAACAAAGCCAATGTTTACTAAAGGATAATATTGAGTTAAATTTTAAAAACTATTTTTATAGTTATTACATTTTTTCTTAGGGGGTGGAAATGCTCGTTTGATCCCAAAGCTAGCCTACATAGACTAAGATTGGGATCTTCAAAGACACCAGTAATTTTTAAGAAGAACAGATGGATCAGTGCCTAATTTAGGAAAAAGTATGTTGTTATGAGAAATAAATTGTCCACACTAATGTCCGTATTTCTTTAAAAATTGACCGGTGCATGCAGGGTTAGGAGTGGCTAAACCACCTCCTCACTGCCTCTTTTTAGAGGCCGTCACCGTTAGGGCTTTGGCACTTATAGTTATTACATTGAAACATAAATAAGTTTTTAGTTGAAAATGAGATTCGCTTTATTTAGCACATAATTCAAAACTTTAATCAATGAGAGTTGTTTGTTTGCCCAAACTTTCTAAAACAAAATTTTCATTGGAAAAAAAGATGAATACCTCATTGAAGCTACTAAATGGTTTATAAAGGTGTCTCAACACCCGTGTCCTGGGTAAAAGCTTAGACAAAAAATCCAACAAGTTATCCACGCAAAAACTCACTATAGCTTAATGACCATGTTGTTCTGCCGGGGGGAAAGAAAATAATCTTTGAAATTATTTATTTTATATTACAAATTACAAGATTAAACCAAAAAAAAAATTGATTGACTTTTATTACATCTATATCGGTGTAGGGTATGGAGCGTTCGTTTTAATCCATTCCATGACGAACTCGTTTTAAGTTCCGGTAGCGATGCCCGGGTCTTACTTTCTCGCGTGGCAACTTTATCCTCTGCGGCACTCATACCCAAAAGCAATTCCCCCTTTCTCGATGACAACAATCATAACCGCACTCCCACAGAAGCCCAAGATACCGATGACGGGTAAACAGGGCGTTTGTTGATATTGGTTTTTTTAGCACATAAATTATGCTATAATTACACAGGTCGGCAAATATCAATGTCAGCAAAAAAAAAGTTTTTGGCAACTGAAATAAATGGATTTCCATGATAGTTTCTTTTGCCTTTGGCGGTTTTGCTACGTCCATATAGAAAAAATGGCCTTTTTTGGAATTTGACAAATTTTGCAACCTCGAAAATGCTTTATGAAAAAATTCAAGATCATATAAAAATCATTTGTAACATATATTTTTTTATCTCAAATAATGACAAATTAAATTTTAAGTATATTAAGCTTTTACATCGACATTTAGATTATTCAAAATATTTGGTCCCCAACCTTAATTGAAAACTATGTCATTGGTTTTTAATGAAAATATTATAATTTAGCAGTTTAGCTGTTTAAAATGTAAAAATATTTTTTTCAGAAATTTGCAATGTTTATGGCTGACTTACAAAATTTGATTCGTAAAAACGGTAAATGGATTTGAGAATCCCTAAGATGGCAGGTTTTGTATCTGTAATTAGCTTAAAACTTTTAAAAATTTGTTGACTTATGTTATTGAACTATATTAATATTAAGTAGGAAAATGCTTTTTCATTTTTATTTATAAATAAGTTAAAGAGATATTATTTGAGGAGTTCAAACTCGGTGGTTAATTAGCTTTAGTATGAGGTAAACTCATCCTATTGTTTTTAGTCAACTTAATTAGCACTGCTCAACATTTTAAGATATATAAACTAATTAATTGAATCAAGGCTACTATCAGTTGATTTAATACAGTGTATCTTTTTTCCGAACTTTGTGAATCAGGTAAACGAAAAAAATATTTAAAAAAACAAATGATATTCAAAGACTAAAAAATATCCAAAAAAATAATTCAGCGAAATGTGATTTTACTTCAAATAGTATTTTTATTTCGACCCAAAAAAAGCGTTCCGTCTATAAGTTGATGCAAAATATTTTATAAATCCCAAATGTGGGTATTGGAGCTCGATATACTTTAGAATTTAATATCTCATTATCAGATAAAAAATCAAAGTTACAGTTGATTTTAATACAAAAAAAATTTTTTTGCTTTGAAAGTCTCGACGTCGATTAGTCACTTTTGCTATTTCGACTTCCACAAGGCTATATAAATAGCCCTGTTGCAAAAATAAAAAAGGAAAAACACTATAAGACAGAATATTTTTCTGATTTTTTATAAATTTTTGTAGACGTGTTCAACTTAATAATTAGTGAAATATAAAAAAATTGAACTCCTTGCAAAAATATTATATTGTATAATTTTTAGTTGGTTATTGAACAATTCTAAAAAATTACAAAAAACCTTCTTAAATTGCAATGAGTTAGGACTCATCTGTACTCTAATCTCCAAAAAATGAACCTTTGGTAAAATATAAATTTAAAACAAATGATCAATTCTCTACCCAATATGTTAAATTAGGGATGCCGAGCTCAATATTCTGGTCAATGGGTCTGCAGAAATAAAAGAACTCAGAAACGAAGTGATTAAAAAATATGACGAAGAACATGAAGATAGCGTTTACACGGCAGAATGGTCAAATTCGGACCCCTGGCACTTCGCCTCCCTTAGTTTCGATGGGAGATTTTGCATCAACAAGGTTCCTCGGGCCGAAAAATATCGAATAATTTTATAAACATATGCTTTATTCCCATTATAGTCTAAGGCAAGTATTAAATTTCTGTCATTTCTGTAAATGGTATTATCAATGGCTCGGCTAACTGTGGGTTGCTAAGTATATAATATGTAACGTGTCTGTATAGTTATTAATGAATATATTATATTTAAATAATTTTTTTATAACATTTAATAAATAGTTGTACTATGTAAGATTAAGCTTACAATGTTATAAAATGGATGACCTGTGATAATATAGTTAAATTATTATAAGTACATAAACAAGTATATCTAAAATGTGAATTAAAAACTAGACTAGTAGGTTAAAATGAATAAAATAATATAAATATGATAAAATGACCTTAATTACATCGGACAACAAATTTTGTATCCCTTCTAAAATATTTTTTGGCAACCGTAATTTTTGGTCATGTTTTTGGAGCTAATTACAAGAGCAAAATTTCCTTTTATGCTTCAAAGTATTGGTTTGATGTCGAAAACGAGATTTTGCCATTTTCGGGGCATTTTAAAGAATAATATATACATTAAAGGTTAAAGCAAAAATTGGAAAACATGTTTGTAAAAAAGTACAAAGCGCATCCTAGAAAGGTTGATTTTTTTTATATTTTTAAATGGGTTTTCTATTTAATCGTCGTCTCAATATCCATTTTTTAATCAAATTAAAACTTAAGAAGTAACCTAAATAAGCCTAGATTTCAAAAATGTATGAATTTTTTTCTAAAATCATAAATAAATATTTGGCATTGGGAAACTAAATTCAAAATCCTAATCACAAAAAAATTGATTTCAAAATGTATTTTCTATATTTTTTATTGTCCAATGTAAATAAGTCATCGTTAGATATCTATATATAAAATCATCCGATATAAAACAGTACATAATAATAAAATCAAATTAACTTTAAAGTAGGAGTTCAATAGTTAAAAACTAAAGAGAAGGAGCAGTTAGTTAAAATATCAGATTGGCATAGGTTTATGTTAAAAATTCAAAATTTATAAAGTTTATGATCACCAGTTTTATAAGATAAGGAATGTATAAATCACAAGATTAAAAACGTAAATAATAATGAAGAGCGGTTTTTAAAAATTTGTTAAGCCTAGAAATATACTACATAAATAATAAGGGTGTATCATATTAAATATTTAGAAAAATATTAAAAATATAAAATAGACATATTAGTAAACTTAAAACAAAATAATTGAAACTTCCTAGCTTTTAGCAACGCCGAGATAAAATTCAAGTATTATTTTTCTTGCAATATCGGTTGCTACAAAGGCCTCCATTGCTAAAGTTTAATCTTATAAACTGTAATTTCGCCCCTTATGGCAATCATTTCAGCCATCATAGCCTTATCGTGGGGTTTTAGAGTTAATCCTTTTTGCAGCACCTCTATGGCTTGATTGTACATACCCAAGCCGTGGTAAGATTGTCCTTTTCTTAAATATCCACGAGGATTTAGGGGGTCAAGATCTAAGGCCTATATATTGTGCAAAAATTAGGATATATTGTAATAAGGAAATAAAATATTTTAAGTTAAATACAAGTAATTTTATTCCATTATTCTAAAAAACTTAATAATAAATAAATGTGGATTAGAGTATGTATGGTGAAAAATGTTAAAGGTAATATAGAATGTAAAATTATATTAAACCTCATCACAATCAATCAGAGCTTCTTCAAATTTGCGCATTTTTATTCGGCATGCAGCGCTAAATTACAAAAAATAATTTTAGATAATAACTATCACTCTATAAGTAGTAATTAAAAATAGTGAAGATCGGTAAGGAAATTTATTAAATTATGGTCGTTCCGATTGAATTAGAAACAAATTTATTTATTTCAGTCCGATTAGTTAGTCAACAAAACACAAATGTAAACATAAATTAAATAAGAAATAAAAATAGGCAAAAACCAAACCTATTTAAAACGCAAGTCAAAATTAATTTCATGATAGGCTCATGGTGGCGCTGAGATATATTACTCGGTATTCTTTGGCTGTATTCGAGAAAGGCATTGAGATATCTAAAAAGTTTAAAATTACATTAGTGAATAAGTAAAAAAATGGTATTAAAATTTGTAAAAACACCTTGTTTAAACTGTGCAACATGTAAGGGCAGAAGAAACCCATTAACTATTATTAAATGCTGAAGCTAAGGTTTCTAATTATTTAAACAATTTATAATGCCCTTATTTTATCTACCAAATATCACTTAGCGAGACTTTTTAAAACTTGAAGTTGGGGGACACCTATTTTTATTTGCAGCAATATTGGTATATAAATTAAGTTCTGCAAACATTCCATCATTCAAAAACACATTAAAAATAAAATCTTACACCTAAATATGCTTTTATTTCGTATTACAAAAAATTTAAATTCGATTTTTACTATTGTGACTTATTTTTTTTTTTTTTAATTTTTTAAAATTCTATATTAAACAATTGAGAAAAGTCCTCAAAAAGTGCTTAATTAATTTTTGTAGGCTAAAATCTAAGAGCTGTGTTTTTTTATGTTATTAAATTTATGCTTTCCTATCTTTTCACCTAAAAACGCATTAAACATGACGAGATAGTTTTGAAAGCATTAAACAACCAAGAATCATTAACCTTTTTGAGTTAAAAATTTATAACATTCTGAGGCCCAAAGTATTCTCTTGAGAAAATTTTAACAGTGTAATGCATTAGTATTAATTAAATATTGTAGGTAAGATATGATAATGCTTATTTAGGTAAAAATAACAGGTGTCTATATTAAAAAATTTAACATGGCACATATTGACTAAAAAGTACGAACAATTTTTTTTTAATTATATATTTCCAAAATATTATGTTATTTATATATTTAAAAACTTGGTGATAAAAACATTACCTAAGGGCTTTAATGTATTTTTGTAAGGCTCCTTCGTAATTTTGTCTTTTGAACAAAAGGCGTCCAAAGTATTTGACATGTGTGACTAGATTTATAATGTTTTGAGCCTGAAACAAAAATAAAAATATGCATATACCCTTATAAACCAAGGAAATATGTAAAATACCCTAAAAATGTAGTATATATATTGCATCTTTAATATTAATATAATGTTGCCTAGCTGATTTGAAGTTTAAGGATCAATAATTTATTTACGTCGGTAAATAATGAAGGCCCATTAGTATTGAGTTCATCCTCAGGCCAATCGGGGTAAGTATCTCGCACCCCATTCCCTAATGCATGTAGATTTTCTATGCTCGAAGCATCGTATATTCCACAATCTGAAATCTTACATTCCTAAAGAATAATAGTATAAGAAATTAAAATTACCATGATAAACAGAAGAATAATTTTAATATCTAATTAACATGATCACACTCAATATATATTAATGCCTTAAACCCAAAAATTCATGTTTAAAACCATAAAAAATTAAGCTTATTAATTTCAAATTGCAAGATCAACTGCTTTTAATTGCAATATGTTAAAATTCAGGCAGATACTTGCAAAAGAATTCCATTTGCATTAGTTTCGAGATCTTGAATTTGCTTAATGACACCCAAGCCTTTGAGTATATGACCAAATACAAGGCAATTATCATTTGTTAACTGATTTAGTGGGGAAATTGTTATAATATATTGGTGAAGTCCATCTGAAGATCGATTTGGGATAACTGCCAAATAACCTGTTTTGGTGAGCTTAATAAATAAAAAATACAAATACAGGTCTACACAAATTTGAAAGTTGTTTATGAAAATGCACAAAAAATCTACACTATGCTATCATCTCTATGTTTTTTTCTAATTTACATCATTGGTGAGAGAGATATCCACAGCCTTGAAGAAACCAAAAATGATCAAATCTGGTCGGCCTTAAGAGTTGTTGAAAACTCAATTTCAATGTTTTATCTTAAATAATGAAATATTACATTTAATTATTCCAACATAAACATTTAGGTTACACAAAATAATTTCCAGCCACCCTAAAAATTGCATAATTTTTATAAGTAAATAACAGGATTTTGAAGCATTTTAACTTTATTTTAACTTAAAAACCTAATCGTGCCACTATACTTGTTTAGTTTCACCAACCATTAGAATGTATACCTTAAAACCCAATAATATGTTTTATAAGCTCATTTGGAATCATTAATTTTTTTTTAATTTAATAATTAAACTAATTTTATAAAATTTGTGTTTTTACATTAAAAATAATTAACCATTGTTTTTTTTACAATATTTTCTTAGTGGTGCAATTGCCATAAACCTATATAAGCAGATGCTATTAATTTCTACATGACTCCTTTAAAAATGCTTAAATAATTTTTAAATAATAAACCAATATTTTTTACAACATTAGCCAAAAAATGAATGAACTCTCAATTTATGAACAGTGATAAAATTGAAAAAATGCAAGAAAAGTAGTGCAAAAAAATAAAAAAATATAAAAGCCATATTCTAATTAAAATAAAATACTAAATATCTTCCCTAACTTATGTTAAAATGAACCTTTATGGGATATAATAATAGATCAAATTAGACAATAAACAAAAATAAAAGCTTGGCCATAAGTGATTTTATATACACATAACTTAATGTCTACCTATAATAAAATATTTATAAACTAAGATAGTAAACAATAAACAAAGTATATAAATACATGAAAATTCAAATAAAGAATATTTACATCATATTCAGGTATTGCAATGCTTTCTAAAGGCACCTTGCTTAAAAACCCAATACATATATATTTTCCAGGCTCAACTATAATTTAAATTTATTACAATAAATGGATAAGTCACATTACATTAAATAATTACTTGCTAAAATTTTAGAGCCTTTATAAAATTGGTCCTTTCCAGAATCAGGCTCATCAATATTTGAAAACCCACTACAAAGAGCCAAAAACACTTCACTTAGCTTAGGCCAGTGATCATTATATAATTGAAATATTACTTTACCAACTAAAAAATAATCATTTTAATTTGAATATTTTATAGATTAGTTTTAATTAAAGTTTAACCTATTTTATTATTAATAGAAATATCCAAAAATATTTGTGGTCTTGGTAAAGAATTGTCGACATCCATTGCATTCATTCATAATATAATATACAGTGCTAGCTTCAATGGAGTCACATGTTAGAAATAGAATGATCAATAGACACATAAAACGTGGCCATCTACCACTATTTTTTTGATCGCGGTCACTAATAAAATGATCACGATCACAATTAAATGATCACGATCACAATTAATAGGCCAAGATGATGATTTCATGGTAAACATCACTAAGTTGTATGACCATTTAGCCACAACATAGTGATATTTATCATAAAAACATCATCTTGGCCATTTAATTGTGACAGAGATCATTTAATTGTGATCGTGATTATTTTATTAGTGAAAACGATCAAAAAAATAGTAGATGATGGCCACATTTTATGTGTCTATTGATCATTCTATTTGATGTGCCACTTTATTGAAGTGAGCACTGTAATAGGATCTTATTTAGTCCATGTCTATTTACATTTTCATTTTGTCCAAAAGTAAATAAAACACCTAAACCGTTATTTTGTAAAAACATTTTGCATTATTGGACGCTATTTATATAACCGGATAAAAAAACGTTTGGGTGGAATTGCATTTTTAACTATTTTACGAAAAAAACAAAACATTTATAAGACACGGCCTTTAATTTTAAAAATTTTTAGCCGCACTCAGTAAAAATAAATTTAACTAATAATTTAGAGGGTTTAGATGTATCATTATATATTTTTTCAGCCAATGTTTCAATAATGTAATAATGTCTCAATAACAGGTGTCTGTTATAAATGATTGAGTAATTAATCAAAAATCGTAAATTTTGGTCTAATATTATAGGATATATCTAGACTGATGTATTAATAGCACTGCCCACAGCCCTCATTACGGAATAATCGTAGACAAAGGGTTTTTGCGTAGTTAGAAAGTCATTTGATATAGCCTACGAAAAAAATGACCGTGATTTTAAATTTGTATTTTTATAAACAGGTGCGTATCACCGCCTTGTGTTTTTACACCCACATTTTGGCTCACAGGCAAAATGTAGAATTTTGGATCTACTTACCTTTAATCAAACCCAATTTACCTTAAATATAACCTTGCCTAATATTTCCCTAAATTTAACCTAACCGAAAATTTAGCCCATAATTAACGGGTAGATGCAAAATTGACAAAACAAAGTCAGTGCTTTGCGTTTGGATGCACAAAACACAAAAAAAAGTGGTTTTAACGTTGTTTTTTAAGGTGCAAAATTATAAGTATCAGTATAATCCTCAAATTAAGGTCTTTCCTCCTTTTTTTGATTTCGCGCGTAGTTTTATTCGCTTACACCATACATTTGGGATCCACATTTGGTAAATTTGAAACAAGGGTTACTATCGAACGGAGATTTATTGTTATACAAAAACAATAATTATAATATATAACATATATTGATTGATTATGTTGATTAATATATCCTTTTAGTTTTGGTATAAAACCATGACCTTGAAATATGTCACATATTTCCATCCTTAAAATTTAGTTTGGTTGGGGCTGGTTCTGGCTCTTGGGTGGTGTATTGAAAATATCTTTGTAACCAGTCACCACAAATTCAAATTGGTCTTTAATCAGCTATCATATATAGCAAATTGCAGTATAATACAAATAGTTATTAAGTCTTCAAAATAGTTCGTTATTTCAAAACACAGTAATCATTCACCAGTGTCATCATAATATTGTTTCGTACCACCACTAGATCTTTTTGTCATCAACATTGAAATTAGCACAAAGCCTTCACTGAGATTAAGTAAATTAGTGCCTACGTTTTTGTTTGATAAGAACATTCCAATACTTCCTCTTTTTTCCGTGCCAATACCTTTTTTTCAAGGAGGTGGTAAATAGTAACGTCCTTTATCCTAAACTTTTTGCCCTCACTTTAATGTGCTTTTTTTTAATCTTATTATACTCTTTAATAACAACTTTTTACAAATTTGGTTTGTTCCTAGAAATATCCATAAAAAAAATTTGCTTAATTCAGGGCTTTAAGGATCTACTCCCCCTCTTCAAGTTTTTAGGACTACAATCAACATAATTTCGCCCCATCAAAGCTTTTAAACACTTTAAGATCCTATATTCCGCCCATTTTTTCGCATAGCCAAAATTTTATCGAAGACCTTGAAAATAATTTATATACAAAATAATTTTGCCCATGTTTTTAGCCTAACGACTACTTATTTAGTATCATATAAACCTTATTTTCCTTATTAAAATCTGACTAAAATTTCTTCAAAAAAGTATTTTTTTACCTTGGCACACCTGAATGGTTGGAATCTCCCCACTCAGCGCACATTCAAGACTGCGCCATTTTCACAACGAATAAAAGGAAAGTATTATTGTAATACAAAAACAATAAATAAACGTATAATAATATATAGCATATATTATTGGGTAAGTTGATTGATATATCCTTTAGGCCTTGGTATAAAACCGTGACCTAGACATATGTCACAGTTACTTTTAATAAATATAATTTTCTGAGGCAAATTGATGAACAAGTGTATGAAAAAATATGTTCAAAAAAATAATTTTTATTCTGCCTTAAAAGAATTATTTAGTTGATGGACGGTTGTACAAAAGTAAGTTTTTCGATTTAACTTTACATAAAAAATCAACCTACCCTTTTTCAATTTTTAAAAAAATTAAACTTCAATTGCCTTTTTATGTACATGTAAAGGTTAGTAGTAATTTATTCTTCCTGCTTTTTCACTGTCACATAATAAGAAAGCCTTTGACATTAAATTAACATATATTAAATTGCAAGCTTTAAATTTATGGTAGAATCAATAAATACTAAAATGTGTTATAACCAGTTCTGGGAAAACAATGAGCCAAAAAACTTTGGCTCACTCCCCCCCTCCCCCCCCTTCAAAACATAAAGAAAGAAAGGGAGCTACAAATAAAGGGCCAAAATAAGAATTTAAAAAAAGCCCTCACTAAAAAACGGGGCAAAAAAACAAAAAAGGCTCTTAAAAAGAGCCCCAAAAAGCCGATTTTTTGTTTTCTTTATAATAATTTCAAAAAATTTTGATTTTTTTCATAATAATGATGGTTGGGTTATTTTTTCTTAAAGCTCCTGGGAGTTTTTTTTTATAAAAGGGGCTTTTCTTTTGCCATGCCCACAAGTTTGTGGGCATTTGGGGAAAAAAACTCTAAAACTTGTTGAAAAAAGCCCATTTTTTTTTCCCAGCCCTGGTTATAGCAATATTATTTTGGCTCGGTGCGGGGCCTTGCACCTAAGCAAATTCTTTTAAGACCGAAAAAAATATTTTCTGATAATATTGATTAGATAAAAAAGCCTTTTTATAATTATTACTAATTATGTCGACACTTTTATATCATACTAAATGCCAAAATCTTTATCGTGGATGTTGCGCTTTATAATTAACTTAGTTGGAGCTTCCCTTTTTTAAATTTTCAATGTACTAAAATATAGCCATAAAAATACTTGAGTACTATTCTTGAGTGTGGAAGCTATTTGGCAAAAATAAAAAAAACGCCAGTGTAATTCGCTATCAAGTTTTTTAAAGGATCCACTTTATAAAAATTTAAAAAACGAATTTCCATAATATGTGATTTTTCACTTGTCTCTTCTAGGGTCCTGGCATAGGCCTACCTTATTTTTAACTGGAATGTAAAGTAGAGTTAAAAATAGGCTTGAGTTAATCATTTACATTTTAATAAAAGCTACCCTCGTGGCTTTGAAAAAAACGCCATGCTTTGTTCAAATGATCCCCTGTCAAATCTTTCCCACTATATTTGAAAATCTATAAGATTTCTGACTAAAAAATATTTTTAATGTAACTTTTCATACCTTTGTTTTTTTCTATGGTTCCCGCAGGTGAACTTTCTATCTTTCAATGTATGAATGTCCAAAAGAGGAGTTATAAAACTACTTCTTTTGGAATCTTTTATTGAATACAAGTGGAAGTACTACCTCTGGTAGCGATAGACAAAACGCCATGCCTCGTTCGAATGATTTCCCATCAAATCTTTCAAAGAAACCACTGTAAAATAATTTTATAAGGTTTTGACGAACGAATATCTTTTTTTATGTAATTTTTAAATTCCCTTGTTTTTCCTATGGCTCTACTAAGTAAGTTTTTTCTCTTCCAAAATAACTTGAATGTCAAGTAAAGGCATAAATACTTGAGTTGGAATTGTAAATTATAGCAGAAGCTACTTTCTCTCCTGTAGCGATAGAAAAAACTCTATGCCTTGTTTAAATGATTTCCCATCGAATCTTTCAAAGACACCACTTGTAAAAAGTGATGATATAACAAAGTATATTATATTTGTTATTGAATGTTTGGCAATATATATAGTATAGAAATTAGCATAGAAGTACATCTAAGTATAGAAATTAGCATAGAAGTACATCTAAAAATAGATAAGCTTGTGGATGAGATTAGATGAAACAGTACATATAAATTTGCATATCAACACCACTATTATAAATTTTGGAGAACGAATATTTTTATAAGGGCACGTGCAAAGTGAGTTTATTTTCGTGTAATTTTCAAAATTTTGAAAAATTTTATTTTGTAATAAAACGCAAATTTCCAAAAAGTTCCCAAATTTAATATATGCACTTAATATGCTTTTCCTGAAATAAATAATTTTTTAAAAAATTTAAAAAAAAAATAAATTTTTAAATTTTCAAAATTTTACGATAATAAAAACTCACTTTGCACATGCCCTAATGAAAATTTTCAGTTATTTTTGTCTCTTCAATGACCTAAGGGAAATTTCCCCTTTACCAAAATAATCTTAAATGTTCTCGTAATAAGTTATTTACGTAAGTTACCTTAAGTGTACTTTATTTTTAGACCTCATCGTAGCTTTTTACATCTTATCCTTTTTAACTAACTAGCTTTGTAATACATTAATCCCTAATCACTTATGCCTTCCTTAGCCTAACTCAAAGCTAAAATTAGTATAATAAAAGAAATTGTCCATTCACATTTCTTAAAAATCATGGAGGAAGTTAGGTCCAAGTTTGTAATAAAAATACAAATCTATAAAATGATATCTGTAAAATGCCCTAACATTTTAAGATCGATTAGAGTGTGGTTGGGTTAAGAATGGATTAGCTAAGTTTTAAGGTTAGCTTTGGTTTTTTGTAAGGTTAGCTAAAATTTAGATAGCTTAGAGCAAATTTTTATTTTAGTTTAAAGTTATGTCTATGCAATTTTTTGATCAGTTGCACATAAATTCACTTATTTTCTGTTATTAATTCAAATCTTAGATTCAGCTGTAAGTATGCGTGAGCCCCGTTCTAAACTCCCTTAAAAAAACCATTTTCGACCTTTTTATACGGTTTACCATTTCAACCGTTATGTGCTCCCCTGCTCCCTATAATTTAAACTCGACCCCCCCCCCCCCCCCCCCTCCCCGCCCTCTGTAAACAAATATACCATATGTGCAGCTTGTTAACATTCCTATCTTTTAGAACCTTATAAGTTCAGCAATTCGTACATTCTATCGTACTTTGATATATAAATCAATATTACATAAAGTAATTCAAGGTTGATAAAGTCAGCATTTGTCGAAAAATAACGTGAATGATTTAGTACTAAAAATTTTAATTTACAGAAATTGTGTTTAAACAAATGTGATGTGATAATTGTTGCAATCTGACCAACAATGACGAAGATTTGTTCAAACTCTTGATTGTTAAGTTAACGAGAGTGTCAAATACCGTTAAAATTAAAATTATCAACTATAAAATAGTTTTTCAGCCAAACTAAGTCGAAAATTATTTTAGCACGGCTTTAAAAATTCAGAACCGTAAGGCAGCTTATTTTTGATAATCGTTTCTATTTGCTAATACCTCTTGTCGTTTAATATTCATATGCTAGATCAGAGCCGTAATTAAAATTTCTGAAAGGGGGCGTCCATAATATATTAAATAATAATAATTATAATAATCAATGCCCCTTTTTTCAAAAATACTCTAGCTTGATAATTTGTTTAAGAACTATTTTAATATAAGTTTTTTTTATGTCTAGTAAAGGATTTTTAGTATACCGAATCTGATCAAATATTATAAAGCCTTAACAGGTTCTTTAATAGTCCCCGACAAACGTATTTCATATACAATGCCTTTGTTGCTTAATATGTGTAAAACCTAGCAGGTCTTAAAAATATAACCAACAATTTGTTTTTTGTCATAAATAAATCTGGATTTTTTAAAATAAATAAAGTTTGTAGCTGATCCAAAAATGATAGCTCCTAAATTAAATTTGTTAATTTAATTATAAAACTTGGAAAATTGCAACTATGTCTGTTAACCTCTAGAATAATTGGGAACACTCGAATTAAGGGATCAGATTTAAATATCCAGCCTTCGTGAAATAAGGTGCAATTCCATATTTAGTGAAATAAAGGTCAGTACGGACCCTATATATACCAACTTAACTGATTGCAAAAGCTGGTATTAAATTAAGTGTTGTGGAACCATAACCAAACAACAAGTTGACTTAATTTGAGGGTGGCGCTGACTGGTATCAAACAATGAAACTCTTTTATAATGATAAATGCAAAAAGTTGATGGTGTATGGCTGTTGAATATGTACTTTGATTTTTTATGGTAGTTGATGCAACACCTTGTGCTAATTTTTGGGGATATTGATATTATAGTTCAAACTGGGCCTTTGGAATTTGGTTATTTAATTTTAGGCCTGACCCGATCCAACCTGAGTTTGAAATACGGCCTGAAATATTTTAAGCTAAAAAACATTGAAAATGCTTATGCAAACGCACTTAGTAAAGAAATTTTTTTTTTAATTTCCCCAAAAACTAATAAATTTTGGGAGTTGAATGATATATCATTAAAATTATCTCCGCTGCCCACATGCTTTGATATTGCGAAAAATGTTGCAATTTATGTAGTTGTGGCTATTTCTTTAGGTATACATCGAAAAATGGCCATTGTGACCCAATTGATAGATTTTACAAGTTCAATAATACCCTAAAGATAAAAAGTTTGAATTTTATATTGAGTTAAATTTAAATTTTTATTTCAAATGAGAAATAAAATTTTTAAATACATAAAGCTCTTGCATTAACATTTAGATTATACAATATAATAAAACATTGTTAAAATAGAGTTCAATTGTTGAGTAGCTTGACGGTATGCACTGTTAAAATAACACTGGTCGACAAATTTCGACTTTTTGTCGGCGACCAGTTACAAATACATATAATTTAAAAGAGTTTTTTGTGCTAATTCCAAATATCTTTTCCATTTTTTTCGAATAGGTCTAATTTTTTAATTAGAAGCGGTCAAAATCTTCAAAAACCTCAATATATGTCATTTTCAAAAGCAAATTTAACACCCTAAAATCCAAAAATTTTTAATAAAAAAAATGTAATTCTATAGGAAATGGCTTAAATAATATATTCGAATTAAAAAAACTGGAAAAAATTAATTAGTTAAGCAATTATTTAATTTTTAAGAAAAATTATATATGGCAAAATTGGCGCCTTTAAGTCTATCTCTTAAAATCCTTTTTAATGGTCCATGGGAATTTAATTTTTAATGTTATTTGCTTCAAATCCATAAAAAAGGTTTAGATAATTTATTTTAAGCTATTGGGAATATTTGATTATAATTATCTCCTTTATAAATCACTTGCTTACAAATAAATTTATGTAAAAAAAGTTCTGGTAAAAGTTTATAAGTAATCGAGGACATTATGATAGGGGCTATATATTGAACAATCTCAATTGGGTAAAGTAAGTCTAATTAACCTCTAGAGTGAATTTAAATTAAAAATAAGCTTACCAAAAATCTTTGAAGAGGTTTCTAAGCGTTAGACTTTATGGCGCCAAATACGCCTAATTCATTTTTTCTTAAAAATTAAATAATTGCTTAAATAATAAGATTTTTTAAATTTTTTTGATTTAATTTAATTATTTAAGAATTTTCCTATAAAATTACAAGCTTTTTGTCCAATTTTTTTGAATTTAAGGGCACTATATTTGCTTTTGAAAATGACACATATTGGAGTTTTTGCTGACTTTAAACGGTTATAGTTAAAAAACTAGACCTATTCGGAAAAAATGAAAATGATATTTGAAATCAGCTTAAAAAACACTTCTAAAATAAACGTTTTTCTAATTGGTCGCCATTTTTTGTCGACCAGTGTAATTTTTGTTCTGAAATTATCAATAAAATACAGAGTGAAGACCCATATTGTGTAATAATGAATTTATTTTTTTTTTAAAAAAAAAGGCAATTAATAATCTAAACTACAGCCTGGCCAGGTCTGAAATTCCATTATTTAAGAACCGGCTTGGCTCATTTTAAATTTTGCCCTGCCTGATTTTTGCAGGCCAGCACTAGGCTGGGCAGGCGTTTGGGCCCTGATTTTAATTTCTAATTGATAAGAAAACTAAATTCTCTAAATTTGTTAACATGAAAATTTTAAAGATTTTGTTTCCAACCTTTAAAATGTTAAATTTATTGGTGATAGAGATTATAAACTAAATCTTTAAAGATGTTAATTTATATAGATATATATTTTCTATTTTAATATTTTTTTTGTTGTTTAATGGATATACCTTATTATAAACTACACTTGTTAAAAATAGAGTATAATATAAAAGCATGTATGCTACATTTATATTTGACAGAATATTTATAATATATAACTATAAACTTTATGCCATGATTTTAAAAATACAATAAAAAAAATCTTTTGCTTAATTATGTTAATGTGAAACTAATAGTTCAGATACTAAATTCACATTATAAAAAAAATTAAATTATTCCTTAAACTAGGTCCAGGAAACCTAAAATTAACTAAATCTAAATTTAAAAAAGAACAATTATAATTTACACAAAAAGATTTATGCAAATCCAAATCATATACAAATGTTAATTTTTCATAATGTTAACATATTTCATAGGAGAGATGCGCTTTTTCACAAAATCTTGTTGGGTAATTGTTAATTTTGGTTTCATCCTTAAAACTCGAAGTTGCTTTTCTTCTTCTGTTAAAGAAGTTACATCCACAGGCAGCTAAAATTATATATAATTAAAATACCTTTATTATCTGACGGGGCTCATGATATCTTGTAATAATTGTTGAGCCATCAGCATTCACAACTAGTGTGGGGTATAATCGAGCATAAATTTTACGATGTACCTTACATATTGAAGCGTAATTTGAATTAAAGAATGATTTCTATATAGTATATTTAATAGATTAGATCATTATTATACAATTGAGCGTGATTAAAATAATACCTGAATATATCTACATGATTTAACATTCAAAATCATCTGTAGAAAATTATTTTTAAAATATATATTTCCATGCGGTAAAAAACCACCTGTTTTAGCAGGCCTTAATTGACTTTACAAGGGCCGTAGTTTGATGGTTATTTTTAAATATTTTTACTAGATATGTTAAGTATCAACAGGCACTTCCAAATGTTTTAAATTTTATATTTATCTTGTTATCAAAAAATAAAACTATTATATATTTATTTATATAGGTATTAAGCAACTCAAAATGGATATATGATACAGACTCATATCCCAAAATAAATAGTATTTTTTGCAATTTAACTCTAGTTTTTAAACTATATAATATCGAATCCTTGCAATCTATGCCTGGCCTTCTTAAGAACTCTGCTCAAGATATCCCACATCAAATTCAGAAAAAGCCTCACAGCATTTCATACATAGTAAAATATTCACTTGGTGGTGGTATTACAGGTTTTTTTTGTTAAAACATTATTAATATGTTACTCGTGTTCTTGTATACTAAAATTCTTTTTTTTTGTTTTGATTCCTAGGATCAGCTGCCATGGCATGTCAAGTTTCCCTCTTAATGTGGATGAGAACTGTTATGAATTATCAATATAGGTTTGCTGAGGCTGGAAATTTTTTTCATGCATTCAAGCATTTGTATAAGGATGGAGGGTTACTGAGGTATATTATGACTAATTAAAAATTACTTTTTAAAGTCCATACCAAAGATTTTTTTTCAAAATATTTATTTATAAATTTTTTTTATTAATAAATTGGTTTTTAATTATTTAAACAAATTTATAATATCTTTTAAAAAAAAACTTATAAAAAGTTTAATAGGGCTTGTTTGCTTATGTAACACAAGAGTTGCTAGTATGAAATTAAAATTCTAGAATATATAAAACATGCATGCTTTAGCCACTAACAACAGTTTGCTTAGGTGTTCCATTATATTAATCAGCTATTGTGATTTAAGAGTGCCTGCTTAAAATTGCACATCAATATGCCTTAATTTTGTGTTTAGTGCAAGAAAAAACCAAAATTAGGTGTGCTTCATTTTTTAGCATGTTAATTGTAATTTTTTAAATCATTTGGTTATGATATGAATAACTTTAGGGTAAAAATTTGTAAGAACAGAATTGATAAAATAACTTAAGTTGTTTTAGAGGTCTCTTGAAAATGTAGCCTGCAGCTGCACAAACTAAAAGTTTATTTAATATTTTTTTTTAAAAATGGGATTTTAATATAAATCTGTCACTTAATTTTTTAGACTTTACCGAGGTTATCCACAAGCAATGCTCCAGGCGCCCCTTTCACGATTTGGCGATGCGGCCGCCAACGAGATGGCTCTAATGCTGTCTGAACGCTCAACGCACTTAAGTAACCTTCCAGTGGCGCTTAAAACGGCTCTTGCGTCTGTCTTAGCCGCTTTTTGGCGCCTGAATCTCATGCCAATTGACGCATGGAAAACGATTAAACAAGTTGAAGGTATTTTGATAAATTATTTATCGGTGTTAGATTGTTGTCATATTTAGACGTTAATGTGGCTTAAGCCAATTTTTGAATAGCATACATATATTTACAAACATCGATAGATGTTATCGTTTATCAAAAGCTGAAAAACATTTTAATAGTACTAAACGCTGGTTTAATAATTACGACAATTTATCTGCTATTGTACAGTATGAATTGTTTCAAAAAGATAGCAGCCCGCTATTAAAATTACAAAAGTGACGTTTTTAGCCAAAACAAAAAACTAAATTACAAATTTTAAATTCGACTGAGTTGGCTCATTAGAAGCACCTGTCTCGCACGCATGACATTTGGTGTTCGACTCGGAATATAGCACAAATGTACAAAGCTTTGAAGCAAGCTGTCGAGTGGCCTACTTACCCATAAACGACATGTCTAAAATAAGAGGCCAAAAACTTATATTTATTAATTGCTTCACAGCAGTATTGATTGCTTTGATTGGGTTAAAGGAGTCAAAGCCCTTAACTGGTAAGGCACCCCTATTTAAGGATAGGTAAGCGGAAAACTTTAAATTTATTGATTTTTTTTATATTTTAAGTGTGTATTTATGAAAACATTGATTTTTGAATTTAAATTTGGTTTGCGTATTTGACAATACAACTATTAATAGAAAGTAAAAAAATAGTTTTCAATTGAGTTGAATCTAAAGTCTGCAAAAAATGTCATTTGGGCGTTTTTATGTTGACACTCGTTCAAAATTTGTAGGTAAATAAGCAAAAAAAGACTTAACGCACAAAATTGTTCATGAGTCAACAAAATATTTAGAATTTAGATAACATTTAATTCTTAAAGTCCTTTGCGGTTCATATTTCACTCTTTTTGAGGATAAATACGCCAAAATGTGTTTCTTTATTGCAATCAGTGATTTTTTAAAAATGTGTTCTAAACAGAAAAAAAATGAAAACTATAAACGAATTTAATAATTGACAAAATGTAACCACCGAGTGTGCGCCCCTAGATTATTGTAACCTCAAAATACACGGGTCAACAATTTTTTGAGAGTTATGAGTTAACTAGAGAGATCAAACCTACCATCTTAGGGAATATCAAATTCGTTTACCGTTATTCCTAATCAAACCTAGTTAGTCAGGTATAAACATTAAAATTTTAGGAAAAAAGGTTAAAAAACCAAAAAAGATTCAAAAAAAAATAAATTGAAATTTTATTTTTGCATATTTACAATAGTTAAACTGTTAAATTTAAACTTCAAATAATATTTTTATAAAAACCCGATAACAAATCGTTTATTTAAGTTTGGACGCGAACTATTTTGTATTATCTAAATGCCGATGTAAGAGCATAATATATTAATAATTTTTTTTTCCATTATTTGTGATAAAAAATATAAGTTACAAGGGATTTTAATATGCAAAAAAAATTATAAAATTTTTTCTTAGGGTATATTTAGATCTGTCAATTTGGTCAAAAAAGGCCATTTTTCGTTATATACGGATTTAAGGAGCCAAAGACGGAAAAAACTAAGAAAAACGAAAAATATATATGAGAATTGGCCCTCATGGGGATGCATTCTTTTATGTTTTCATAATAATCACGTTTCTGACATAAATATTTGCTGCCCTGTGATATATTAGTAATATTTTTCAAATATGTACAACAAGACTATTGATTCCATTTGATAATTTTTGGTTTTAGGGTCCAAAGGAACGGCCTTACTTGTCGAAAAAATCAAGAAAAATGGCATTCCAGTTTTATATTACGGGATGGGAGCAACATTTGCGGCGACCATAACGGGGCATTATCCATGGTTCGTTACCTATAATTACCTATCTCAAAAACTTCCTAAACCCAATAAACCCGCCACCTCACCTTTACTGCCCCTTTCTGATCACAATAAAAATAGTCACAAAAACAATACTCATGGTAATTTAGAACAAAACAAAGTCTCCTATTACGATCCACCGGCTTTGACTTCAAACGCAACGTATATTTATAAGATAAATGAACTTTTGTTAAAAAAAATTAAATTACGAATTTTAAAATTTTGTCATTTTTTGCAATATGTTTTTGATTCATTCACTTTATATTTTTTCAAACAGGTTTAATTACGAACTTTGTAATTTAAGTCGGCAAGCCTTGATAGGATTTGCTGCCTCAGTCGTTAGTGACACTGTTACAAATTCCTTGAGAGTGATCAAAACGGTCAAGCAAACAAGCGTGACCGCACTCAGTTACAAAGTAATGGAACTTTGAAATATTTAAAAAAAAAAATTTAATCGATTTTTTTAAAGGTTATAACAGGCACGATTCTAGACCCCTTTGGGGGAGGGGGGCAGTGCCCCCCCCCCAAAAGTTTTTGATTGCCCCCCCCCCCCCCAAATAATTGAATTTGCCCCCCCCCCCCAAAAAAAAAATACATAGTAATTTTATGTTTGCCCCCCCCAAATAATTGAGTTTGCCCCCCCCCTAAATAATTGAATTTGCCCCCCCCCCCCCAAATAATTGAATTTGCCCCCCCCCCCAAATACATAGTAATTTTATTTCTTCCGCATAATATAATTAAATTTGCTCCGTCAAAAATATTTAAAAAATATTATCCTAAAAATATTTACTTTTTTTAAAAGTGTTTTTGTTCATTAATACTTCTTATCCGCAAGAGAGATCAAACTAACAGAAATATATAGAAAAATTTGATTTTACAGAAAGCTTTATATTTGTGAAACCAATTCATAAATCTGATGCCTAAAAAATTTTCTCAGTTAACAACAATCTTTTGTTAGAATATAATCTAGAACCAAAGAACCTGATCGCACAATGCTACGATGGGGCGAACGTAATGCCCGGGAAAAAAATGGTGTTGAAGTATTTCTAAGCAAAATAGCTGGACACCATGTCCCGTATATTCACCGCTTTAACCACCGATTGCATCTTGTTTTAAAAGATTGTCTTATTTTAAGTGAAGGGAAAGATTTTTTTGATAATTTTTCTTCCCTTCATAAATTTTTTCAACCTGATGCAATCAAGGTATTTAGTGAATGCGGGACCATACCCCGGCTGTTGCCCCATTGGTGGTGTGGTCACTACCTGCCCATTTTTTTTTTAAAAATTCCACAGAAATATTTAATACTCTTTTAAAAATTAAAAATAAAAAAACTTTTATATATTCAGGTCACAGGGGCGAATCGGGGTTTTTTGACCATATTTATAATCATCTATTTATTTTTTTGTGTTTAATTGAAAGATTATTTTATTTATTAAAAATAATTATAGATCAATTTCAATGCAGAACGATTTATATTTCTAAAACTTCTGATTTAATACACCATTGTTTGTTAGAAATTAAACAATTAAGAAATAAAAATACATTTGGAGATTTATTCAAAAATTGTTTTGATATTAATATTTTGTTAAATGACAATAATTTATCTATGGATAAAAGAAAAACTAAACCTAAAGATTTTTCTGATTTTTATTTATTTTCTACTCATAAGTTTGAAAATATTTTAAATATATTATGATGAAGTAAAAAGTATTTATTTTAATATTATTGATTTATTTATATTTTGATAATAGATTTTTTACTAATGATAGTTGTTTAAAATCTTTAAATTCCCTTTATAAATTTGATTAACCTTTATTTTAGATATAAATAAATTAAAACCTTTTTTAAAAATAAGTAATATTGATTAAAATTCATTATCTAAAGAAATTGACGTAACCAAAAATTTTTTAATAAGAAACTTAATAATTACAAAGAATGTGTTACTATTGATTTTGTTAAATTTTTATATGATTACAACAGGGATGGGCACAATTACTTTTTAAAAGTAATCATTATCATTACAACTACTTTAGAAAAAAATGTAATTAATTACTAATTACCATTACTGTTTTTAAAAAAGTACTTAATTACAATCAATTACAATTACATAAATTTTCAAGTAATTAATTACTAATTACAAGTACAATTACAATTACTTTTTCAAAAATTTTTACATATAAAATTAGAAAACACGAAAATAATAATACACAAAAATAAAAACACTTATTATATAGACAATATGTAAAAAGATTCATTTATTTTGGATATAAATGCTAAATTATATAATTAAAAATATATTTGAGTTAGTGGAAGAAAGTTTGATTAGTTACTAAATCCTCATAGCCGGTTTCGTATTTATATTTACTTTTTAAAACAATTAATTTCTCAAACAACTCATTGGACAATCTGTTTCTATTAAATCTATTTAATAAAGTAACAAGACTGAATAATCTTTCGACTGAGGCTGATGAGCCTAATATCGTGTTATACTTAAAAAAAATCTTTTTAATTGTTGGGTAATTTTCTAACATTGGTAGCTTTTCACTATTATCATTTAAATATTTTAGAACTTCTAATTCTGCCTCATCGTAGAGATCATTTGTTAATTTTGATTTAGGTAAATTTTTAAACCTGTATAAACTTTGATTTTTAGAAACATTTTGACTTGAAGATATGTCAATTTTTTTCATTTTTTTTTGCTTCTGATATCAATAACGATTTTAAATTTTCTTTGTTCTCCCTGCCCTCTACCCAGTCTAATTTAAAAAATGGATGAGACATTGATGCTTATAATGCAAAATTGGAATTTACCGACATAGTAAGATGGTCTTCAAACCTATTTTCAAAACTAGAAATCATTTTTGAGACAAGGTTTTTACAAAATTTTAAATTAGGTTTAAGGTCATTTAAATCCGCTAATTTTTCTAATAATGTTGGCACTAGTTCTCCATAAAAAAACGTTTTTTCATTGGCTAAAGGTTTAGTAACATATCAGTTTAGGATATTGCTTCTTTAAAAAGTTATTAAAAATATAAAATTTCTTTGGGTCAAATAAACCCAAAGAAGTGTTAAACGTGTCGATACAATTTAAAAAATATAACTTTTAAAACAAACTAATGCAAGAAAAAACAAAAGCAGGTTTCTCTTAATATCTATATACAATCTTTAAGCATATTAATAAATTCAAATGGAATGATTACTTCAATATAATGATTACTTTGAAAAAGTAATCATTATCATTACAACTACTTTACTAAAAAATGTAATTAATTACCATTAAACTAATTACTATGAGAGTAATTAGTAATTGTAATTTAATTACAAGTAATCATTACTTGCCCATCCCTGGATTACAATGATGCGTTTTCTAATCTATTTAACATTTTTCCTATAAATTTGTTAATTGGCTCTTCAACGTCGAGTTGTGAGGCCACATTTTCTTCTTTAAGAAGGACCATAACGGCTGACAAGTAGTGACCTGCTAAAAGGTGATTTGGTTCTTTTAGAACACGAAAAATCATTAACTAGGGGCGTTGAATTTTGATGAATATTGTAATTTAATTAAAATCCTCTAAGATAAAATAGTTTAATCAATACAAAACACTGCTCATAATCAGCTAATTATTGCTTACTATTTAAATGGTTGCAAACTTTTATGCGCATTTAACGTTTATGTTCATGTTTTATTTAATTTTTATCCTATAACTAGTTATATATAACCAGTGTTTTTTCATATATATTCTTCCAAATTAGCACACTTATACATTTTGTTTTCATGATAATCAATCTTTTTTCATTTTTCATTTTCTAAAGTCCAAAGTTTTATATAATTCATTTTTATCATTCATATATATCATATTTTTAATTTTCATCCGCAATGACACCAAATGGTAAAATTATACTTACAATTAATTCAAATCTCATATCTTTTTAAGAAAATTTTAGTTAAAACAATTAAATTTAATTCACATATTCAATTTATAAACTGATTTTTTTTAATGTAAGAATATAATAAATTACTATTAATTTGTTAAAAAATTTTGAACATGGATACTATTGTTGTACATGTATATTTTTTGCCGTGACCGAAGGCCACGGCCAATTTTGCCGCCGAAGGCGGCAAAAAATTTTTTTCTGCCCCCCCCACTAGTTTTTTTTGCCCCCCTAAAATGGAAAAGCTAGAATCGGGCCTGGGTTATAATTATTTTATTCCAATTTTTAAGCAATTTTAATTTTTGTATTGGCCAATTTATGCATATTTGATGTATTGATATTCTATTTAAATGGATATAGCTAATTTTTTACATTATAGGGAGTCCTTGAAAAAATTAGGCAAGACAACGCGAATAATCGAAAAGCAATTGGTGCCAAGCACGGGAAAGAACCGAAGTTATTGATTTTTGGAAGTAAAAATAGTTTTAGTAATTATGAATTTCGTTACATTGCTTTTTAACTAGACGTACATTAATCGTATTAAATAATATTTTTTGTTTATCTCGCATAACAAAATTTATTGTAAATTTTATATCACTGAATGCTAAGACTACGCCATAAAACACGGAGGGGATAAAAATTGCAAAATAAAAAGCGATATAAAAAATGTAAATATAGTTTATTTTGTTCGAAACATAATCCAACGAGTAGCGATCTGAGCTTATTAAAACTGACCAGCAGGTTCAGAAACTGGCCCTAGTTGAAAAATATGTAGGCCAGTTGGACCTAGCTAAATTTAAATTCTCTAAATTGTTGAATGCTCCTTTGATTTTCAATTATATTTTTTCAAATGATAACTTGCTCTCAGGAAACTTTGCTATCTTATTTACTTGGCATATTGCGACTTTTTTCTCCAACAATTATATCACTCATTTCAAATTATAAATAAGGTGGTTCCGTTTTCACAAGAGGTCTGGGTACACGCATAGCTGTTAACGGCTTACAAGGGCTCACCTTTTCCGTCCTTTGGAAAGTTTTTATGGACCATTATTATGCAACCTTTCTCAAGCATAGTGATAAACACGATCGCTAAATGATAATAAATACTACAAATGTATCAAAAAACATATGTATTAAACTCAATTCTAACTTTTATATTTATTCCACCCGAAATTTTATAGCTCAAATTCAAATTCTATGTCATGATTTATTTATTGCAAAACATATTATTTATACAAAAAATATAGCAATTTTAAAATTAAACTCACAAAACTTAATTTTTATATATTTATAGAATAATCTAAATTTATATTTTTTATTTTTTCTAAATTATTTATAAAACCTGTCTTAATATACAAGCTTAAATCTATCTATGAAACATTATAAATATTACTAACAATGTATATTTAATATAAATTTTATTTAACAATATATAAATAATATATAAATTTGCTTTTATATGTTGACCAGATTTAAAGTAATTTTATAATCATTATGTATCAAATGTATCACAATAGTGTCAGGTTTAGAGATTCAAGGGGTGTCCTATTAAATAGGCTGTTTATATAAGTGTACAAAAATAGTATTCAATTAAATGCAAATATGTTGGACTTATAATACAATGATTAGAAGAATATGTGTAAGAGAGGAATATGGAATAGGAAGCAAATAAAACCATTATATAATTGAATTAGTTCAAATAAAAGATATCATTGCTAAAAAATTTTGGTTCAAATAAATAGCCTAGACTAAAAAGCCATGATAAAAAACCAAGGAACAAAAAAAGTATTAGCTTGTAACGTTGTGTGATATTGGGATACATAAAGATACGTGGAAAGTCTGGAAAGCCAAAGGTATTGCACAATGCATGAATGGTGTATGATGCTATCAAGTGTCCTTTTTTGATATAATAATAAAAAATAAAAAGAACATATATATTGAATGACAAGCTAACAAATATTTCAAAATTAACATTTGTTTCTTGAAAAAAAATATTGGTCAACCTGTTCTAACAAAAACAAAGGAGGAATATAGCCCAAACAAAGTGGTATACACAAATTGAAAACCTATAAATTGTAAATCATGAACAACATACTTGCTATTATCAATGCCTGTGGTAATAAAATACCCTTTTTTGTATTTTCTATTATATGGTGTAGATGTGCTAGAAGAAAATATTTTCCATTTACAAAAATAATAATTTAATAGAAATGCCATTTTACCTATGCCAAATATAAATGAAGCAATTAATATTGAAGTTGTATGACTATAATGGGGGATTAAAATAGCAATAAAACAGGATCTAAATATGTATTCTTCAGAAAGTGGGGCTATAACAAAATTCCGCAAACCATAAATGCTCAAAATGTGGGAACACTCATATTTTATTCCTTAATTATAAATATAGCAATAATTACGTGTTAAATGTATTTGTTGATCTAAAAATAATAAATATAAAGGCCCGGCAAATAGCAACTAAGGGTAAATATATATAAAAAAATACTAAGGAAGCAAATAAAGGGATGATTATCGATGGTAATAGACCACTCCATCTTATGCCTAAATGCTTTAATAATATTGTAATCTTTTAGAATATACAAATATTATTTTACCTGTGAAAGATTCCAAGAGTCAAGCTTATATATAAAAAATGGTGAAATTAGACATGTTAAAAAAACACTAATAAATCGGCATCTCATAACAAATGGATCATCCCTAAAATAAAAACATATTTTTTACCTCTGAAACCTGTTTGGCCATATATATAAGCCAATAACGTAAAAAACAGCCAAAGCCAGGCAATTTAAGACGGGTGAGTTTAAAATTAGCGATAGGGCGAGGCTCATCAAAACATATGATAAAGAGCAAGCCTAAAAACCTGTCCTATTTGTTACCTGTTTGCATACACAAGGTGTATTACCTTTAAAAATCTCTATTATAAAATTCTATATAAAAACTTTAATTTTTAGTCCACACTTTTTTTATCATTAATCGTTAAAAATCCTTAAAGATATATTCTTTTTGATCTAACCATTGATTAACTTAATTTATAACTATAACCTGGCATCATAACCATTATTATAAATTTCAATTAATCAAATTAAACTGGTTAATTGATGACTTTTAATGATATATATATATATATTAATTAATTCTTACAATCCAATAACATAATCATATATTTTACCACAAAAATTACTAACATTGTTTTTTATCTTCACTACAATTTATAAAAATAAGTTGACTTAGGAAATAATTATTTAACTTTTCGTGGTTAGATTTGACTTGGGAAATAATTATCCAATTAGCCCATTGGCCTATTAAAGTTAGTTTAATCTAGAGCTGGGAAAAAACCCATTTTTCGACTAAACTCAAATTTTTGTTTTTTAAAAATTCTATGACAGATTAAAAAAATCAATTATTAATAAATACAGAATATAAACAGAAAATCTTATATTTTATAAATATTACCCTGATTAAAGCTAAAACCCTTTATTTTTTCTAAATTTCGAAAAATAAAAAAATGAGTTTGACCCAAAAATGGGCATTTTCCCAGCTCTGGTTTAATCAATAATTCTTGGATCAAAAAAATATATCTGGGAGGTATATAACGATAAAGGGTAAAAGAATTAGTAAGTAATGAAGTTTTAAATCAATAAATCAGTGAATAATTAATTTTTACTAATCCAGTTAACCATCCTAATTTTTAACCTTGCCTTAGTAAAACTTAATATCTAAACTGCTTAACATAAAACTAATTAATAGATACAACATAAATAAATGCATTTTTCTATATTAATTTTTTTATGTGTTAAGAATGGACCTTACTAAACCATTCGCGTTACAAAAATCTCACCACCATTCGCGGGTTAAAAAACTTCAAGATTTAAGAGCTATAATCTTTATTTTTTATTATAATAGAGAAAAATACGTGCTTTTTATCATAGACTATTATAAGTTATCATTAATGAATATTGCAATATTTTTGACACACAAAAAATCTGAAAATAAAAATATTTTATTTTTCCATATTACATTAAATAAATCATATCAAAATTAAATATATCAATATTATTAATTAAATCGTGTTTTTAGGTCGGGTAGAGTATTTTATTAAAATTCATGGAAAAAGATATTATGAAATAAAAACTTATTTTTAGCTATTATTCACCTTAAAAACAAGACATTTTACAAATAATAATAATTTTTATCATTATTATACAATACAAACATTTTATATACTTAATATGTTAAAATATTTAGAAAAACTAATTAAAAATAAGGTTGCAAATAGTTATAATTTACACTAAGACAATGGTTTTCAACATTAAATTTTAATATCTATTATTACATCTAACCCGGATACTCCACAAAAAACCTTTCTCAATTTAAAAAAAGCTAATTGGATTCCGAAACAGAAATTAATTTTGCAGCTCTCTGCACTTCAAACTCTTCTGATTCCTCCGCATCTAAGATGGAAAAACAATTTCGAAAAGTTATTCTGGACTCGGTCAATATTCCAGCCGGCCGCCGCAAAAACTACATCCCTTGCCTTTCTTCGACAGTTACCTCTTTAATTAAAGAGCGCGACTCCATTCGTCTAGCAGACCCAAATTCTTCCAGGCTATCAGAACTAAATCTTAAAATAAATGAAATGATCAACCTCAATAAACGCAACAAATGGACAGAATTCATTCAAAGCTTTGATCATCGCAATAATTCCCATCTTCTCTGGAAAACACTTAAATCCTTATCAGGCTCAAATAAAAAACCTACTAATTGTGCAATCAATTTTAATAACATTGCAAAATCGCAGGTAAATTCAATAGCAAATAGTTTTAACAAAATTTTTACTTCTTTTAACACACATAAAACCAATGTCACCAATCGTATAATCAACCGCAAAATTAAAAATATTAACCTCACTAATACACCTCTTTTTGATGCGCCCTCTGTCGCCGCAGCCATCAAAAAAGCCAAATCGTCAAAAGCTTTTGGCCCTGACAATCTAAATTCACTTTATCTTAAACATCTAGGTCCTTATGGTATTAAATTTTTAACTTGTATTTTCAACACTTGTATCAGAAAATCAGATATTCCCTCTATTTGGAAATTGTCAAGCATTATTCCGATACTCAAACCTAATAAACCTGCAAACGAATCTTCGTCTTTCAGGCCCATATCCTTACTATCCCCTGCAATTAAGATTTTAGAATCACTTATTCTACCGTTCATTAAAAAACACCTAGCTCCCTTAGAGCATCAACACGGTTTTCGGACCAAACACTCTACAACTTCCTGCCTCCTTAAAATCTCCACGGCAATTGCAGATGGATTCAACCAAAAGAAACCTGCCCACAGAACCATCCTCGTTTCTCTAGACCTGACCCGCGCTTTCGATACAGTTAATCACAACACTCTATCGAATTTATTTTATAATTCTTCACTACCACCTAATATAATTCGTTGGCTCTCCAACTACATTCACGGCCGTCAGGCTTACACCAACTTTGGCAACATCAAATCCAAAACTCGGATCGTTCGTGAAGGCCTCCCCCAAGGCTCCGTTTTATCACCAGCATTATTCAATGCTTATATCAGTGACATTCCGCAACCACCAGCCAGCATTCACGTTACCTCTTATGCTGATGACTTTACTCTTTTTACAAGTGGCCCTAATATTGAACTTCTCACAAGCTCTTTAAACATCTATCTAAATACACTGTCAGAGTTTTTCTCCAAACGTGGCTTGAATATTTCACCATCGAAATCCTCGATAACCTTATTCACCCCCCACACTCACCAAGTCAACTTTCATCCTAAAATCTCAATCAATAATTCCATTTTACCGCCCGCCAAGTATCCTAAAATTCTTGGCGTTACCTTTGACCCTTTACTCACCTTTAACAAACATGTAAATTCAATATCAGATAAAGTTAACAGGAGGAATAACTTACTTAAAGCCATAGCAGGTTCAACTTGGGGTCAGAATAAAGAAACTCTAACAATAAGTTTTAAGGCTATATCTAGGTCAATCTTAAATTACGCTGCTCCGGTCTGGACTCCCAACATCTCACCCTCAAACGTTGCAAAATTGCAACACTCTCAAAACTCCGCTCTTCGTACCATCACGGGTTGCCACAAACTCGCTTCAATCGAACATTTACACCAAGAGACAAAGATATTACCAGTACGAGCCCACAGCCAGATGCTCTCAGACCAATATCTCGCTTCCTGCTTATCCCCTGACCATCCGTGTCACGAGCTCACTCACCACCCTACGCCAGCCAGGCAAATGAAAGGAACACTTCACTCTCTTTGTATCAATCAAATAAAACCTTTCATTAACCAAAATATACCTATCAAAACGCTAATCAAAAACATTCACACTTCGGCAGTTGACAATACCATTGCCACCTATCCAAATAACAAAGTTTTAAACGGTCGACCTCCTCCCGTTTCGCCTTTAGAAACCTCTTTATCCCGGAAAATTTGTTCCCACCTAGCTCAACTTCGCTCTGGTCACTGTCAACTACTGGCAGACTTTAGAGCTCGCATGGACCCTTCTCTTAACAATACCTGCAATGACTGTAAATCATCCGCTGATAGTATTGAACATTGGCTCATCTGCCCAAACCGGGGGCCTCCTATCTCCCCGATAGATCTTTGGCTTAACCCAGCCCTCGCAGCACTCAAACTCACTTCTACATCCAACATTTTAGGTCCAACGAACAGCGGCTACTAACAACAACAACCAGGGGTCCATACGCCCAATTAAATTTCTTAATTTTAAATTTTGTTATTAAACTTAGATCAAATTTTAATTACTAATTTTGTTATATATTTAAGAAAAAAGTCACAAATTTTGGCAAAATACAGATTATAATTAAAGATATTTATATATAAAAGGTGCTGTGGTCTATAACCTCACAATCCTAATCGCAAGAGAAATTTTTGACAGTGACATAAAATGATTCCTATGATGGCCTTATCTCATATATATTTTCCGTTTCCGGAGATTCTTTCGCCTTCGGTTATTTTGCTACGTATATATGTATAACCATTTTAACCAAATTGACAATTCGTGACCTCGAGAACACTCTAAAGAGAAAAAAAATTGATTCTCTTATATAAAAATACTTATAACCAGGGATTGGGACCGGTACCGGAACCGGAAACCGCGGTACTTGGAGGGTCGCTCGGTACTGGAACCGGTACCGGTTCTTAAATTTAAAAAAAACGGTTCCGCGGTACCAAAATATATTAATAGCTTAAAAATATTTAAATTATAACATAGTGCTTGGAAATCTACACTAGTAGTTTGATAACTGCATTCCACACTAAATCACCTAATTAGCAATATAATCTTAAGCTTAAGCTCATTAATCAAAATATTGTTATAATGTTGGTTGAAGATGTATATCTTTATAATTAAAAAATTTAATTTAATTATGAAATAAAATATTTAGGCTAAAATGTTAATAAGTTATATATTTTAGTAATATACGTAAATATTATAATTTTATTAATTTTATTTTAATTTTTGTACCAAGTACCGGTACTTCAGTTGAGCTGGTACCGGAACCGGTACCGGTACTAAAAATTTCGGTGGTACCACCTGCTTATAACACATATTTTTTGTCCCAATTAACGAGAAATAAAATTTTTAAGCATAATAATCTTACATAAACATTTAGATAACACAGAATATTTGGCTTTTCTACTTAAATAAGACAAGATATATTATCGTGTTTAAAAAAATATATTTTGGAGTTTGAATTTAACTTAGCCATTGTAAATATATAAAATTTCCAATTTTTTTTTCAATCAATTATTTTAAAATTAATGCTATAGCTATCTTACAAAGTTTGATTAGAAAAAACGGTAAACAGATTATTCCTCAGATGGCAGGTTTGGTCTCCTTAATTAACTCATAACTCTCAATAATTTGTTGACCTGTTAGAGGAAAAAATTAATCTTTAACATTATTCTACAATCAAAACCCTCTATATGCCCCTTAAATAAAACCAAACGAGGTTGTAATTTTTCTAGTTATTTATATTGAGGCTGTATTATGGATTAAATTTGACCATGTGGGGTTTACACAAACCCAAATCTAACTTTTTATTTATAAACAAATTTTTTTATTAGATTTAGAGCAAATTTTAATTAAAAATATATTTAAGAAAAAAGACAAAAATTATTTTGACATATAATAGACTAAAAATTTATGTGTGGGGTTCGGACCCTATAGCATTCACTAAAATATGATTCTTATTTATAATGAACAAATTTTAAATTATGTCATATGCATGAGTGAGGTGCTCAGGTGTTGGAATTGTGTAATCTACTTATAATGACATTTAGTAGTATGATAAAGAATAAGGGGAAGTAAATCTTTGGTATATCCTTTTTGTCGGGGGTTTCGAGGCTGGGTTTAGTTTATGTAACAGTTTTAAGTTACATGATTGTATCTAATATAGATATCAGGTACCTTTGTTGTTTCAAAGCCCATCAAATGACTTTTTTTGGAAACTTTATGCCTTTTTATAAAAATTTTTAAACTAGGAGGTATTTAGATTCCCCATTTGCACGTTGACAATATTTGGTGACTCTAAAATTATTACAACTTCAAAGTGAGTCTGATCGCAAATTATTGTAAATAAATCTATAATCTGCTTTTTTTCCACCTCCTTACCAAAAAAAAATCTGCTTTTTTAATAGGCCCATTGCTTTTTTTACATGGTAAGTCCCTGTTATTTATTCTGTGCGCATGAATAAATTGATCTACTTGCATAATATGATTGCTCTGCACGCATTAAATAATTATTACACTGGCATAATTAACTTTTGCTCACGAAATAAATGCTCTGTGTTCGCACTAATGGCTGTGTTCAAAATTAATTGCATGTGCACAATAAATTGTTAGAGATAGACTCAAACGTATTTTTAATTTTTAATGAATGTTGCAAATATTATTGGTTTCGGTTTGTCCTGAATGTTTTTGTCTGCTTTAGGCCCCCTATAGAAGCCTGTTCAATATCGACTTTTGAACGGGTTGATCTTAAGTATGCACTTAGTTCATTGCCGGGCCAAAATTACAGAGGGGTCAATTATTATATTTTTTGAACCACTTTAAATTTTTTGACCTAACATTTAACACTTATTTTTTTTGCAAGTCACAATATTTTCAAAAAAAACGGACTATATGTGCTATTGTATGTAACCAACTTAAGAACTAGCTTAGGACAAAAAATTCTTGACTACGGGCAATCCTAATACTACAATCACATTATTGTGAATTAGACTATGAAAAGTATTTCCAAGTTAATTCCATGTTTGAAAATGAGATAACACTTTATCTCTAAAATTTCACAAACAGTTTGTTATTAAATTCCCATAATACAGTTGTTTAAATTTCGGATAATATTTGCCACAATTTAATAATAAAAACTACGCTGTACATCAAGTCTAAGCAATTATTTGTGCACATAGACCAATTAGTCAGGGCTGGGAAAAAAAACTAAATGGGCTTTTTTTTAACAAGTTTTTGGGTTTTTTTTTCCAAATGCCCACAAACTCGTGGGCATGGCAAAAGAAAAGCCCCTTTTCTTGCTTAAAGAAAAGGGGCATGTTTAAAAAAAGCCCATTTTCTTAAAAAAAAACTCCTAGGAGCTTTAAGAAAAAATAACCCACCCATCAAAATTTTTTAAAATTATTATAGAAAACATAAAATGGGTTTTTGGGGGCTCTTTTTAAGAGCCACTTTTTGTGGGTTTTTTTTTGCCCCTTTTCTTAGTAAGGGCTTTTTTTAAATTCTTATTTTGGCCCTTTATATTTGCCCCCCTTTCTTTTTTTATGTTTTAGGGGAAAAAATGAGCCAAAGTTTTTTGGCTCATTGTTTTCCCAGGCCTGCAATTAGTTGTGCACATGGAGCATTTAGTTGTTCACATAGAGAAATTTTAGAGGTTCACAGAATGGTGAGCTCACTCCTTCTGAGCTGAAAAAAATGCTAGTTTGCAAATGGCATTTCGAGTGGTAACTCTTTTGAATTTTATATTGTAATATTTTTTTTGAACGAATCTGGAAATCAAATCATTTTGCCACAAAATATAAAATCGAAAATAATTAGCGAAGAATTTGATTTTTATAAATAAGTAGCACCTCATTTCACCCGCGACAAATGATCACTGAGTTTGAGCTCCTCAATTATTAAAACCTTTGCAATTATTTCATGTGCGTAAAGCATTTAATTCGGGCGCATAAAGCAATCATTTTGTTCGCATAATGCAATCAATTTGTTCGCATAATGCAATCATTTTGTTCGCATAAAGCAATTAATTGTTGCTTGTGTGGCAATTAATTATTCGCGTAAATCTATATCACAGGTCAACAACTTGAGAGCTATGAGTTAATTACAGAGATCAAACCTGCCATCTTAAGGAATATCAAATCCGTTTACCGTTTTTCCTAATCAAACTTGGTTAGTCAGATATAAACATTGAAAATTTTAGGAAAAAAGGTATAAAAACCAAAAAAGATTTAAAAACAAAATTAAATTAAAATATTATTTTTGCATATTTACAATAGTTAAACTGTAAAATTTAAACTTCAAATAATATTTTCATTAAAAACCGATAATATATCGTGTCGTATTTAAGTTTGGACGCGAAATATTTTGTATTATATAAATGACGATGTAAGAGCTTGATATATTAATAAATAAAAATTTTCCATTATTTATGATTAAAAATATAAGTTACAAGGGATTTTAATATGCAAAAAAGATTTTTAAATTTTTTCTTTTTAAGGTATATTTAGATCTGTCAATTTGGTCAAAAAAGGCCATTTTTCGTTATAGACGGATCTAAGGAGCCAAAGACGGAAGAAACTAAGAAAAACGAAAAACATATATGCGATTAGACCATCATGGAGATGCATTCTTTTATGTTTTCATAATAATCACGTTTCTGACATAAATATTTGTTATCACGTTTCTGACATAAATATTTGTTAACCTGTGTGTGCGTGTAGAACAATTTATTCGTGTATAAAGAGCAAATGATAGAAATTTGCCCTATAAATACTAAAAGGTCGATAAATTATATTCGTACGGATGCATAACCAGTTTATCGAAAATATATAACTATTTTAAAATGGTAATTAATTAGAAGTAAATGCTATTATAAACTGTTCAGCCTTGCATGATTTCTTACATTAGGTAACATCATCCGGTGTTAAATAAAAGTGTGCTCTGTTCCAATGAGCTCCTCATTTTTAGTGAAAAGTAAACAAAAATATGTTTTAATTCTTAACTGCAGCTCCTCCAACTTTTGTAATTAACAACAGGTTTCTGATCAATTCCAAATTATGTTTTTTCATTTTGTAGGTAAGTGCCATCTATTAGCTAACTAAAAGGAGCTACACATGAAAAGAATATGCCGAATCTTTTAAGATGAAAGGCAAGAAGCAGGGGTGTAGTTTTGATAGGTTTATGCGCATGACATAATGCCTGGGTTAGCCTATATTTCTGTTTTACACTTTAATGGCTACTAAGGTGTTTCCAAAGCGATGAGGTTATGGGCTTCGCCAAGCAATTTTTTCCTTATTCAAATATAAAGTTATATAACTAACAAAATATTTTATTTAACAAAAATACTAGTATATGCGATAATATTTAACTTTACAAGTTAACTCTGAAGAAATTTCCCTTATAATTTGATCCCAAGTAAAACCCCCTCTTTTTATTTAACCCCAAAGTAAAAAGTCGTTAGAGGGTTTAAGCAGATAGTTTTCGGAGTTTGACATAAATCGTTCAAACGATTCGACGCAAAGATTTTGAGCTAACTTGGCGAGCTCCTCTATCAGCGAGGTATGTATATCGAGCCGCCCTGTGTACATAAAATCAAGCAACTTTTCTAGCATGGGCCCACGGACATAGTTAAATGCTGGGGAATCAAAGTCGATCAAAGCTACGTCCAGGTCTTTCTTGTGAGGTGACACACAAAGATACATCATTTTGCTAAAACAGGCCACGACAAGCTTATGGGCAAACACGGGACCAGACGTAGTCATAAGGATAAGGTCGGCATACTTAAAACATTTGAGGCGAAGGGCGATAAGGTAATCAGCTAAATAACTAATGTGATACCTAATCGGTGTTTTAAGTGTAAATTTCCGTTGGAGAGGCAACATTCCAGATCGGTAACTGTTGTAATTATACATTAAAATATCAAATTAGAAGGTCCGTGCTTAACAATCATACAAATACATAAAATATTGATTTCCATACCATATGGATTGGAAAACAACGTTTTCTATTAATATTTAAAAATTGGCAAATCCTTTATGAAAATTTGTGTAAAAAATTAAGACTGCGGATAGGTGTCAGACTTTCAAGGGCACCAATATAAAAAAATTTCTAAATTCGATAACCATTGTAAATGTTTTATCGACATTTTGGGTTCCTATTTAAATGGGCTAGCCATAGCATTGATAACACTGGCCAACAAAAAAAACATAAAAACAACATAAACAATTTTTTGAGGGTTTTGTAGAGAATTTTCTTTCAATAACGATCCCGGGTTTAGTTTTTTTTTCAATGCCTTCAATATTTTTTAAACCGTGTCCAAAGTTCAGAAAAAATTTTACAAAATTTCTTTTACTGTTAGTTCTACAAAAAATCTATTGGCATATTTAGATTCCTTATAAAAAAACATAACTAAAAAAGATTATTACATAAAATTTTTAGCAATTTACTTTCAAGTTATTTAGGATCAAAAACGGAATTTATGACAAAAACCGCTAATTTTACAAAAATAAAAAAATAAAAAAAAATTAAATATTTAATAAAAATTTAAACCCCGTACGTTAATAATCAATATTTTCGTTAAAATATATTTTTAAACTTTTGCTACCCATAGGTTTTATGATATAGAAGCCCAAAATATCCCAAATAGAAAAATCTAAACTTTGACACCGAATAACTAAAAATCTGAGGCATTGACTAAAATTCTGATTTCATATTCGTGATCAGCGCCAAAAACTTGACCAAAAATTATAGTTGCCATAAATGATGCTTAGGGTCGTCAAAATTTTGTTGTCCAATGTAATATTTAACTGTGACACGCATTGTTGTCACCAAATTAATTAAAATATAGGCCTTCTAACCTATAAAAGTTTTAATTTTTACTTATATATTAAGTGATATTTAAAAATTTTCCAAACCCAATTTAAGGTTTTGTGCTTACCATATGCCCTTCTCTCACACAAAGATATTTTGTCAGTGTGTTAATTTTTTTTAAGACCTATCCAAGCTTTTTAACTCTTTGTTAGGGGGTAATACATCATGTTTGGCCAAAAGATGTTTTTGATAAATAAATTCAAAAGTGTGATATGGGCATGGTTTTTTGGACATAATCTGCACACTACCTTAAAATATTGACATGATTTTCGATGGTGTAACGTAGTGCATTCATTGCATGATTAAAAAGCTTCCTTCTTTCATGCCTTTTTCCCTGCTCTTTTTCCATAAATTTCTCAGGCTTTTTCTGTAGGTTAGATCTAAGCAATGTTGATTTAATTGGAGAATTTTAGTATATTATTTTGTGAGGTAGATTTTATTTAAGGTGTTAACGCAATTTTAAACCGGTATGTATATTATGTGGGCAAATTAGGCTATTTTATTTTTAACTAATTTTGTGAGTTTTAAAATCATTAAGGGGTATGGGGGCCTAAGGGATGTTCAATATTTACATGGCTTATAATTATAAATACCCATTCTTAAACAGATGCTAGGTACACTTCTATCCAATCAATAATGGTCCAGCTCTATTGTCCCAGCCAGAATTTTTAACGAGTTATTAATGTTTTAAAATTACAGAAAACCCACAGCCACTTTTTTTTCATTTTTCTTTTTACCTCGATGCAGGTAAAGATTAAAAAAGATTCCGAACAGTGTGTCATATTTAATATATTTTTAACCCAAGAAAGTTTACAAAAGTCGAGGAATGGAATAACTTTATATGAATACAAGAATAATAAGCCAAATCTAATTTACTTTTCGTATTCAAGATTTGCTTGGCCAGGCCTTTAAATTACGAAATGGGAGTTGTGGGAGATTTTTTATTAGTTATTTACCTTCTTGTCCAATTAACAAACCGACTTGCTTTTTTCGGACTCTACCGGCCCCAATTAAAATCTTTTTGGACCGATAAAGGTTAAAACGTATTAAAAGAATACAGAAATACGGCCGGTGATAAGCTCAATAAAATTTTAAATTCAAAATTTATAACGCGAATATTTTTACTTTCTTTTTCAATCCCCTGTCTCAATATTTGAAAGAATAAAATCTAAGTAATAACCCCAAAATATATTAGAATTAGAGTACATGGGCCCTGTCCCGCCCAACCCGTTTGGCACCGCAGCTCGTTTTATTTTTGACCCGACCCGAATTTACAAATACGACCCGGAAATTTTATATTGTAAGCTATAAATTTTTTTATTTAAAGTTATCGATAAAATACAGAGTGCAAATGTTATACATTCCTGGTGTAACATTAAATTTCCCATTTTTAGGTCCTTATCAATATTTAAAAAAAAGACAGAAAAGAAATAAAAAATTTGTCCCGCTCAGTTTAACCGTTTTACGGGCTGCTTTCAGCTCTAATTAGTATAAAAGAGGTTACTAAGATAATTTGATGACTAGAATCCTAAATACCTAAAAAATATTTGCTAATAAATTCACATGGTTTATTAGTAGAGAGGTTTAAAGCAGTTTTTTAAGTCAATTATTCTGACTTTCGGCTTTTGCTAAAATTATAACCCTAGTCAACAAATTTTTGAAAGTTATAAATTAAATACAATAATACAATCTGCCATCTAGGGATTTCAAATCCGTCAGCCGTTTTTCTAATTAGACTTTGTAAGTCAGCTATAAACATTGTAAGCTTTAGAATAAATTCATAAAGCAAAAAAATAAAAATTTTTAAGTATTTAGTTTATAATTCAATTTCTTTTTTCATACATTTTTATTTAACCGATAACAATGGACAACAAAAAAAACAACATAAACGATTTTTTGAGGGTTTTGTAGAGAATTTTCTTGCGACAACGATCCCAGGTTTAGGTTTTTTCTTCCAATGCCTCCAATTTTTTTTAAACCGCGTCCACTATTAATTCTACAAAAAATCTATTGGCATATTCAGATTATAAAAAATATATCTAAAAAAGGTTATTACAAAAAATTTTTAGCAATCTACTTTCAAGTTATTTAGGATCGAAAAACGGATTTTATGACAAAAACCACTAATTTAAAAAAAATAAAAAAATAAAAAAAATTAAATATTAAAAAAAAATTTAAACCCCTTACGTTAATAATGAATGTTTTCTTTTGCTACTACCCATAGGTTTTAGGATAAAGAAGCCCAAAATACCCAAAAAATTGAAAAATCTCAACTTTGACACCGAATAACTAAAAATTTAAGGCATTGACTAAAATTCTGATTTCATATTCGTGATCAGCGCCAAAAACTTGACCAAAAGCCATAGTTGCCATAATGCTTTGGGTCGTCCAAATTTTGTTGTCCAGTGTAATATATTGGGTCCTATTTAGGTTGGGATGCAAGTATAATTGTTGATGTAAGAGCTTGTACTAAGATTCTCATTATTTGAAAAAACAACCATAAGTTAGGGCTATTTTAGATTTCATTCGTTTTTACAAAAAATTTTTAAAACTCTAAAAATTTTAAATTTTTTTTAAATTTGAGTTTTTGCATCGAAAATTACACTGGTCGACAAATTATAACTTCATATCTTAGACCAACAACCTGAAAAATGTTTCTAGTGCAGCTTTTTCTGCTGAATATCATGGTTTTTCCGTTTTTTCCTACCTGATCTGGTTTTTATTTTATTCAATGTAAAATTTCCAAAATGTGCATTTTTGGCACATTTTGACCTTAATTTACACCATTAAAAAATTATAAATTATATTAACTTTTTATATTATAAAAAAGCTTAAATCTTTATCTATTCAAATATATAATTATTTTTTTTTATGTATGTTTACTTTTTTAAAAAAACGAAATTTAAAAACCTACCTTATTTTATTTTATTTAATTTCTAGACCCATTGACGCCTTCGATGCTGCTTATGCATCGCTTCTTTCTCTCTCTCTCTTTATCTTTTGTTATAGTGTATGTGTTAAGTTTTTTATTTGATTCAATTTCTTTCTATATTATAAAGTTAGTTTGGTTCTTTTTTGGGTTTTTCATTTTTGGTTAACTTTTGTGGTATAATTAAGCCTACAAAGTGACGGAAAAAACTTTTTAGTATTTTTGTTGTTTTAATTAGTTCTAATTGAGTCATTTAAATTCGTTTAATAGTTTTTAGTTTAATTGTTTTTATTTCGATAAAATTATAATACATCAGCTGGTTTAGTTTAAAATCCAAAAGCCCTCAACGGGTCGAAACCAGTATTAAAAGTTTTTACATTTGAACCACCCCGAAACATAAATGTTTTTAGCCTGGCCTGACGTTTTTATGCCCTACTGCCACTCCAAGAGTTTTTTTTGCCACCCCAAATGGAGAAAACTAGAATCAGGCCTGCTTTGAAATGACCCTGAAATCTCATTTTTTATAAATTTTCTATATAAATGTTAATATTTCGCGGACACTAATAAATACCTTAATACCGAAAAATCATATAAATTCTGGCTTTGTTTAAGCCTAATCATTCAGAACTAGATACTAAGACTTTTGAATTTTAATGTAAAAAACCCTTTTTTTACTCAAAGGTGGTCGAATTGAGTCCAAACACTTAATGTGACTAAGGCTTTTTTTATTTATTGGACATTTGTGATTAGTTGTTTTTATTTACAATAAATTATATTATATAAAACTAACAGTAACATTTATATCAAATTAATTATAATATTTAATTAAAAAAGGAGATAATATTCTTAAATTTTAACCTATATAAACAATTTTGAAAGATATTCTTAATTTAAAATTTACTTCCATTTTTTAGAATATGAATGTAGAAAAATATGTTGGGGTAGAAATTTTTAAACAAATAAATAAAGAAATAAAGAGTGAGAGAGAGAGAGAGAAAGAAAGTAGCGATGCATAAGCAGCATCGAAGGCGTCAATGGGTCTAAAAATTTAATAAAATAAAATGTAGGTTTTTAAATTTCGTTTTTTTAAAAAAGTAAAATACATTAAAAAAGAATAATTATATATTTGAATAGATAAAAATTTAAGCTTTTTTATAATATAAAAAGTTAATATAATTTATTATTTTTTAATGGTGTAAATTAAGGTCAAAATGTGCCAAAAATGCACATTTTGGCAACTTTAACACCGAATAAAATAAAAACCAGATCAGGTAGGAAAAAACGGAAAAAACCATGATGTTCAGCAAAAAAAACTGCACTAGAAACATTTTTCAGGTTGTTAGTCTAAATTTCTTGTCGACCAGTGTTATTAATCATTGTTTTTACAATATTTTCTAACACTCGGGGCAGTTACTCTAAGTATATTTAGAAATCTTGATAAATTTATATCTAAATATATATAATCATTTCCACAAAAAAATTCTAACCCAAAAAAATTTCAACATTGAACTATTTATTTTAAAAAAATTTTAAAATTGAATGAAGTCAGAAGGCACCCTTTCGAGGGATTATAATAAGAAAAAAAAATCTTAAAATTTTATCTCCTAGAGGTAATCTATCAATTTGGTCAAAAATGTCCATTTTTTCTATATGGGCGTAGCAAAATAGCCAAAGGAGAAAAAACGGTAGAAATATAATGAGATAAGGCCATTATGGGGATGTATTCATTTTTTTTATAAACTTTTTTATTCTGACATTAATATTTGTCGACCTGTGAAATATCCGGCTGCTTTATTCGCTGAATGCGGCTACATTTCAATGGATATTCTGGCGTTGTCGGAGAGACGCACTTAATTCTAGGGTAGGACGTTGCCCCAAACTAATTTCAATGCCCCCACAACAAATATATAACACTCTATGTTAATTAAGACATAAAAGAAAAGTAAAGCAAAACAGCCAGGTACATTATTTCCATTTTTGGAATTCACGTAAAACCTGCTATAAATATAGAATATAAAAAGTTGAATTGAGACTCTTTATTTATTAAATATAATTCAAAACAAATAATAGTTAACATTTAATTTTTTTAGACCCGAAATATTGGACGAGGAATATTTTTTAATGTTAGAGCTTAATTTACAAATTTTACATTATTGTTCGAATTAATAGTTTAACCTATAAAAATTCTAATCTTTTGTAAAGTAGTCCTATTTTGTTACTTTTTATCAAAAAATTTAAAACTTTTTATTATTGTGTAACATTTATTTATTTTTTATATAGTAGGTTATATCAGCGTCTACTACTCCCCAAATTTCATGGAAGAGCTACCCTCCTGGGCAAAATCTCGGGGGTAACTTTATCCTCCCCCCCCCCTCACCCAATTTTTTGTCTAATTATAAGCAGCCACTTCAAATCAATTCAATTTTATTTATTATAATGAATTATTATGATATAAATGTTTAAAATTATTGATAATTAAGTCATTATCTAATTGCAATAAAATGTCCTCTTCAGATTTTAACAAAAGGAGATTTTGTAAAAACATATCTCCCATTTTGTTACGAACACGAGTTTTAATTAATTTTATCTTGCTCATGGATCTCTCAAGTCTACAGCTGGAGATTGTTATTGTGAGCAAGATTTTATATATTTTTTAAAGGTTTTCAAAACTGTTGTATGTTTTATTTAAAGCCCTATAAGGTAGTAAAAAATTGTCATCTGAACTAACAAGGTTTCATCATCATCCTCATCACTTTTTTCAACGTCGTCCTCCGGATAGTTACAGAAACTCTCTCTAGTATTTTTTGATTCTAGAATTAAAAAAAAATATTAACCATTCAAATATTGGGTAGAAATGATTCCATCTATTAAAGCTTGGCGGAAAAACGGAATAAACATTTTCATTTCTTCAGATATCAAATTAGGGCAAGGTCTTAAAAAGCACATATCTCGTTTATATTTTCCACATTTACTTCACTGTATTTTTTTAACAAAGCTGTGGTAAAATACGAGACTCCTTTATAAAATTGTAAAGTATCGTCATTAAACCTGCGCAATGGGATGTCACTTGGCATGAAACTTTGTATTGGACATTATTGGAAGACATACACAAATAGTGATAATTTCCAAGTCGAAATTTTTGGTTAACAAGGGGTACTAAAAAAGGGTAAACAAAATTTGAAAATTTGGTAATTTTAAATAATTAAAATTAATTGTAACATTTTACATATATTTAATACTTTATTTTTATTATACAAATAAAAATATAGCTTAAGAGTATATTGTTACACTTTCTTTTATTTATTTAACATTTTTCGTCTAGCAACATATTTTATTATAATTTTAATATTTTAGAATACTATAAAAAAATCTTTAATAATTATTAAAAAAAATTTTATAGGTGCGTTTAAAATTTTTTTCCAATCTTAAATATATATAAAATAAAAAGCTATAATTAAAAAAAATAGTATTATTTAAAGTCACTTCTTAACCTACATTTACATATAAAAATTTTTATTTTTAAATAATTTTTTTATATAGTTAATTTAGGTAAAAATATGCCAAAAAGGTATTTTTTGACAACTTTAATAGCAAATAAAATGAAAACTAGATCAGGTAAGAAAAAACGGAAAGCACCATGATGTTTAAATAAAATGAAAACTAGATCAGATAGGAATAAACGGAAAGCACCATGATGTTTAGCAGAAAAAACTGCGCTAAATTTTTTTTTAAAGTTTTTGGTCTAAAATATGAAGTCATTTTTTGTCGACCAGTGTTATATATGTTTTGTGTGTAGACGTGTAAAAAATTGAGAAAAATATTATAATCTTGTTAAATAAATTACCCACTTTGACTGCTATAGTTACCCTCCTTTTTAAAATACCCCCCATAACTATACCTACCCCCCTCGAATACCTACCCACCTCGACCAATTTTTTGGAACCGCTTGGTTCCTACCCCCCCCCCCCCCCCCCCCGGAGTAGGAGACACAGGGTTATATAATAATATATATTAATGAGTCTTTACATATTTATTAAAAACTCTCCAAAAGGTTTTTACTTTATCTTCACAAAATTTCTTTTCGCGTTTGTAAATAATACAATTTATCCTACCCAAAATTATTATTCCTAAACTAAGAGTGCATTTTGCACAATACCTTTTTATCTCCATTTGAGCTAGAGATAAAGTCGAAACCCGAAAGCTTACCCGGCCTAATGCCGACTCCAGCGTCTCCTACTTCGGGGGGGGGGGGGGGGGGGGGGTATGACGAGCGTGGCTCATAAAAATTGGCCGTGGGGGGTAGGTTGTTCATGGGGGGTAGGTATAACAATAGGAGGGTTAAATGAGGAAAAAGACCCCCTTGACCAGCATTATATATATTTAAATTTTTGCGAACAAATATTGAATTTAAAATAAAACGTAAACGTGATGAAATAGAAGATGTAACTAAAAAGTAAAAATAGTTATAATTTGTAGTTACCGTATAAAAACATTTTTCGCAGCTCTGGATCTAATTCTAGTGCAATTTGAAGAAAGGTTTAATAATGATACCCTTGAGTTTTATAAGGGTGTGTCGTATTTTACAGCCTCATTAAAGAAATATACGGAAATACATGTGCAAAACATAAAGGACCTATGTAATTTTTATGAAATCAACCCATATGCAATTGCTCAAGAAATGAAAATGTTTATTCCATACTTTCGTCAGGCTCTAAAAGATGGTATCCTTTCAACAGAATCTCTATATGGTAAAAATTGTTTTTAATTTATAGATTCAAAAATTTCTAAGCATTTAACTCCTCCGATAAAGCCGTGGAAAAAGATGATGAGGATGAGGCTGAAACAGTGTTTAATAGCTCAGAGGACAATTTCTTGCTACTTTATAGAGCGCTCAATAAATTACTTAAAAATTTTGGTAACTTAAAAAAAATTTATAATATCTTGCTTTCATTAACTATCACGAGCTGCAGCGCTGAACGTTCCATGAGCAAGATTAAATTAACTAAAACTTATCTTCGCAACAAAATGGGAGATAAGTTTTTACAAAATTTAATATTGTTAAAGTCCGAAGAGGATATATTGTTAGAAATAGATAATGATACAATTATAGATAATTTTAAATATTTATATCCAATCAATAATATACTTTAATTAGTCCTATTGTAATCTAAATCAATATTAATTGTTGCAATCAATTATTTTTATTAACTTTTAAATATTTACGTGGTAGCACATTAAACTATCATTTTAATTAATTTTAGTCATAATAATTTTACATTTTATCCATATATATGTTTTCGTACAATTTTTAATAATTTTTTAATTAAATAAATATTTTCTTTATTTATCGTCAGTTGATAAAAAAAGAGCACCTTGTTTATAATTAAGAAAACAATGGGGGGGGGGGGGGGGGGGGGTTGTTACCCCGGTGTATATTTTTGCCCATGGGGGGTAGCTCGTCATTGGAATTTTGGGAGTAGGAGACGCTGGCCGATACGCATGAAAAACATCCGGGCCAAGCCGAAATATAGATCGGATCGGGCGAGCCGGGCCTGAATTTGAAAAAAGAAAATACAAGGTGGGCCAGGCCGAAGTTTTAAATCTTATATTTCCCAATTTTTTGAACTATTATAAAGGTGGACCAAAATTGATTGAAAAAAGAAAATTATGATACTAGGAAATAATCATTATGATGGTTTTATCTCTCATATTTTCTGGTTTCCGAAGTTTCTTCAGACTTATCGAAAAAAATGGGCAAATTTGATCAAATTAGCAGATTTTGCCACCACGATACTCTAAAGAAAAATAATTTATGATTTTTTTTATTAAAGTTACTTGTAACTTTCATTCTTTATTTCAAATAATGAGAAATAAAATTTTTAAGTATATCAAGGTCTTACATCAACATTTAAGTTATATATATTTGGCACTCCAACCTAAAAAGGACACCAATATATTATCGGTTTTAAATAAAAAGGAAAAAATTTGGCCCAAAATTTTGGAAATATGGTTTTTATTTGATATAAAAATTTAGCTTTTTTTTTGAATAATTTTTTTTGGGTTTTGGGAAGAAAAAAAAAAAAAAATTATTTGAAGTTTGATTTTAGCAGTTTATATGTTTAATATAAAAAAATTTCAATATTTTTTTGTATTTGGATCTTTTTTGTTATTTTTAACATATTTCAAAAAATTTTAATATAGATGGCTTACAAAGTTGATATAAAGGGTAAACCGATTGGCAGGTCTGGTCTCTAAAGTTAGTCATAACTCTTAAAAATCTGGAGACGTGTGTTATCAACAGGAACTAAAAATGATAAATTTATTATCACATTGCACAGGTCAACAATTTTTTGAGAGTTTAGAGTTAACTACAGAGATCAAATCTGCCATCTTGGGGAATATCAAATCCATTTACCGTATTTCCTAATCAAACTTAGTTAGTCAGGTATAAACATTGAAAATTTTAAAAAAGGTTAAAAAACAAAAAAGATCGAAAAACAAAAATAAATTGAAATTTTATTTTTGCATATTCACAATAGTTAAACTGTTAAATTCAAACTTCAAATAATGTTTTCATTAATAACCGATTATAAATCGTGTCGTATTTAAGTTTGGACGCGAAATATTTTGTATTATCTAAATGCCGATGTAAGAGCTTTATATAACAGAATTTATTTCTCTGTGATTATATGCACACAGGTCAACAAATATTTATGTAAAAAACGTGAATTTTATGCATAAAAGAATGCATCCCCATGATGGCCTAATATACGTTTTTTGTTTTTCTTAGTTTCTTCCGTCTTTGGCTCCTTTGAAAAATGGCCTTTTTTGACCATATTGACAGATCTAAATATCCTTAAAGTAAGATTAAAAATTTTTTTTGCACAAAAATCCCTTGTAAATTATATTTTAAATCATAAATAATGGAAATTTTATATCAAGCTCTTACATCGGCATTTAGATAATACAAAATATTTCGCGTCCAAACTTAAATACGACACGATATATTATCGGTTTTTAATGAAAATATTATTTAAAATTTAAATTTAACAGTTTTATTATTTTGAATATGCAAAAATAAAATTTCAATTTATTTTTGTTTTTGAATCTTTTTTGGATTTTTAACCTTTTTTATAATTTTCAATGTTTACAACTAACTAAGTTTGATTAGGAAAAACGGTAAAAGTTGTTGTTCACTAATATGGCAGGTTTGGTCTCTGTAGTTAACTCATAACTCTCAAAAAATTGTGGACCTGTGATATATGTTTCAAGGGATTTTTATATGCAAAAAAGATTTTTAACTTATTCTTTTTAGGGCATATTTAGATCTGTCAATTTGGTCAAGAATGGCCATTTTTCGTTATAGACGGATCTAAGGAGTCAAAGATCCAAGAAACTAATAAAAATGGAAATTATATAGGATATGCCAATGGGGATGATTCAAATATTTTCATAAAATTCACGTTTCTGACATTGATATTTGTTGACCTGTGTAATGAAGTGTATTATTTCTACATTCTGTATTTTATAGATATTTAAACGAAAAATATTTAGCTTGTAATAAAAAAAAATTCGGACCGGTCCGGGCCGAATTACAGGTTTCCGCAGGGCGGACCTAAATAAAAAAGTAGGGCGGGCCGGAAGAACGGCGGTTTAACTCTAATTCGAGCTATTGTTTCTTGATAAAAAATCCTCCATATTAAATACCTCCCTTTATGCAATGAAAAGCAATTTGTGTAGGGGAGACCGGCGCGAAATGATTTGCTGGGTGCGTATAAAAAATGCATTTTTCTCTCCCTCTAACCTTAATGTATTAGATCTTTAAGCAGACCAACTATTTTAATTGTATGGGTATACATTTGAAAAAATTTACCAAATGTAAAAATTATAAAATTGGGTGTAAAAAAGTTATGAATTGGCTCATTTTAAATTTTCAAAATACGATAATGTTTTATATGCCCTTCAAATTAATTTAATAAATTAAAACAATTCTATGTATGTATATTTGAATTAGAATTCTTATAATAAAAACAGATAGTTAATTTATGTCAACTCTTATTTTGTCCTAACAATGTTTCATTTCACCCCGAAAATGGGGCGAAATGGTTAGTAACACTAGTTTTGTTTTACCACTCATAATTCCTAAATGTTTAACCACCTAATTTATATAACATAGCTCTAGATTAATAATTTACAACCAAAAATTTGGATTATGTGGGTACAGCATTGATTTTGCAAAACTATGTTCATTTCGCCCCGGTCTCCCCTATTTAAAAAATATGGCTTAAATAAAAAAGTTTAGTTTTTATTTTATAATCTGATTGTGCGCTCATTATAATGCAGAATTTGACATATTTTACTTATTTCTTTTATGACAAACATAAAGATATATCTAATTAAAGATTAATAAAATGCAACCATAAAAATTTAATATGAATGCAAAGTAAAATAAGAATTAAAATTAAAGAATGTAAATGAAAAGTTATTGAATATATAATAAATTGAACGAAAAATTAAGAATAAAAAATAAATAAAAAAAAGCGAAAATTTTTAACAAATATTTATGTTCTTTGTATTTTGTCACATTTTTTAAAATGTATTTTACCTTTGAATTTATAACGTATGGCATCACGTAAGATTAACTCATTCCTGGAAAATTGTCTCAATATTATTAGAAACACATTAAGGTCATGGGTGTAAAATTGTGATGTTATTAATGTTACAAATTATTACCTGCTAGCTTGTCTTGCATTCTCTTGGAATTTTAGTAAGATCGATCAATCTTAATCTAACAAATTGCTAAAGATTTTCAGTTTTATGATCTTTTTAAAACGTCTTTATTCATAAAAACGTAGGGTGCTTTGTTATTCCTGTTGTAATCAATTATTGATGATGTCTTCATGGAACGATTTAGGGCCCTTTTGACACTGGCTGATAAATAAGGGCCTGAAGGTATGTGAAAGGAGGATACCTTGAAAAATCTTAGTTTCCGTCTTGCCTTGTGTTTACTATGTTAGGGGTTTGGCCAAAACAATTTTTTACATTTATATATCATTCGATAAAATTTTGTGCCTAACTCAATGTTAAGGTAAAACAATGAGCTCATATGGCAAGGTTGAATAAAAAAATCACGTGTATATATATACTTTACAAATATCTTAAGTAACTGCACATCAAAAATATAATGACAAAATATCGTTATCCTTTCCGATTCGGAAACTCGTCGGGCTTGGCCAATGCCACTTTCCCCGAATGTAACATGACAACTGCAATGTTTTACGAAAGGATTTTCGGAATGGACAGTACATATAAGCTTGTGGGACTCATCATTCTTGGAATATTTGGGATAGTATTAAACATTACCGGCATAATCGGCAACCGTTTTATGTTACTTATACTAGATCGGGTCAAGCACAAACCAGTGGCACACCTCTATATCCGATGGCTCTCGTACGGGGATCTCTTCACCTGCTTCTTCCTAATACTGTACCCGATTCTTTCCCACTATTTGCTTTACTTTGGACTACCCCTCCAATATGACTACTTTTACAACCTGGTTCAAATATACTTTATACAGGTTACTTACCATTTTGTCTTTGTCATTGTTCTAACATATTTTACAAATTTTAATTCACAAAATTTGACTGAATGCCGACTTTAAATAAAAAATATATCTCCCAGGGTGTTTGCCTAGAATAATATTAGACAATCATTTGCTTATTATGAGAGAGAATTAGTAAGCAATAATAAAAATGTATTTTTCAGATTCCGCTTTTATTCCTGACTCGAGTGTGCGCCTTTATTATCCTTTTAATGGCTGTGGATAGATTTGTGGCTATCAAATATCCCCTAAAATATAAATTATGGATCACGCCTAAGAGTGTTGGAGCATCGATAACTGTATGCCTTGTCATAAGTGGAGTATTTTCGGCATGTAACGCATTCAGGTTTATCAATATATATAAAGTAACACAAGGCCGCAATCAAATACAGATTAAAAAAGTTAACTCTATTCTGTGAAAAATATTGCATATATTTGATGGAGTTTTCTATAGCAAATCTGATGTGGGCTTCCAGATTTATTCCCAAGGGCAAGGCTTACGAATACATATTAATCAAAAAATGCCCATTTTGATTCTTTGCAGCCTGTATTTTAAATTAAATACTTAAACAAAACTGTAGGAATATGCGGAAAAAACTATAAATGCCCATTAAAATAGTTACGAATAATTGTAGAATAAAAAAATAAAATTTTCATGAACCTGTCGATTGTCCGCATTGTGTGCATGGTCTTAGTATGGTTTGCAAATATCCCCTTTTCTCTCTCACTCATTAACATTCATTTCCTTATTCGCATAAAAATATATTTGATAAATTTGAAAAAAGGGATAAAAAGAAATATGCAAAAACAGCGCTCACGCAAGACACAAAGTTACACGAAAGCTAAAAGTAGTTCTATTTTAAATATTTTCTTATCATTTAAAGTTGCAGGCGTGTTTTAAGGAGTCTCTATAATAAAAAAATATGATATTTTTGAAGCTTGGATATATAATAAGAATTAAAAAAAACCAAGATACTACTTTAATTTGTGCGATACAGTATTATTTGCTAGAATCATGTGATATAAAAAACTCGAGTGTTTTATCGGAATAATTGCTCTTAGTAAATTGGTCATTTGAATTCGCATAGACTATTTCACAAACATTTAAATTTTTTGATCAAGACAAAGTAAAAAAAATTGGTAAAAAATTTGCAGATTTTTAATAGATAATTTTTCATCTACACAAATTTCTGTTTCATATAAATTAGATGTTTTTAGCAAAAACCATACATTTTAGTTATAGGATAACTTAATGCAAAATGCCATTAATTAGTGAAATATTGTTTTAAATATGGAACAGATCTATGGTAAAACAAAATGAAGGAAGCTAGAGTAATGAGCTCACCCATATTGGTTTTGATTTTTCAATTTCTTTAACAATTAGTACAAAATCGGCTAATTCGATTTTTATAAATGAGGAGTTTGAGCTCACAATTAAACAGACAAAAAAAACAATTGAATTTGAGCTCCTAGAGTATTAAATATTTTTAAATAATAATGTTTACTAATCACTTTTAAAAAGAAAAGATATAACTCCTACTAATTAGCATCTTGAGTTTAAACCAGGTGTTCCCGCCCCCTGCCCGATTTCCGAAAAAGGCTTTTTTATATTGCAATATATAAATTTTTTACAAAAATTAATAAGAAATTACACAGAGCGTAACCTGAGCGCGTGATCATAAATTTATTATAAGTTCTTGTTAAAAATAGTTAAAAAAATAATAAGGCAAATGAGATATAAAAATTGACCCGGCCCAGCACGTAATTCCTTTTTTATGATTTATGCGACGTACAATTATTCGGGCGAGATCGGGCTCCAATTTTTATCTATAGTATACATCCACCTCCCCTTTTCGTATTTATTTTTAAGCGATATTTTTCTTAGTTCAAAAAAACTTTTTATTCGTTTAGTTCATTGGTTTCAGAAATCCCAAATATTAATTATTGCTGCATAACTTTAAAGATATTCAAAATTTAAAATGTATATTTTCAAGGATTTCACAATACTTCTTGCGAATGAAGATTCTTTTATCTGTCATATTACTTTCAATTGTTACGCTAATTGCACAAAGGCGATAAATTAATAGTCTGAATGGTTTAGCTCCCTTTAACATATTTCGTTTCTATATAACACAGGTCAACAAATTTTTGAGAGATATAAGCTCACTACAGAGATCAAACCTGTTCTCTTAGTGATTTTATAATCTGTTCAGCGTTTTTTTTTAATCAAACTTGGTAAGTCAGCTATAAACATTAAAAATTTTAGAAAAAATGTCAAAAAAACAAAAAAGATTCAAAAATAAAAATAGATTCATATTTTTTTTCGCATATTCACAACATCGCTAAACAGTTTAATTTAAACCAAAATTCATTCAAAATCGATAATATGCCGGCTAGTATTTAAGTTTGGACGCGAAATATTCTGTATTATTTAAATGCTGATGTGAGATACAAAAAATTTTATTTCTCATTTTTTGAGTTGATAAATATAAGTAACAAGCGATTTATATATGTAAGGATTCTTGAATTTTTCTTTTTAACATATTCTCGAGGTCGCACTTGTAATTTGATCAAAAAAGGCCATTATTTGAATATGGAGGGATCTAAGGAGCCGGAGGCGGAAGAATCTACGAAAAACAGAAAATATATGAGATTAGGCTATCGTGGGAATATATGTTTTTTGTAAAACTTATTTTTTTTGTTAATATTTGTTGACCTGTGTTAGATTTAAGATTCAAAAAATGTGCACCGATCCAGTGAGTAACCAAACGATGTACTTGGAATTGCTTTATAACGTCAATCGGCATCTGACACAATTTTTGTTGTTTGGAGAAATCATAACGGTTTATATACCAGCCGGTTTGCATCTTTACCTTAGCGTTGAAACTCTACTACATTTCAAACGCTTCATGAACAACAAACTGCATAAAGTAAATTGTTTTATACATGGTATAAAAAAGCCCTTGCCAAAAAATTAAGCTGAATTATTCAACATTTCCTTTAACACCAAAAAATTATACAGGTTGACAGATGGCCCAATATCATGAACCCTTAAGCCTAGTTAGGTCTGAAAATTGATAAAAAAAGTATTAACCAATAAATTTTTATTATGTTCATTTTATTAAATTTTTAAAATAGCGAAAGCCTCAATAATAACATTAAGAAAAAATTTTAAACCGCAAAATAAACTTGACGGCTATAGGGCAAAAGTAATCTCTAAACCTGTGCTGAAAAAAGTGTAAGTCAAAGGGGAAAAAATGGGCTATATTTTATCGGGCCAAAAAAAGGGGAAAAAAGCTCATAGTAATTTTAAATTCTAACAAAAAAGCCCCGAAAAATAGGAAAAAACCTTTTTAAATTTTTCTTCCCTATTCTGAAGTTCGAATGAGATTCATTACTATTATTAAAAGCCCTTTAGATAAAAAGCCGTTAGAGAAAAAATGACGATTTTTAAAAAGGCTCTTTTATACGAGCTTATTTAATAGAAAAGCAAAATATCCAAAGGCTGGCTCTTTTTATCCCAGGCCTGCTTTAAACCCACTAGTTATATAATGTAATATGTATTTTAGCTATTCCGGCAAAGGATGGCTCTAACAGCGAGGCCCGTCCTCCAGAATTGCCCTGGTGCGGTGGCTACAACATTTACCGAAAACGCTCTTAGAAAAGAAAACAGGCGCATATTCGTGCTAATTTCCACGATCACTTGCTCCTACATCGTGTGTTCGGCCCCCTTGTCCATAGTGCTGTTCGTAATGTCTAGCACGTCACACAGCAACGAAACTTACGCTATCAGGAGGCGAAACGCTTACATTTTCCTAATCACACATTTCGTGTCCACGCTAGATAACTGCTTCAATTACCTCATCTGCATTTGGGCTGACAAACAATTCAGGAAAATCTCCCAGGAAATAATGTCAGAAACATGGTCACGATGGAAGTCATACGTTAAAAAGAAATTACCGAAATCAAAGGCCACCTACGCCGTAAATGAGAAATTATAACGTTTTTAAACACATAGGGTAAAATGAAACAAAAACCTGCCTGAAGCTCATATAGATTTACTTTTGAAATACGAATGCATGTTTGCATTATCAACCAATTAAAACATTTATATTAATTGAGTTTTTTTCTAATAATTTATCAAATTTTACTTTCTTTTAACAATATTCTTTCAATGTTTAATTTCAAACTTCTCATTAAATTACACAGGTCAACAAATTTTTATTATGAGCTAACTTAAGAGACCAATCCTGCAGGAATTTTCAGATCCGTTTACCGGTTTTTCTAATCGAACTTCGTTAGCGAGCTATATACATCAAAAAATTTTGTAAAATGATAAGAAACAAAAAAAACAAAAAAAATATTAAACAAAAATATTTTTATATTTCAAGGAGTTAAATTTAAATAAAATTCAAATATTATCGTGACCTAGGTGCCAAATTCTGTATAACCTATATAATAATGTAAAAGCTTGACATACTTAAAAATTTATTTCTAATTATATAATAAAAAAATATAAGTTTTAGGAAGCAAAGAATTTTTTTTAAGTTTTATCCTTTAGGTAATCTTGATATCCAAAATTAGTTGACCATTTTTTCGCGAAAGATTCACGGAAAATATATATTAGATAAGGCCACGAGGGAGATTATTTTTCCACAGCGTAAATTTTTATTCTTCACACATTTATTTTATTCGAACTGTGTTATAGTATTTTAGTTTTCATTATAATTGTTTTAGCATTGCATAGGAATTAAGTTAGTGATATTTCTAAAATTTACCAAAATTTACTTTTTTGACAATATTTTTTAAATGTTTAATTATAAGATAACATTGTTTTTATAAAAGTTAAATATATTTATATACTTTCGTGTAAATCATTAATTTTAAAATCATCTTTTTTTATAAGGACCTTTATATTCATTAAGGTCTCATTGTCAAGCACGTTTAATTAATATTTATATTATATATAACAAAATAACCGAAAAATAATAAAAATATCAATAGAGTTCTTGAAAAAAGAAAAGAAATTTTTTATATTTTGATAGAGGTAATCGGGAAATTAATATCCCTATTATAGATGTTGGACACGACATCAATATAAGCTGTATAGCCAGTGTAATAGTTTGCCATGCAATATCACCAATTTGCAGTAGCTTTATATTTTAGCTCTTTAATATAGTCTGTTAGGGATGTTTGGAAACTATTATTATTATTATTATTATTATTATTGTAATTGTTGTTTAAGAAATTAGGTATATTATAAGGTGGGTTATTAGCTCTATTGCCAGGGCAATAGGTTTGCCGAAATTTAAAATCTTGTGTCGGGTAACTATTATAAGCCGGAGCCTTGAAAATGTAATTATTAAAATTGTTTTGGTGCTGAGAAGGACCGGCGGGAGTGGCGTTCAAGGGCAAAGGCAAGTGTATTGAAGATGGTGTGGGGACTGGAAATGATACATTATTTGGGGGAAATACAAATGTGGTAGGACAAGGCGCTTGTGCTGGATGTAGAGAAGACTCTTCTAGGTATTGCAAATTCATAGTGCTATCCTCAACATTGAATCCTAAATTGTTTTGAGGCGCATAAGGATTATAACTTTCAGTTTCGTGTGGATAGCTATAAGAATTAGGGTTTGTAATATTGCCATAATTACATTGGCTCATTGTTTCGTTAGTAAGGCGATTATTATTGCCATAACTATTGAATAGGTCTACACAGTTAGGTAATTCAATATAGTTAAGATCTGTATCATAGAAATTGTTGTTATTTATATATTGATTAAGGTCATTTGCTCCGTTTGTAGAGCTAAAATAACGCTTAAATGTGATATAATCATTCGCTTCTTGAGCCACGTCGAGATCTGGCCTAACATAAAAAGGTGGAGGGCATGTTTGAGGTGTTGTATCAGGTGTCATATGAATATTGCAATTAGAAGTTGCACTATGGCTAGCTTGTAATTCTTTTATACTAGGTGATCGACTTAAATCATCAGTACCAATACCTGAAAAATCAGACAAGTAATTGAGGGATCTCGAGGTCTTTTTTAATTTAGAACGCCTTTTTTTATCTTTTAATTTTGAGTTATTTGGGTTGACGGGTTTTCGTTTTTGACCTTTATTCATAGGCATTGTATCGTCATCCTCAGGATATGCTGGGTAACTCTCTATTCCAAAATCTCCGACCAAAACTTTTTTATTAAATTCATTGTTATTTAATCTGTGGGAAATCTTTTCCTGATTAAGGGGTGGTAAACAAGTTGTGTATATAATATGCGAGGTAACGTGTGGAATAAATTTGGACATTCGATAGCCTGTGCAATCCTATAAGTATAATAATTACAATAAAAGTAGACAAAATGTATATAACATAAGTCTACATATTCAGGTCTTTAAATCTAGCAAACATCATACTATCTGTCCTATTTTTTCTATGATTCCATATCAGCCTGCAATTGATAATAAAAGGTCGAAAAAATAAAAGGATTTTGGATATAATATAAAATATTAAAAAAAATTTTTAACGATTAGTTTATTAATTTAAATTTCCAAAAAAACCTAAAATTTATAATTAATTAAGCGTTTTTTGCCCGAATTATTTTATAACATAAGCTTGTCCAAGAAATTAACAAAATATATGATAAATCTTTTAGGGTAGTAAAAAGTCAAACTGTATTTAATGCAATTAAAAAATCTATATTTAATATAACAGGCTACAGAGGTTGATCTTAAACGTGTAACGAAAAAAATCATATGCACTCTAAAGCTAATAAGTTAATGACTCTTTTTTAAAATCACCAAACATAATATATGAAAAACAAGCAAAATTTGCACAAAACTGAAAAATTGATAACGCCTAAATTAATAATTGAAAGAAAAATATTTTAGGTCAACAAAATTTAGCTTTTATATTCCAATTTAGTAACAACTTAATTACACAATTCTCCTTTACCCTGGTTTTTAATTTTAGGCAAAAGTTTAACGTATTTGATAAAAAATGAAATGCCTAAATTAAATTTACAGGCTTAACAAGAAATTATAATTAAAAAAAAGAAATTTATTGATAAAAAAAGGGGGTTTTTTCAATATGCAGCAACTTTATTTTAAAATTGATACACATATAGATAACCTTTTGTGTTTATTAAATCTTGGTCTTATAAATGTCATTTTTGTAATTGCAACTTTTAATTGATTTAAGCAAGCTAATTTTTATAAAACATTGCAAATGAGTGCAGAAGGTATAAGGTCCATAATTATAAATAATCAAAAGTAGATCAGATGATTTACATATTTAGTGTCAAGGTATAAACTGTGGATGGATAAAAAACATTTTAATTTAATAACGAATATATAAAGTTTGTAAAAAAAATCTAATGTTTAATTACTTGTCCCTCATGACCAATGTAACCACAGTTATAGCAACAAACAATATTTGTTTCGTTATTCAATGATTGCAAATAGTTAATAGACTTTGTATTATGTTGAGGTTTGAAAGATTTTTGTGACTTATGCTGTGAAACAACCAAATGATATTGCCTCCAATGACTAGGACATATCTTTGCACATTAACATAATTTAAACAATCTTTAAATATTATAAAAATGTATAAATTTCAACAGAAAAGGCCATCATTATTATTAACAAGATATGATCAATTTTTGAAAATTAATTATATAAAGAAAAATAAAAAAAGTGATATTAATAGTAAAAAAAAGTGCTGAGCTATATTTAAACATTAAAGATTGTTTTTTCATATATAACATTTCAAGTGGTTGCCAAAAGCCTAACTGGTCACACAACCTATATTTAAAAAAAAAACCTAAGGCATGGCTGCTATATTTAATTCATTTTAAAGTGCATATGGGACATAAATTTTTCACAATAAGTATTTGTTCCTTTAATAAAGGATTTAATCTTCATTTTATTTTACATAATTTAAGAGAGAGGTACACCAAAAAAATATAAAATGATAACCATCCAGACTTGACTGATAAACTATAAGCCTAGATTTGTAAATTTTATTTTTTCATGTATAGTATTTAATTTTATAATATAGTTCTGCCAAAATCAATAAATAGGCAAACTTTACCTCAGGCCAATGACTTTTGTTTCCACAAAGTTTACAAATTTTCCTGCCCTGGTACTTGTGTGGGCATTTGCCAGAGCAATGATCCGTGAGAAGGCATATATGACAAAAAAAGTGGTACCTACATTGATGAGAAGAATTTATGTTCCCACAATGTATACAATCGTTATCAGGATAGCACTTTAAATAAAATTAAAAATAAATTAGTACCTAATGAAAATATTAATTATAATAATAGTTTAGGTGTAGATTATATTATTAATATCAATCAATATATTTAAACAAATAACATTTTGGCATTTTGATTGACTTATTTTCTGTCTACATGTGGGGCATCTTTTCTTTGTAATTGTGCATTGTAAGCGGTCAGCTTCAAGTATGGTCCATTTTGAGCCTATAAATCATTTAAAGTTAACAAAACCAAAAAAAAATTTTTACCGTTTTTAGCTGAACACATTTTTCGACCACAGCCAATAAAATATTTTAAAAAAATCCTTATTGCTTTTTTAATATATATTTATCATGTGTTATGAAATTAGCTCTACGCCTGATGAGGTCGATGAGATCAATTGAAGATGCATGGAATGTACTATTAAACGAAGGTTATGGGAAAACTTTTAATCAAGTTATTTTTATAGAAATTGTTGTGCAAATTATAACATTTTTGGACCAAAAAATAAACATTATCACAACCAATTTATAATTCTGGTGTATATCGAATATATTTATTGATTGATTTATTGCACTTTTTTTAAATATTAATTTGTTAAAATATTTTAATTATTGCTTATTAACATTTTAATATTGTAAAATTGTTATTTTGTTATTTAGATTGTTGTTTTTAATAAATATTATGTCCATTTATAAACTAATTTAAGAAAATACAAGTGAAATAGAAAATAATAATAAAAAAATAATATACCTTTTCATGTTAGTTTAATATTATGTCTAAAAAACGTGGGTATAACTCTCAAATTAAATATAATTATTATTGTGTCTAGTATTATCATTATAACTATTAAAGCTTTGTTACTTAGGTGTAAATTCTAATATGGCTAAAGACTTTTTTTTTTGATATTAAGAATTGTTTAGAAAATGAATGTTTTAAAAAATTCATCTGTTTTTTTAGTGAAAACTATTTTATTTACTACATAGCACTGTCATAAAATTGGCCATTTTTATTCTTGTGATTCTTGCTACCTTTTCTTTGATTAAATCTGGTGATTTCAATAACTATCAACCTTTCAAATTATACACTATCTTATTTTTGAAATATATAAAGGTAATTTAAAGGGAAATAACTGTATTTTGATAATCTATGTAATATGCCATATTCCTTTTTGGAGCAGTGTGCCCCTATTCATTTTCCCTTTTCACATAAATTTTTATTTTGGTATTTTCACATTAATGTGGCATTTTAAATTTCTCAATCACTTTACTTAAGTCTGGCAATTTTTTTGCCTATTTTAAATGGCAAAAGATATTTTTATTTATAGAATTTGCTCCACACCCCCACCTTCCTTTTCCCAATTAGTTACCACTCTGGTCAAAACTTTGTTAGCCATTTAAAATTATACATTTCTTCTGTTTTTAAATTTTGTTAAGGGGACATGCAAGGTGAGTTATTTTTGTGAAATTTTTTAAAAAGTTGCCAAATTTAGTTTATGAACAAACAATGCTTTTTATAAAATAAAAAATTTTCAAAAAAAATGAAATGAATTTTTTAAAATTTTCAGAATTTTTCGAAAATAAAAATTCACTTTGCACGTGCCCTACAGGAAGAAAAACCACACTTTAAAAAAATTTTAACAGGAAACTTTTTTTATTTCTACATTAAGTTTCCTTTGATCTTTACCTATATATTATTGTTTTATATTAATTATCTTTTTAAATTAAATAAATTGTCAAAACCAATTCTTTATGTTTTAATTCAATTTACATTATTTTGAATTTTGATTTTACACATTCTAGTTAAAATTGATATCATGCAAAGATGGATTTTGTGCAGCTGAGTTGGAAGTTTTGAGGGAGCACACCAACATTGCAAAAACACTGCATGGTGGTCTTATTGCAACCATTATTGATCATGTGACTTCATTTGCAATACTTAGTCATCAATACCCAAATCTCAAACCATCATTTAGCATTAATTTAAACATATCGTATAATTTAAAATGTTTATGATTATAGGTTCTTTTTATAACACAGGTCAACAAATATCAATGACAGAAAAAATAAGTTTATGAAAACATAAAGGCATGCATCCCCATGATGGCCTTATCTCGTATATGTTTTTTCCGTTTTTCGTAGTTTCTTCCGCCTTTGGCTCTTTAGATCCGTCCATATTGAATAAGGCCTTATTGACCAAGACAGATTTTGTGACCTTGAGAATACCCTAAAAGGAAAAAATTCAAGAATATTTTTTTCATATAAAAATCCCTTGTAACTTATATTTATCATCTCAAATAATGAAAAATAAAGTTTTTTTTATATCAAGCTTTTACATCATCATTTAATTTCAGAATATTCCGCGTCCAAACTTGAATATGACCCGATATATTATCGGATTATAAATAAAAATATTTTTTGAAGTTTGATTTTAACAGTTCGTATAATATTGTGAATATGTAAAAGAAAATTTTAAATTTTGTTTTTGAATCTTTTTTGTTTTATTTTATATATTTTCTAAAATTTTCAATGTTTATAGCTGAATTATTAAGTTTGATTAGAAAAACGGTAAATGGATTTGAAAATCCCTAAGATAGCAGGTTTGGTTTGTTAGCTCATAACTCTCAAAAATTTGTTGACCTGTGTAATTAAATTCTAAATTAAAATTCAAAAAAAAAATTTACTTTTTGACATCATTAAATTGTTGCTTAATTGGTTCACCAAGTTATATAGGAACTTGTTAAAAATTTACCTAAAATTATGAGCATATGAAAATTAGTACACATTATTTTATGTCTTTGAATTCATAACTTAAAATTATTATGTCTTTATATACTAGTTTTTTCAATTCGGTTAGCGCCGTATGAAACTTAACTTTTATTAAAAATATTACGTTTGCTTAATATTGCCGTATTATTTTGTTGTTTTTTATAGATACCTTAACAAAGCACAAATCGGTGATAAAATTGTGGTTGAGAGCACTTGTGAAAAACATGGAAAGAATATATCATTTACCCGAGCAAAAATATTCCTAAAAACTAAGCCTGACATTGTTATTGCAACGGGGGAACATGCTAAATTTTTACCACAAAATAATTAACATGCATTTATAGCAAATATATTGAATTAAATTTGAAATTTTGTGAATTTTTTTTTTAAATTTTTTATAAATGACTTTTGCAAATTATTTAATACTGCCTCTGTATCTTTTTTGCCTTATATATAGGGCCTTTCCAAATACATATTTTAGTAAATTTTAAATGTATATAGAAGCATGATATTATATTAAAACATTATTTCATATGACGTTTTTACATTATTGACATTGATTATAAAAAAAGATATTTTAGTTATAAAAGTTATTTATTATGACGTTTTTACAATAAAATTGCTATATTTTAACATTGATGTTTTTATGACATTTAATAATATTATTTAGCCTTTTATTTTTATCAATATAAGATTTTCAGGGACCCCTGCAATTTTTACTCCACGCACATAATGATATATCATTTAATTAATACCTTTAGTCGAAATAATCCAAAACATTTTTTTAGTAATTTAAAAAAATAGAGTAACTTTAAGTTGGGCGTAAATTTTAAACTAGTTTAACATAAAAAAATAAATATTTTAAAGAAACTTTACAAAACACCATACGACGGCTCGAACCACAATTTTTTTTTAACCTTAATGACATTTACAAATTACATGAAAAAATTTATTCTAAATTAAAGATATGTTCATGCAATTGCTAAATAAGAGCAAAAGACTCAAACAACATTAGGATGAGGAAGCAGAGGTGCTATTTTGTAAAATCGAATAAACTTAAAAATTGTGTATTAAGTTTAGTTTTAACTTGGTGTTGAAAAAAATTTTTAAGTTTTGATATGGTAAAAAAGGTCATTTTTTCATTAAATGTTTATAACAGGTTAAAATTTGGACAAAACAAAAAAGTAAGGTTATCCAAGAATTTTCGTATATTTTAATGGCAAATGTATATTTAATTTGAAAAAGCATAACATGTTCCTAATTAAAATTTTAATGAACGAAATAATACGATTAGATCTTTTCTAAAAAATGAATTCTTACAATTTTTATAAATTATTGGAAATAACTTGTCTTTTAGGCTTTTTAGTTTTTTCGAATCTCCATTTTTGGAAGAGATTCAAAAAATCTATATTAGGTTTGAAAATATCTTAAATTTAAACCCTTCGGCATTTTACGCTTGATTTGGCACTTGGGTGAATTGATATACGACTTACGAACTACCCTTCCCTCTACAAGAAATAAAAAAGAATATGTGACGAAATATTGTATCACCAAATCTTATCAATAGGATGTCTATTTGGGACAAGAATGCAATATAATGTGTTTTTGATATATTTTTTTTTAAATATTTTTGTCACTCTATATGTGCTGTATATTAGGGTTCAAACCGGAGAACGTACTTAAACAATTTATAAAAAGCTAGTTAGATTACTCTTACTGCAATCTACAGATCTAAGGTACACTTCCATTTCAAATTTTTCAAAACAATGTTACTCGGTTTAATTAGGTGCTAAGTTTTTATATAAAGGAAATAGCAGTTTGTGCTCAAAAAAATTGTGATCAAATATCTGTCGGCGCAATTAATAGTGGCCTTGTTCGAGCTAAAAAAAGGAACTCTTGATGCGGGTAACCATCTCTTTAGTATGTAACAGGTATAGGTCATCTAGTTTTTATCTTTTATGCTAGTAAAGGTGTGTCAATTTTATATACCGGCTTAAAAGGAATTTTGGGAAAGGGGAGGGGGGGGGCGTTAAATTTTAACAGTTCAAACGCTATTTTTTTGCTACCGTCATAATGCTGTGTCATATTTTAGGCCTCTGGGGGCTATTAAGACAATTTGTTGCCTCCCCCCTCCCTAGCTTTTGTAGGGGCAATGTGTGCCAGGTATAAAACTCATGGTGCGTATTTTAAATGCATTTTAAAAATAATTTTTTTTTAAATAAAGATTTAATTATAAAATCTATGTAATATTCCACTTCACATTCCAGCATAAGTAGAAAAATTTATTTAACCTCAATAATTTATTATTTTTTTTCGACATCTAATTAATTTTATTTACGAAATGATAAAATATGTGATTAAAATGAACTAAATACTAAGTAGTACTTGAGTTGTTAGTTCCTAAGAATTTAAAGCCGTTATTTTATCTGATTAATAGAACCGCCATTTGTAAATTATCATTACAAAAATAAATTAAAAAAAAATAAAAATAAAAATAAATTTATTTACCTATTATATTTAAAACTTTAAAGACAAAATTTGTTAAAAGTTTAGAAAAATTTGCAAAATCTTACAAAACTCAAATTTTTTATTTCTTTATTCGATAAATTTGAAATTGTATTTAAGGGGAATCAATTTTTTTATTTTAAATATTGTATCTTTCTGTAAAAAATGTTTTCTAATGTAGGTTCGAAGTAGGCATGTCAAAACTCTGGAATCTGGAAGAAGTTCATAAACTCCGGAGTTTTTTGATTAAATTTTGCTAGTTAATATATTTAATTATTACATAATTAGCTGCTCTTTCATTTAATTACAACTTTCATTAAACAAAAATGAGTTTTGACTACAAAAATACAAATTCCAATATTTTCAATAAGCTAATACTAGCAAATCCCAAAAAATAAAACTCCGGAGTTGATGGACTCCTTCCCGACTCCCGGAGTTTTGACATGCTTTAGTTCGAAGTATACCTAATGGAAAAGTATTTATATAAATTATTTTTACAAGCTAAAATATGTTAATAATTAGAATAAAAACTAAATTAGGTTAGTGGATAGATTTTTAGATTTAATGTTTTTTTAATATCTACCTGTAAACCTACCAATATTGACTGTTTATTTAAATTAATAATAAATAATCCTACCATATTTACTAAGCAAGATAATTTCGAATCAGATGAAAGATTAGAATAGAAATTGTGAAATATGCACAAAACCTACATATATATAATCACAGGTTAAATGAGCTTAGTAACACTAGCTTAATCAATATAGCCGGGTTAAAAAGCTTATTTACTTTTACTCTCACTAGGTGCTCTCACTCTTAGTCACATTTTAGAACCTTATGCCTGCATCAGCGAACAAAATAATTGCGCCGCCGGAATATTTTTTAGACTTAATAAATTACGTGTAGAATTAAGAGTTCTATTTCCACCGGTCAATTTTCACATAAAAAAATGAGCCGTTTTAGGGGTGGTATATACGACGGCCTTTTTTTTTGAAGAAAATCGAAAATAGATTCGAAGGAACTGATTTTGGAGGATTTTGTCTAAAAATTCAGCTAGAGCGAATTTCGATTTAGACGCTACCTTAATTATTAAGAAAATCCCCATTGGTAATTTAATTCCGAAATCAGAAAAAATAAAAACTAGGGTTTTGACTGGCCTTTTTTGATATTTGAACGATAAATTTTTTCTTTTATTAAAGTTTGCGGTTATTAATTAAATTTCTTATTAAAAATATACTAGGCCAAGTTCCAAGGTGCCGTGTTCTAATTTAAAAACACCTTGATAAAAAATTGTTTTGATCAAGAGCCTCAATTATACCTTTGTAAAGTTATTAATGCGCGAATTTTTTTTAGATTATTTCATCTCAGCTTGTTCGTTGTCCATCAAAATAATTGGCTAAGAATTATTGTATGGTGTAAATGTAAACTATTATTTTTGTCAACATTTTTAAACCTCACATTTTGAGCATCGAACTTTAATGGCATTTTAAACACATTCTATGAATTTAATTCATCTTTGTGATCAAGGTAAAAAAAATGTTTTTTATAAAAAAACTAAAATTTTAGATTTTAAAAAAAGGGATAAGGGGGCGTTGTTGGAAAAGACTTGGGCCCTTTATTTTTTTTTAATTTAGCTATCAACTTATCCAGTTACAGTTAATGATTGCCTTTTAATATTTTCATTAAGATTTAAAAAATTACTTCATGATACCTTTAACTTATTTTCGAAATAAATGATACATTGGATAGACAAATGTGAGACTATTTTGTGAATGACAAACTATGTATGATGTATTTATATGTTTCGTAACAAAGATGATGCAATCTACATTTATTTTTGAAGAATTTGCAAATTTATTTATAGAATTTTTTTTTAGAGATTTTTTAGGTATATTAATGTGTTCATCTAGGGTGGTACTCTAACAAACCTTCATTATATATCATTTCTATTTATACAAATTTCTATTTTGAACATTTTTATACTACCTTTAATTTTCTTTTGTGGTCCAGCTAACTACCTTCATTTATTAAGGGCCTGCCCTTATTACATCATTTGTTCGTCCTAAATTTTTACTACCAATTTTTTTAAATAAAAATTATAAAGAGATAGATATATTTGATATTTGTAATTACTCTACTATCAAAAAATTTATATCATTCCGTAATCACCCCATATTTAACCCATGAAACCCTAACCAAAGTAAATTTTTTTGAATATCAGAATTCTGTGTTTTAAATACTGAATCCGCATATAACTCCAAACAAACATTTTTTACCTGCCCTGCTATGTATAATACAGCTCTTTAAAATATATTTTAATTATATTATATAGATAAACGTGACGACCATCTAACCATTTAATTTATCACTGCCAAACTACCAATAAACCCAAGCATTGATCGCTTTTCCGTTTAATTGTTTATGAATTGTCCCTGCAATTGTGCTAGAAAACATTGCTGCAAATCATACATCGATCGACATAAACGGAAAATCAGCACAGCTCTCAAACAAATATCCATCGGCAAAAAGAATCCAAAACATGGTTTTTTTAATATCAAAAACATTTTACTAAGCTATAATTAAATTGGGAGAGCTATTTTAACCCGCGTGCCCAGATCCTTAGCTAATTCTAGAATTTCCAGCTTACCAGATTTTTTTTTGTTATATTTGTAAGGTAAAGATTGTAATTTTATCTAAGTTATTAATAGTAAGTTAATTCAAAAAATGGTGATATGCGGGGGTTATAGCTATGTCTTATATATTGAAGAACAAATAAATTATAGCCCGGCCCACCCGTGTAATTTTTAGACTCGACCTCGCTAAAAAGCCAAATGAGCCTACGAAACGTCGAAATACAAATATTTTAAGTTTGACAAATTAGGTCTTACATCACAAAAGAAGTTTATGATTAATATATTTACTTTTCTTCGTGTAGTTTAATTTTATAAGTTGTTGTGTGACTTTTAATTAATTTTTAATATTTATTTAAAAACACTAGAACACTATAGCTCAATATTTAAATATCCGGCCTCTTAAATTATTGCACAAATTTTAGTTGGTCGTCTGTTACATTAGAGTTCAAAAAAAGCATGATTCAAATAAAATCGGATAAAAATATAATATGCAAGATATATTAAATATCCTTGTTCAAAATGAAATTTTAAGATGACATCAAATATATTTTTGTCATAATATACCTAACGTGTAAATATGTTTGAGGAACTATTAAGAATAGTTTTTGGCCAAAAAATCTTTATTAAGCCTTTAATTTCTATAAAACTTCGAAATATAATGAATATAAGAATGCATCAAAAACTGGATGTCGTATTTTCATCTTTATTTTTCAGCTCGAAGAAAACGGAAACAAGCTCCAAAACCATGAGAAGCAGGATTCACAAAAGGATGGCATAGTTTTAGTAATGAGAGACGTCGCTGGCACAAAAGCGAACGAAGATGCCGAAAAGGTGAGCCAATCTAGTGGAGACGTTGGAGCTGGAAAACATGGGGGACATCGCGGGGAATGGGGCAACCACTTCGAATTTATCCTTTCCATCATTGGATATTCCATAGGATTCGGAAATATTTGGAGATTCCCTTACGTTTGCTACGATAACGGGGGAGGTATGCACATATAAACTACATTACGACTGGGCTAGTTAGATCAGTGGGAATATGACATTATTACAAAGTGTTTTGGTGTTCAATTTGGCGCATAGGAGGCACATGTACAACCACCTTTGAAGCTGCTGAGTGGCCATCTTAGGCAATATGCCTAAAGTAAAGACATAAGTGAAAAAAATTTAATCGCCGGCGTCGAAGAAAATCTTGTTTACCGACGGCAATATTAATCGATTTAGATTTAGAAGAGCTTAATGGGCATGACACTCCTTAATTAGGGGAAAGGTTCAGTGAATATCCCATGTCTAATCATTATTACTGCTAATGGTATATGATTTTTTTAATTTACGAAATGGCCTAAACATTTTCATAAATATTGGCATCTACTGATTTCTCTATATAAGCCAATTAACCCAACTGGAATTTTATAAGGAATTAATAATGTTTTATTTTGGTAATAAATTTAAATTTTGTATTTATAGCTCGACATATTTTTGAGAGTCATGAGCTAGTTATACAGACCAGACCTGCCATGAATCCGTTTACCGTTTTATCTAATCAATCTTATCTCCCAGCTACAAAACAAAACTTGAACAAATGTTACAAAAACAAAGAAGATTAAAAAAATTTAAGAAATTATTTATAAATAAGACAGCTAAACTGTTAAATTTTAACTAAACAAAATATTTTTATATCAACCCCGATAAAATATCGTTTCAAAGATTAGTGTGCCAAATATGCTGTATTAAAGGTTGATATAAGAGCATAGTATTATAAAAAATTTTATTGATGAAAAATATAAATTACAGGTGATTTCACTATGAAAAAATTTTTTTTGATTTTCTCTTTAGGTATTCTCGATCTCGTAAAATTAGTCAATTGACCAATTTTGGCAATTTTTTAATTTCTAGCAAATTAACCGAGTTCTGAGCAATCGAAAAACGAAAAAAAAATTTGAGATAAGGCCATCATTTAGATTATTTCGATGAAGTGTCCTAATTTTTGGTGAATTATGTCCTGTTTTATAGGAGCTTTCCTTATCCCATATCTTCTTATGTTATTCTTGATCGGCAAACCGCTCTACTTTATGGAAATGGCACTAGGTCAATTCACACGTCAGGGACCACCTGGTGCATTTAAACTTGCACCCATTGCAATGGGTAATTTTTGCCAATATTTTTATTTATTAAATTCATATGGGCCGGTGTAAATTTTGATGTATATTTAAAAAATTGCCTCAAAATTTAGCCTCTTTATAAACTTTGTTAATTAAACAATCTAAGCTCAATAAGTCTTAAATATATTCATGAGCCTTTAAAAATTAACCTACCGAAGTTATCGGTTAAGGTGGTTTAATAAGCCCTTTTAAAAATTAACATATTCTACCAAATGACCAAGAGCACAATTTTTACAGCCGAGGGCAGAAATCTCAAAAATACTAATATATAAATCAATGTTGTTTTTGTATACAACAGGTATTGGTTACGCTATGCTCTTTACCTGCCTAATGATCTGCATCTTCTACAACGTTCTCATGGCATACACTTTGTTTTATACATTCGCATCGTTTCAAAAACATTTGCCTTGGTCGCATTGCAACAATGTAATTAAATACACATTTCAATTTATTCTCACCTAAACTTGATAGAATAATTTAATTTTGTCAAAACAAATTCAATAATATACAGGACCGGTACCTTTTTATCAAAATGTTTTATGCCTGCTTCTGGAATATTTTGGATGGCCAATTTTGTTTTATATTTAGTCCTCAACTTACTTTTTTTCAAACTCAATTAAAATTTTAAAAAATGTTAAATTGGTTTATCGGCGCCCCATTGCCTAGGTTGCTTTTGTAAATATGCCGACCGTGTATATTTATTTCCAGAAAAATATGAACTTCTTTGAAAGAAATAAAATTATATGTTTAGAAATTTAACACGGAGTTTTGCATCGATGCTTCAAGTAGTCCACGCGTAACGGCCGATCCATTAATGGATTTGGCGGCTAACCTCACGCAAAACATTACGATGACAAATACTACTACCTATCTTGGTAAATAAAGATCTAGAAATTATTAAAAATAAATTCTTATTTAAATTAAATAAAAATTCGATCTTATATACTCTTTAAGTTAGTGCCAAAATATGACAAAAAAATCGATTGCGTCTAAGGGCGTGTTCAGAGTTCACTCATTTTTTCAAAAAAATTTAAATTTTTTTTTGGGGATTTACATCCTAACCATTGTTTATTACAATGCTTTCTTCTATATTGAGAAATTGCATACTTTATTATATTTATATCTAAATCTAAAAACACATAGCTAATCATTTTAAATAAGTCCTTCTAATAGTCTAACGCTTATGTTTTGCATTGAACCGATATTTTTTTAAAAAAATTAATTTTATATTTAGCATGAACTCTAAACGCGCCCTAAAGCATAAATATATAATTTAATTTATAAAATTCATTACATAAGCCAGGGCAATGGCTTATTGCCTTAGAACATTAGATTGGTAGTCGCATTTTGTAAATAAATTGGGGTAAAATGAAATTTTTATAATGAATTATGTTTTATAATGAGTAACAAAACCAAGAAATCTTATTATCGATATTGTGAGGTATATATAGCAATTTTAATGTAAAATAAATTGAAAAAAATTCTCGGAAGTAGAAACAAAATAATAATAAACCTTTATTTGATATTATTTAGGTTTTTAGCAAAAAATTTTACACAATAGATAAAACTTTTATTTAAGCATGGCAAAATCGCTTATTGCCCTACAACAAATACACCTAATTTTTTTCATAACACAATAAACTTTAATTTTTGCAGTTAACGCGACTTCTTTCGTGCAAACGGCATTGTCCAATGCCACATTTCCTACCTCAAACACAACGATGAATTTACTGATGCCGCCCATCGTTGAAACAACCAAAAGCGTTTCATCTTTAGAAGAATTTTGGAAGTTTGATTTAAATTTGCAGCTTTCTCAAATGGTAAATTACAACCTAAAATGACCTTAAAGATATCTGGGACCATGGAAAATTAAATGAACACAGTTTTGACAATTAAAACTATTCATAAATGCTATGATTAAAAAACAAATAAAAAAATTTTCACAATGTATTGACGTTAGAGTGGTTTGTTTGCCAAAAATCTAAGAAAAGGGCGTAGCAATTGTAAAGCTTGGGGGTTTAAAAAATTTTTTGCGCCCTTGGGGGGGGTGGGGGGGCGTGCTTTTGTGGTGGGTATTGTGTTTTTTTTTTTAATTTTTTTTTTTTTTTTTTTTTTTTTTTTTTTTTTTTTTTAATTAATTAAATTAATTTATTTAAAAAAAAAAAAGGGGGGGGGGAATGCAAGGCGTATTGTAAATGGTTAATTTATATTTAAATTTGATAAATAGGCCGTTTATTTATTTTCATTATTAAAATGAAAAGTCACAGCCAATGACATAGAAATTTTTTGACTAAGCGCATTTATATTGTTAATTTATTTAGAATCCGCGTATTAGGTTTCGATCGATCCACGGGGATTCACGATGTGGGACCTATCAAGTGGGACCTAGCACTGATACTTCTCCTTTCCTGGGCCATTGTTTTCGGCATGCTTTATAAAGGGATTCAATCAGCTGGGAAGGTCATGTTTTACTTCTAATAGAATTATAATTGTAAAATTTAATTACCTATTGTAATACAACATATTTAAATTTAAAACTCTTTTTTTTAATTTATAGGCTATCTATGTTACAGGCACTTTACCTTACCTGTTATTAATCATTCTTTTGATCAGAGGTGTAACATTGACTGGAGCGGTTGACGGAATAAAATATCTGTTCACTCCGCAATGGCACAAATTGCTCGACATAAAGGTAATTACAAATTTTTACCTATTTGGATACCCCTATAAGGCCGGTTTGTCCATAAGGATAACGCATTAAATTACAGGGCCCTAAGCAATGATAAAATAAGCTGACAGCTCCTTAAATTTTAAATATTACAGTATTTTCCGTAAAATAGAAATTTAGCTACAAATGTAATTAAATCTAGAGATTTCATTTACACCTAGCAATACTATGAAAACAAAAGGCGACAATTATTTATTAGAGTTTGTCCACCTCCTTTTTCAAAATCCTGGTTACGGCTCTGCTGAATGAATATATCAAAAAAATTTCTGGGTTTTAACTTAAAATGTTTAATAAAATATGTGTATTAGGTATTCTGACAACTATTAACCTGTGAGTGCTAAGGTATTATGGCCATGCCCTACCCACTGTCAATATCATCGGCGTTTTTTATATTTCGAAATTTTCTTTCTGTGAAAAAATTTAAATGCACAATTATTTATAGGTATGGAGAGCCGCATGCGCTCAAATGTTCTTTTCGCTCAGCCTAGCGCTAGGTGGGATTACGACCTTGTCAAGTTTCAACCCGTTCGCGAACAATTGCTACAAAGACGTAATGATTGTTAGTAGTATGGACACGGTCACGTCCCTCATAGCAGGGACCGTCATATTTTCTTACCTAGGGAACATGGCCCACGAACTTAATATTTCCCTGTTTGATGGCTCCCACAGCATTGCCGGTAAACTTCTTTATTTAGTTTTCCTATATGTACTGTATATGCCGCTAATTAACACTTCTCTTAAAAAAAACACATATTTCGATTGAAACAGTAAGGAAAGAGTTCTTGGAGATGACAGTGACTGTTAAATTGGAAATATGCTAGGCCTTTTAATCACTTGAGTTATAGCCCACCCGGATTATTTTTTTAAATCTTAGCAAGAACAGGGCTTGCAAATTAAATGGGAAGGGGGGGGGCAGAGGTATATGGGTCGCTTGACTGATAGATTTAATTTTATCTATAAAATGTAACAATTAGGAAAAAGATTCGATTTTATAAATTATTGACTTATTTAAAATTTGAGAAAACTACCTTAGTTATAGCAATAAATTAAGCAGAATAGGCCAAAATTTTATTTGCTGCCGGGCTTTGGGCTGAAAATAATTAGTTGATACATTGGCGTATTCAATGCAAAAAAATGATTAAGGGCGGGCCAGACGTAAAAATTCCGCTTCGTGGGAAATGATTAATAAATCGAAGAAATAAAACCTACAATTTACTAATGTTAAATTAATTCTATGAATTATCGTTTAATAATTTATAAATTTGTAGGACCGGGCTTAGTCTTCATCGTGTATCCGAGAGCTGTTTCACGGCTCCCCCTTCCCCAGCTATGGTCCGTTCTCTTTTTCTTAATGCTATACACCTTGGGTCTGGACAGCGAAATCGCCCTCATACAAACCATTACAAGCGCCATCCATGATCAAATGCCCAATCTCATACCTTGGAAGTATAAGACTCAATTAACCCTTGCGATTTGCTTCCTAGGATTCCTGATGGGTCTCCCGTTCATAACCTACGTACGTTACCTTATTTTTACGTTTTTAAGGCTCAAAGTCGCGCTTATTTTTGTTGTTTTGTAATAAAAAACTTGAGTTTTTATAGGGAAAGTTATCATATCTAAGGTGTTTTCGGGGGGTTATCAGGTGCTTAGATTTCTATTTCTTGAAAAAAAATCTTAAGGCTATTGATTTCTAATATCGCATTGAGTGACGAATTTGCTAAAATAAAAAGGGTTAACCATTTATAAAAAACTTTGTTTTTCAGGAGATATTTGAGAAGGCCTGTACTTCGCAGGGTATTCCAAGCAGTTGCCGTTTATATTTAAAACTTGTAAAATAAATTTAGGGAGGATTTTACGTATTTGACATCATGAACTTTTATGTCGGTGATTTCTGCCTGATCATCGTGGCCGTTTCCGAGCTTATTGCTATTATGTGGATTTACGGTAAACACTTTTGATATAATTATTAAAAATTGTAATTCCAATTTTTTTTTATTTGTATTTTTATTTAATTAGCATTAAAAGGTTAATTAAAATATTGACACTATTAAATTAGGTTATAAAAAATAGTAAAATAAGACACATTTAAAAAAATGCGTTAGAAAAATGTATTGGAAAAGGAAAAAATAAAAATATATTAAAAAAAGTGCTCAAAATTGAATAATAATTCAAATTTAAGAAGGATTTGTCTTATAACATTCTATATTTAATGTTTTTTTTTGCAGGAATGAAGCGATTCATAAAAGATATCGAGGTCATGCTCGGAAGGAAAATACCTCATTGTTGGTACTGGAGCGCCGGATGGGGCTTTTTTGGTCCGATTGTCTTGTTGGTATATATTTTTTGAAATTTTTTAACATTTTATTTATTTGACCCTCTCAGCTTAAATGATTTCTCATAGCCATATATGCCTAAAACTATCATTTTGATTAAAGGCAATAGCTGGAGCTTCTTTGTACGAACTCGTGGGTCTCGAGGCACACAAACTGGATAACTACAGTTACCCGAGGTGGGCCCATAGTTTTGGGTGGACCATAACCATATGCATCTTGGCTCAAATATTCATTGTGGGATTCATTTACGTTCTTAAACAGCCGGCCACTAACATATGGAAGGTTATATTTTGCAAAAAAAACATTGTTTGTCATGCTGTATTTGTCTTATTACAGTATTAAATACAAAATCAGAATACTGGATTTATGAAATGTCTTAAGACGACGGGTTTTGAGTTTAATTCAAATAAAAATTTAAATTGTTAAAATTATAACGTCCGATTGATTTAATTTTAATATAAAAAAAATCGCACCTTAAACGTAACTCCTACCCGGATTATTTAAATAAAATTTCGTGTTAAACTAAGCGAGAATTGTTAAATATAATGTTATACAAATTTTATTAATATATAGAAATTTAGGCAATCAGCCCATCCATCCCCAGATTTCTGGCTCAAAGATTGTGATTATTCTGCTTCAAATTTTCAAGACATTCTGCAAAAGAAACTTAGTGCTCTTTCATAATTAAATTACCCAACAACCTCTGTTAAATTAACTCATGTTCAAAAGATTTGATTTTAGTAAATTGTTTACATTTTTTTTAATAAGAATTAATAGTTTTTACTAAACATTTTTTAAAGATAAATAAACAATATTTATATTTATATGTAAGTATTAATTAGTTACAAATTTTATATTTAATATCTAAGTCTTGGTAAATGGCTTTAACGTGATAAAATTAAATATTTTAATCCTTTATTTCCAGTAAGTTTATATGTTTTTCTATATATTTATAATCAAATTTGTATTTATTTATTTATTATTTTTTTTTAAATAAGAAAACGCAAAATAAAAACAGTATATAATTTAACGCATTCGTACGAAAATGCTGCAGCCACAAAAAACCTATTTAAATATAATTTTTAGTTTGTCTAATTTAAGAGACAAAAAGCGCTTATAAGCACAACACCGGTGTCCCGTAAATATCGGTAAGGACGGGCAAACAAAAGTCCAAATCACACGCATTGGGCTTACAATACACTTTAGTTACGTTTTTTGAACAAATTTTATACGTGGATGGACAAGGGTCACAATTTAAGCTTCCCGACATAAAGATGGAACCGTCACACCTAATCGGTGCAAGTTCAATTACTGTTACCGATTGTTTTGGTAGTGAAGCCGTCGCAAAATTGAAAGGTGTTGTAGAATTTTGGGCTAGAATAGTTGTCTGAGGAGCGTAACAAAATGTCACCCAATTCGATAGAATTAGAACGACAAGCTTTTGTAGCAAAAAACTATGGAATATCATTTGTCTTATATTCATAAATAAAGAACCTACAAATATTTTAATTGTATAAAATGAGGAAAAAGGGTAAAAAAAACGCCTTATAACAAATTTTTAAGTCAAATATCTTTTTATCGAATGTAAGCAATTTATCAATTAAGTTTAACCATTAAAAATATATGTCACAATATATTTTTTTAACTTCCTTGTTTTAGATAAGACATTTTTATATTAGATGTTTAGTCGCATAACTCCAATGTATTACTCAAAAACAAGCGGTATAACTATGCACTCTAGATATGAACATTAACATATAATTTTTATTATCACATAAATAAAAAATCTCAAAATTTGAGCTATTTATAGATAAGGGAAACATATAAAAATTTGCTAATGGAATATAAAATGCTTTATAAAACGTATAACATTATGACTAGCACAAAGTTGACTAAAACATAAGATATAAAATTAAATTATAAGCAAAGTAGTCAATAAATAACCTTTACAAAAAAAAGGATGAAAAACGAGAAATTTTTTAAAAATTTTCACAACTTAGTTGCAAAAAAGAGGTGAATTTTAAAAATCCATCTCATTGATCCCTGTACAATCACCTGAATAGAAATGAAATTCAATAAAAAATAAATGATAAAAAAAGTAATTTAGTGTTTGGCAATATTTAATCTGTTTGACCATTAAGCAATTTAACTGATGAAGATTCGTTGTTTGAAATTGATTTTGGAGCAAAAAACTTGACATGATCGCCTGTGGCAATAATTATGGTTGGATCCTTTTTTAAAAAGACTTTGGCTTGAGTAAAAGCTATGTTGCGACCACTTTTGTTGCAATCACTTTCAATGACAATTACGTCTCCAAGCTGGGCCTTATTGAGGTAACTAAAAAATAAATGGTACTATAAAAAACGAAAAGGCATAAAAGAAAGGCCTTTATTGGCATAGAAGGGAAGAGGTAAGTCGTTTGAAGCAAGCTAATCTTCCATGTACTCTAAATCATTTAAAAATTTTTGGATACGTAGCTTAGTATTTGCTTTGACTCTTGGCTAATCTTATGATCTTAAACAAAGCGTACCCAGGAATTCAAAGGGGAGGAATAAATTAGATGTGAAAAAAATTTTGGGAAAAACATTGGGGTGGATATCGTCATATAGGCCTAATTTTAATTTTTAAAATGTTTCAATAATTTTTAGCAAGGAGGGAAGGGGGGGGGGGGTTCCGGATTCACACCCTTCCTTCCTAGTACACCAACGATCTTCAACAAATTTTATGTATTCTTGCCCACAAAAAATGTAACGTCTTAATATCACAGGTCAACAAATATCAATGGAAACGTGAATTTAATGACAACATAAAAGAATGCATCCCCATGATGGCCTAATCTCATATGTATTTTTCGTTTTTCTTAGTTTCTTCCGTCTTTGGCTCCTTAGATCCGTTTATAACGAAAAATAGTTTTTTTGACCAAATTGACAGTTCTAAATATACCGTAAGAAGAAAAAATTTAAAAATCTTTTTTGCATATAAAAATCTCACTTATATTTTTAATCACAAACAATGAAAAATAAATTCTATTAAATATCAAGCTCTTACATCGGCCTTTAGATAAAAATACGTCACGATATATATCCATTTTAAATAAAAATATTATTTGAAGTTTTAAAGCAGTTTAACTATTGTGAATATGCAAAAATAAAATTTTAATTTATTTGACCTTTTTTATAAAATAATGTTTATACCTGACTAACTAAGTTTAATTAGGAAAAAAGGTAAACGGATGAGATATTCCCTAAGATGGCAGGTTTGATTTCTGTTGTTAACTTATAACTCTCAAAAAATTGTTGACCAGTTATATAAATCAATGAAACTTGCATTGGCATTAATGTTTTAATCGAATTGTGATAATCTGGCTCAGCCTGCCTGATAAAATTTTCAATATAAACATGGCCCAAAATTTGATTTTTCATTTTAGGTGTGGCCCGGTATGATTTTTTACTTAAGGCCGGGAATAAAACCCAGGTTTTTTATATTGCAAGCTATAAATTTTTTAATTTAAAATTATCTATCAAATACAGAGTGTAGAAGTAATACGTGTGATATTAAATTTACCATCAGCCCTTGTTAACTATAATGAAAAAAAAAATAAGGCATGAGATATCTTTTTTTCTAATTTAGTTTAGGCCAGGCCCATTTTTAAGGTGAATACCAGGGTGAGTGGGTTTTTAAGTCCAGACTCTATGATCTTTAGGGCATACAAGCACTAAGAAAACAAAGACTGCATATAAAGACTATTAATGAATTTGGGTTTATTGGCACAAGATTATTCTAGAAATGTGCCTTATTTGGAAACTGGATAGAAATGATTGCAAAGCCCAATAATCAGCAATTTAAGGTATGATCAATACTCAACATTAGATGCAATTTATTGGCAGATCTTGATTTTAAGAAAAATAAATACTTAACAAAAAGCTTGATAAGAATCTGAGTTACTAAATATATTATCCTTACACCTGATGGAGATCTTATGACACATATTGATCCTACATGTATTTGATGATATTAATATCATAACTCTACTGCTTCATATTTTTAGTAAATTATTCAATTCTGCTAGGCAATTTAATTTTTCTAAACTTTTTTTTAAATTAAAAAGATTTGGTCATAAAATATGATTTTAAAAATTTAAATTTTTATTCTAAGTTTTTAATAAACTTAAATAAGCTAGACAAAATTTCAATGATAATGAAATTTTCAAGAATATATAAAATTTATAATATAACATAATTATTACTACATGCCATATAGATTAATTTTCATACAACTACCTTATTAAAATTTAATTATTTAAGTGAAATAGATTTTAATAATAACATATAAGTTTACTTATTACCCCCAAGAAAATATTATTTTCCTGTATAAAGTAACATAATTACTCAATCATATCACAAGTTTTGCCTATATGGTTAATATTTAATGTACATTCAGATATCAACATTAAATTTCAAGCAAAAGTATTGCAATGCTCAAGAAACCAAACCCTTAATTTCTTAGCATACTAAGCACACTCATTAATTTTATAAAATAAGTCAAAAACAAAAACAATATTACCTAAGATTAATATTTACACTAAACGAAGGACAGGGTGTAGGCATTAACATTCCAACAATGGCAAAAGAAGTTACATGATCAACTAAAGTGGCAATTAGACCACCATGAAGAGTATTGTAAATGTTTAAATGCTCTTCTCCAACTGTGAGTTCGGCTATACATTTTCCATTAGCACAAGATATAAGTTTAAGCTAAATTTAGAATTTATGTCATATTTTAAGTGCTTAAACAAGATGAAAATTAAATAACCTTATTATATGCTTTTGCAAAACCTTTGGACAGGGCTTTTTCCCAATATTCGCTTAGCGACATATGGAATATTTTTTAAGTTTTTTATTTTTAATTCTAATTTAAAATATAATTGTCATATTTTTTCGACAATTATTTAACATTTTTAGCATTTGAAGTTTTATTTATGGCTCTGTCTTCAAGAAAAATTTTAATTCAGAATAAAATAAATTTATTTCCACGCAAAGTCGTTATAAATAAATCTGAAACAGGCTTTGGATTTAATGTCAGGGGCCAGATTAGTGAAGGGGGCCAGCTTAAAAGCATAAATGGTATATTTTAATGTTTAATATGATTTTACTCAATATTTTGTTTTTATGTATAATTTTTATAGGGGAACTTTATGCACCAATGCAACACATAAGTGCTGTCTTACCTGGTGGCTCAGCTGAATTAGCCGGAATTCTAGTTGGGGATAGAATACTTGAAGTGTAAGAGCTTGTTGTAAAGATATTATTCAGAGATATTAAAATTGAGTTTTTTTTATAATTGGCTGGAGATAAGCACTTTTTACATATATAAAATGACTAAAAAAATTGTTAAATTAAAATTTAATGTTTTTTATTATTATCTGAATAATTGAGGAATTGAAAAGAGATTATTTGTTTAAATACAATATTTTGAAAGCCTTTAATTTGTGATTGTTATTTTTAAGATAAATAATATGTTACTATAAATTATTAATTTGTTGTACGTTATTTTTATAAACTTCAAAATTTTCTGCTTTTAGCAATGACATAAATGTTGAGGGAGCAACACACAAACAAGTTGTTGATCTCATCAAAGCTTGTGGAGATAGATTGCAACTTACTATCATAACTCCTGACCCTAGAGTGAGAAGATTTTCTGCAGAATCAAATCCATTAATTTTACCTGAACTTTTGCCTGACAATGAATATAATGGTATAAATTATTTAAAAAATTTAGTTTAATTATTATTTTGTTTTGTTAAACTTGATTATTGCAGTACCTAGGTCTGCCACAGTTCCAAACCCTACCAAACTATCTGGGAACAATGCTTTTGTAAATTCAAATGGAAGTGTGAGTGATGCTTGTAATTACAGGTATATGTTGCTAAATGAAATGGCTTAAAAAGACATTAAATTATAGAGGCAAATCATTATTTTGCTTCTTTATTTTCAAAAGTCTTTATGTTTTTGATAAATAGTTTACCTTTAACGCAACGTCTATTTTATTTTGCTTGATTTCTCTAGGATGCATTCAACCAAATATTTTTTATTTATATGATGATGAAATTATATTTATTTCTTTTAACTTAATTGTTTTGATTTTCGGCTTATCGAAAAAAGAAGCTTAGTATAGTTTTCCATTGACTCAGGCACTTTTCTTATATTTTAGATAAAGGTTTGGAAAATTTATTGTATATATTTTAATTTAACTTATTAAGGTTGCCATCACATACCCAACCCATAGGTCCCCATGCTCCTATTCTCAATGGTGGTCACCCACAATATGATTATAGTGAAAAACGATCATTGCCTATAACTATACCCGATTACTCTTATGTTGATACTGATAATGAAAAATTTGTAGTAATGCATATTTATTTTTTAATATCACTTTTATCATTTATCTCCCTTCCAAATTGGCATATTCCATATTATCATAATTTAATTATTTTAGGGAAGCCTGTTTAAGTCATTAACTTGAAATAAATATGAAATTTTTGACATGGCATTATAACAATAACAAATTGTCAAATGAAAATCTTAAATCTTGTCACATATTTATTGCAGCTTTTAATTATATGTTCTTTATATTCAATACATGTCCTTGAGAATTGACTTAATCTAGGCCGTCTCTAGATTTACATTTAATTTTATTTCCCTTATGTTGGTTTACTTTTGCTAGTTGGCAAATGAATGGTGTTTTAACTTGGCAATTTTTTACATTTAATAGACACTTCTAAAAAATCAATATTTTTAATGTGTGTTTTATTCCCGCTTGAGGCTATATCATCACCTTGGTTAATAAAAAAACAAAAACATGAGTTAGATCTCTGTTAAATATTAGGCTAAAAGGATTCATAGAGATACAAACAAGAAGTTTCATTAAAGTCTAACAAATGGAATATTTATATGCCCTCCTAGGCCAAACTTCTTTAAAAATTGATTGATTTTTGCAATATAAAAAATTAACCAATATCTATTTGTTTTAAATATTTTATAATGTGTGTATTTTTAACAGTGTTTGTTATACAGATTTACAATTTGATAGGTTTATAACATTCACATGGCTGGGCGACATTTATGTAGCCGTCGCTACAATGAATTTGCCACCTTACACAATGCACTCAAGCGTGAATTTTACGATTTCCGAAACGGATTCCCTAAATTCCCCGGAAAATGGCCCTTTAGTTTGACAGATCAACAACTTGACGCCCGGAGGAGACAGCTTGATTTTTATTTGGAGCAAGGTTTTTCCTCATTTATTAGGAATTCAACATATGTGCCTGTAGGCAGAAAAGGCTTGAGATATACCGTTATATTTTTGGAGAGCTACAGTTTATTACTTAATCAAGTTTTTAATCTAAGGATATAATATATTTTTAAATTGGCCGCATACCTAAGATTTAATTTACCTGCCTAATAGGCCCTTTTTTGGTCTGGTATCTTACATAAGTGCTAGAACTTTGCATCTTTCTTCTATCTTCTAATTTTGGTTTGGCAATCTTTTAAAATTACCTTAATTTTCCTACAATATATTTAAGTATGTGCTGTTCGCGCTATTGGGGAAAGTCTAATAATGCAAGAATTTCTTTCCGACGACGAATACCAAGTTTATTTATTATTAATTAGATTATCAAAACATAATATTCATTACCTGCTTTTTATCATCTTTTTTTTACGTTATCTACTTTAATAATCTTGTTTTTTGAATTACTTTGTTAAATGTCCTTAAACATCCTTTTTATAGCCTTGTTACACAGGTCAACAATTTTTTGAAAGTTACAGAGATCAAACCTGCCATCTTAGGAAATATCAAATTCGTTTACCGGTTTACCTAATCAAACTTGGTTAGTTATAAACATTGAAAACTTTTGAAAAAAGGGTTAAAAACCCAAAAAAGATTTAAAAACAAAAATTGAAATTTTATTTTGGCATATTTACAATAGTTAAACTGTTAAATTTAAACTCCAAATAATATTTTCATCAAAACCGATAATATATCGTGTCGTATTTAAGTTTGGACGCGAAATATTTTGTATTATCTAAATGCCGATATAAGAGCTTAATATATTAATAAATTTTATTTTCCATTATTTGTGATTAAAAATATAAGTTACAAGGGATTTTTATATGCAAAAAAGATTTTTAAATTTTTTCTTTTTAGGGTATATTTGGTCTGTCAATTTGGTCAAATAAGGCCATTTTTTGTTATATCCGGATCTAAGGAGCCAAAGACGGAAAAACTAAGAAAAGCTAAATATATATATAAGATTAGGCCATCATGGGGATGCATTCTTTTATGTTTTCATAAAATTCACGTATCTGACATTAAGATTTGTTGACCTGTGTTATGAATCGTTTTCATTTTTATGAGTTGGAAAAAAATATCAATTAATCGCCTTTCATTTAATGTACGCATAATTCCAAGATAGGGTTAAAGTTGGTGGATATTAAAGAACACTGATTAGCTCATCTTTTTCTGTTCTTAATGCTATTTTTGTAATTTATATTTGTTTTATACGCATGAAACCAGAGGTAAAAATTCGCTGCACCTCAATATTCAATTATATGCTGTCATGAAATGTTTTGCTGATATTAATTATAGCTTCACTTAAAAGGAATAATATTTATATTTTTATTTTCATTAATAAAATATGTCTCAAAAATTGTCTTGGAATAATATGATATAATAACCTGACAAATTGGGATCTTAAAAAAGTGGGCCGAGAATAGCTAAAAGTTTCATTTTTTTAACCAGAATTCCAACGGTCCTACTCTGATGAAGGTTGAGATGAAGGTCGTTCTTCCTGACAAAAGTATTATATGCCTACCAATCTATAAAACCTGCTCAACGTTAGAGGTTCTTATTTATTTATCATGACTATATTATACTAAAGGTTTTTTTATTTTTACTAAGTTTCCAGGTTGAACTATAACAAGCAAAATTACTATTATTATTTGTCCGTCTCTTAGCCCAATTTAACTTTGAAGAAGTAAAAAAATGAAAAAAGTGACCCTTTTCTTAATCACCTTCATTTCCTTTCCAATATCCTTTCTATCTTTTCTTGTCTAAACTATTTTTAATTTTTCAAGTTAAAAATATATTGAACCCAGAGATGATGTAAATATAAGTTAATTAAAATGTGGAGCTTACCGATAATAAAAAATTTGTATGGCCCGTTTTTTGCAAATTTTTTTATGAATTTATTTTGTTTTGAATGGTATTAATTAAAGTCAAAATCCACATTTTTATTATTTTGATTTATAGCGTTTCCTCTAGCCTTTTTGTATGTTTTGAATAACAAGGTAGTTTTGGCGAGTAAAAAAATGGAAAAATACATAGAAATTAAAGTAAAGCTGTGAACCGTTGCTCTTATTTTAAATATTTTTCTAGACTTATGATGTATTTATTATTGTCTTTGTTATTTTACATAGGTTTATCAATTGTTATGTGAAAAAATTTCTATGCCCAAATTTTTGGAAAATTATTTTGCGTTATACGAAATGTTGGACCACGAATTCGGTTTCTTTTTCTATTATTTTACTTTATTGTCTTTATATCACTTTAACATCTTCGAATTGATTCATTTAAAATTCAAAGTTACAAGCGTATTTTGCTAATTTTATTAATTTTTAATTTGATTATGTTTTTTAGGGCACGTTCTTAATTATTTAATAAAAAAACATATTTTTTGTTATTTTTTCTATTTTGCCGAATTATAAAAGGTATGTTAAGTTAGATTAAATCTAATAATAAATTTTACATTCATGGACTTAAACGAATAATTTATTTATAATAGTTTTGTTATACATCCTTGGGCATTTCTTCGAATATACAAAACAATTTTGAACGTATTTTTCACCTCTCATTTGAATAACATAAGAGAATTAAAATTTTTTTTGCGATTGACTTAACAAAACTTCATTTTGAACGTGACCTTAATCGACATTTTGCATTTATCGCTATTGAACAAAAATAACTTTTTATCGTTGATTACACTCTCTAATTAAAAATTCTCTTACTATTTGTCGCCATTTCAATTTATAAATATAAATATTAAAACGCCTGCCTTATAAAAAAATTTAGATAGGAAATTAAGAAAAAATGAATTACCCCACGCTTTATACGTCCAAAATTACGGGGCTCCTTCCACAGCCACTTGTATCATGCTCAAAAAGTGGCTTTTTGACCCAAAGCTTGAACTTAAACTTATAAATCGTTTTGATCAATTGCAGACCACCCGTCCTAACCAACTCATTGATTTGTTATATTGCCAAGTACTGTATTTCATATTAATGCCCAATTGCTAAATATTTCAAATAATCAGTTTATTTTTTCATTTAGTTTTATGTTTATAATATGCTATCTAGATTGTCAAATTAGAATATTGTAACTTTTTAAAATCATAAAAGTTTGATAAGGTGATTTTCACTTTTATTAATTATTTAGGCTTTCGACCAAGAAAAGGGAATTATAGTTTTACCTGAGCACATTCATTCAGCCAACGCATTTAATCTCAGTTTGTCTCAGGCGCGAACGGGAAAAGACGCCTTACCGATTAACCAAAATTTAAGCGATAGGCTTATGGAGGCTAAACAAACAGGTAATTTTTGTCATTTAATTTTTCGTTTTACACATGTTAAATTTAATCTTATTAATCTAAATTTTATATAATACCCAAATAAATTTCTAACGTTTATTAATATTTACAAAATATGCATTAATTTTTTTTGAATAAATCATTAAGGACTGCAAACATTAGTTTCATTTAGCTTTAAAATATAAAAATATGAAGCCTAGTCGGTAACCTCTTTGAAAACTAATATCAAATGTCAACAAATATCAATGGCACAACCGTGAATTTTATGAAAACATAAAAGAATATATTCCCATGATGGCCTTATCTCATATATATATTTCGTTTTTCTTTCTTCCGGCCTTGACTCCTTAAAACCGTCCATATCGAAAAAACGGCCTTTTTTGACCAAATTGACAGATCGAGAATACATTAAAAAGAAAAGATTAATCTTTTTTTCATACAAAAATCTTGTAACTTATATTTATCATATCAAATAATGAGAAATAAAATATTTTAGTATATCAAGCTCATACATCAGCATTTAGATAATACAAAATATATCGCGTCCAAACTTAAATACAAAAAGATATATTATCGGTTTTTAATAAAAGTTTTATTTGAAGTTTGAATATAACAGTTTAGCTGTTGTAAACAAGTAAAAAACTCAATTTATTTTTGTTTTTGAATCTTTTTTGTTTTTTTGGCATTTTTTTCTAAAATTTTTAATGTTTATAGCTGAATGACTAAGTTTGATTGGAAAAAACGGTAAACGAATTTGAAAATCACTACGAAGGCAGATTTGATCCCCGTAGTTAGCTCATAACTCTCGAAATTCGTTGTCCTGTTTAATATTAGAGTTTTAAGGACCAAATTATAAAAACTTTTGTCGTCGTTAAAACCTAACTGTTCTAACAAGGCAATATTGAGTTTGTTATGAATTGAAAGGGTTCGGCATTTCGTTGAATTGTTGTGGGACCAATTGATTGTTATGTTATTTCAATAGACAATTTTTATTGTGGCATTTGCATTTTACCAGGTGATCGCCGAAAGTTTTTAGAATTGGTCGGACTCCTCCCAGGATATAATTCAATTCGGTTTCCCCATTGCCCCACAGATGCTCGCAAAAGTAGCAATCTATCCCAAACTAAATGTGATAATACTCAGCATAATAGTAGCCTCAAACCCAATCCCAAGCATCACGTTATTATTACCGTTAGCTACAGTGCCATTAATCTCGAAGCCGTTGATTCAAATGGCATTTCTGAAGTTTTTACTATATTTATATTAGCTATTTGAAAGGCCGGAAATTTAAAGTCCAAGGTGGCGGTAATTTAATTTATTTTATAATTGGTCTGGTTTGAGACCTAACAAGTTTAGTCCGGCCTGATTAATCACCCGTTGCAAATACTTCGACCCGTCTGTTCACGCCCATTTTTTATTTAATTTATATAGCACATGTCTAAAAATATTTAAAATCCTAAGTAAATTGTTTAGATTGGTCTCAGTTTGTACATATTTTTTAACGTTTTCTGTCATAAACATTTAAATACCAAAATGGCAAAAGTGAAGCTTTTTGCAAACCTAAGACCTAAAAATTAATTATTTTTTTAAATAATTTGTTTAAAACATTGCCTTTATCAAATTAATAATAATTGATAAGATTTTAAAATATTTGCAAGATTAAAAAAATTGATTTTTTTTTGCAAAAGTCAGCCAAAATAAACTGGGATCAATAAAATTTGTTTACTATCTTAAAAAATTATACTAAAAGTAATATATTGATCTAAAAGTATATTTTTAAATTAGTTAACTTGTATATATATATAAAATATTATTTATTTGTTAAGCTTAAGCCCCATGTGTCAAGGAAAGAAAATTTGCCTAGCGAAAATTAGAGGGATAAATAGGCTTAGTAGTAGTATAAATCTTGCATAATTTGTTGAACCCCCTCTTAAGACCTGAGTTTTATTATGTTCATTTGTGTAGTGTCAAAATATGAGTTTAATTTAAAAATTTTATATTAAAAAAATAGGGGAAAAAATAATGTTTTGTCTAGGCATAAATAAAATATTGGGGTCGCCTATACTACTCGGTTGTAAGTTTTAATAATTACTATATGTTGTTATGTATTCGTATATCATATCTTAAAGAACTTTATAATATATTAGGGCAAAACATTGGAGTTTAAATGGGACCGGATTCACAATTTTGGAATAATGTTACCCGATGATTTTATGGCTGCTGGTCTGCCCGATAATCTAAATAATAGCTTTATCAATCTCAATAACTCCGTGAACCCTTCCTCTGAGAACAATGGTTTGTCTTGTTTACTTATTTAAATAACACAGTTTGACAATTTTAATGAGTAAAGAAAAAGAAAATTATGCCACTGAGGCAAAACATTTCTATGGTCTTATTTCATGATTTTCTGTTTTTTGAAGTTTCTTTAAACCTCGGCTATTTTCTTAGGTACATAGTAAAAATGTTTAAATTTGACCAAATTGATAGATTTTGCGACCTCGAGAACACTCTAAAGATAAAAAATTTAAGTTTTTTTATATTTAAATATGTTACTTATATTTTATATTTCAAAAAATGAGAAATAATATCTTTGAGTTTATTACCTTTTATATTAAAAATTAGGTTATACAAAATATTTGGCACCCCAACCTAATATAGGACACGGTATATTATCGGGTTAAAATAAAAATATTATTTGAAGTTTAAATTTAGCAGTTTTAAATCTCAAAATTATTATTTTCAATATTTATTTGTTATTAAATTTTTTTTATTATTTTTCTAAAAATTTTAATGTTTATAGCTGGCTTACAAAGTTTGATTATAAAAACGGTAACGATAAGCCTGACTTCAGAAGTTGGCTCATAACGCTCAAATTTACCTGTATAATGTCCTTGGCATGATTTTTACGGAATGCAATAAAAAAAAATTTTTGTATCTTTTATAAAATTAATTTTTGTATTTGTGATTTTCCTTTACCATGTTATCATTAAGATGGTAATTCATTAGTCGGCCGAATCCTAACTACAGCCCAAATTGACGAATTATACGCAAACGCTAAATCCCTCGAAAACTTGCATCCCATTCACCAATCGGCCATGATAAACTACCACAAATTGGTGTTTGCTTTCGAATACTACAAGACTCCTCCACCAACTAAATCAACCACGGCGCCCAAGACCATAACAAATATACCAATTACTAAAACAACGGACGGTGTTTACGGCACCACTCGACTAGTCAAAATTTATTCACCTTTTAGCTTTTACCTGGCCGAATGCTGCGAACATATTCGCGATGAACGACTGTTAAACCATGTAGCCAATGAAACGGCCCAGCAAAGATTATCTCAAAGCACTACGACTGAGTTTAACGATCAAGATATTTTAAATAGTTCTCACCCCAATGAAACGACTAAATTACCTGATTCAAGTCCTAAAATAGAAGAGCTTACTGGGGAATTATTTGGGAAGCAAGAACATTACCAAAATACACCAACTCCAGAGGTGAAAACTTCTGTTGATCGACGACAGAGCTCATCTAGCACTAAAAATTTTAAAAATCTTACCATCCAAATATCTCCGCCAAAGGCTCTCGACACTTCAAAAAATGTTATAACCTGTAAAACGGAAGATACCAAAATTGACGATGTGCATAATACTTTAGCTAATCTGAATATCATTACTACAACAGCCGAATCCAATAAAATCCCTAACTTTGATCCTGAACTTTTAATAACCATGAATAACACGCTAAACGATTCATCAATCCCTAGCGAAGAATTGCCCAAACACTCAAATGTTTTTGTAAAAACGCCTGATGAAAAGGAATTTGACCAAAAATGTATCATTGAAGATTGTCCTAATACACCTGAAAGAAATATTTTGATTAATCATCAAAATCTGAAAAGTGAAATTCTAGCTGAACATGACACCACTATAAGTCAAAATATACACAATGCTTCACTAACAACTATTGAAAATGAATTCAAACAATTGAATGAAAAAGAAACGTCGAAACAACTGAACACATCTCTCACCGATATCAAAAATACTGAATATTCAATGAATGATATTCCGAAAGAAAACGATTATACTACAAATTTCAATAGTGTGCTGGATACTGCTTTGGATACAATTTCCCCTAACCCTGTCATTATTGATCCATTATCATGATTAACTCACTTCGGAAGCCAACGCTATAATGTTTCTTATTTTATATAAAAGAAAAAACGCTAATATTTGTTACATCTTAAGTTATTCAGATAAATCAATATTTTTAATGCTATTTATATTTAACATAACATTTAAAACTATAACATAACAGATTTATTGACAAATCATTAAATAATTTTATAATCCCTACGAAACCAAAACCTATGATCTTTTCTACATTAAAATTTATGCTTACTAAATTTATAATAAATTATAAAGCTTTTTATATATTTAATAATTATTTTTTTTTATCCTTTTTTTATAAATGACCTAATTTTTGTTAAACTTTATTTAATAAACACTAGTTACAAATAAACTGTCTCATATAATTTTGTTGTCAGTAACTTTCTTGCATCCACTCGTAATCACTGGGTATTATAAATTAGTATATTTAAAATACTTTAAATTTATCAATAATTATATAAATATTATCTAAATATTCTATAGCTCTAAATATTTTTTATATAATCAAAATATTGGGACGAAGATAAATGCTGGTGTGAGTGAATTTGTTGTAGCGTATACGTAAATATAAGGCGATTAAACATTTCCCAAGGGTATAGTATTTCTTTCTATTAAATGTAAAATATCTATAAACAATTCTTAATCAATTAGTTATATTTAAAATACTAAAATTCGCAGCTGTATTTTACCTTTCTTGATTTAATTTATTGGGACCAAAATTTTTATAAATGTTTTGGAATTACTGATTTGATCGCCTCATCTAACATTGATTTGAAAAGAAAAAAAATTTTTTTTCGCAAACATTCAAAAGTTTAAATGATTTTATTTGGAAGTATAACATATATGCAAACTTAAAGACTTTATTACCCTAATAATGCCGGATATCCTACGTTGTATTACACACGTCAACAAATTTTTGAGAGTTGTGAGCTAACTACGGGCATTAAACCTGCCATTTTAGGAATTTTCAAATCCGGTTACCGTTTTTTCCAATCAAACTTAGTCAGCTAAAATTTTAGAAAAAATGCCAAAAAAACAAAAAAGATTCAAAAACAAAAATAAAACGAAATTTTTTATTTGCATATTATAAATTGTTAAATTCAAACTTCAAATAAAACTTTTATTAAAAACCGATAATATATCGTGTCGTATTTAAGTTTGGACGCGAAATATTTTGTATTATATAATGCTGATGTAAGAACTTGATTTACTAAAAAATTTTATTTCTCATTATTTGAGATGATAAATATAAGTTACAAGGGATGTTTATATAAATTCTAAAATTTTTTCTCATTAGGGTGTTCTTGATCTGTCAATTTGGTCAAAAAAGGCCATTTTTTCGATATGGATGTAAGGAGCCGAAGCCGAAAGAAACTAAGAAAAACGAAATACATATATGAGATAAGGCCATCATGGTGATATATTCTTTTATGTTTTTATAAAATTCACGGTGGTGCCATTGAAATTTGTTGACCTGTGTTATATATGTAAAGATAATTAGCTAAATTTTTTTAGTGAATTTACTATGATAATTAAGTTTAGGTTATTAGTAGACAACTATACATTAGGAAGAATCATCTTTGACCATAACGATTGAAACGTTTTTTTGTTGCGTACGCTCACGGGCTTTTTCCTTATCAGTTTCGACTTGCGATGAATTGCTATTTGCAGTAGCTTTTTGATTAGACTTCGAATAACCTAGTTATTTTTTGAATTATTGTTCAGGACGAAAGGTGAAAATTTATATAGAATATATTTATTGACACAAGAAATATGTTAAAACATTAACTTTCATTTTCGGACAAAAATTATTTTATAGGGATAGTTTTTTTTATTTCGAAATAAAAATCTATACAATATTATATATAAAAATATCTCAATTAACACATTTTTAGTGTTGCAACCTTTCAGTATGCTGGTAGGCAAAAAAAATTATTACAAAAGTTTCTACCGGAATCCATAGACCAACCCGATCGAATAAGTATCGTTTTTTAGCATGGCTGAAAATATTTTAAACTGAACCAGACCAAAAAAATGTTGATTACGGCTGACCGCTAAAAATCTGGGCTCTAAAATACGATCGCTATTTAATATTATAGAATTCTTGGTTTTTTGAGGGCACGTGCAAAGTGAGTTTTTATTTTCGTGAAATTTTTAAAATTTTATAAAACGCAAATTTTCAAAAAGTTGTCAAATTCAATATATGCACATAAAATGCTTTTTCTGAAATAAAAATTTTTTTAAAAAATTTTGATAAAAATAAAATTTTTAAAATTTTCAGAATTTTCAAAATTCACGAAAAATAAAAACTCACTTTGCACGTGCCCTAATTAAAAAAAAACTAGCCGAGATAAAATTTTGAATTGTTGATGGCCGGACAAAATTTTAAATCGGCTAATGAGCTGTCATGATACCATAGGATGGAACTACATATTTTTGGTCGTTTTCATTCAATTATGTGTTTGAAAGCATAGGTGTAGCGTTAATTTCTATATTTAACCAAAATGAAAGAAGCAATATTGATAAAAAATTTAACCGTCATTTGTTCTACTGGGAAAATTAGAAGGTGGAGCTGATTTTGGATAGCCTAGCATTGATTTCAATGTCGAAGCCGTATGACTATTAAAATAAGTACCGGGGTAATAATTCATTAACTCCGCCAAAGCGGATTCCACATAGCTGTTTCCTCGTTCGACACATTTTCCTTGGATTTTGTGCGCCGTTGGGGCTGACTTGTTTGGATTTCTGCAAAATTCCAAATTATTTTGTTTATTTGATGATTTAAACTTTTAATTTAACGTGTTAAATTTGTATATATAAATGTTTTATAAAATATTCATTCCTTTATTGAATATATAGGAAATAAAAATAAAACATTTTCATATGATACTTCGGGATGATTATTCCCTAGTGAATAAAATAATTGAAAATGTTTTTTTTAATATTAATTATAACTAATTGAAGCCAATAATTTCTCTTACCTTTGATGATCATCCGTAGACGCCATCGAACTTTTGTAACTGACCGCTGCATTGTACTTTCGTTTATGTTGAGCGAGTGATCCCTCGTTTCCGAAATATACGTCGCACACTTGCGTTGAAGTCCGCTTTGTAGGTTCGTTTTCACATTGATTTACCGTATTTTTGCCATCTGTTTTGACACAATTTGCTATGACAGGGCTTACCTTTGTCCTAAACATCCTTTTTATTAGGACGCCTCCGTTGTTTTCCAAAGTTCCCTCCGGACCGTGTTCATCGTTAATTATCGTACTATCAGCTGACACCGGATTTGAATTGCTAGAATCATCCCTTCCTCCGAAACACGTAAATATTGCGTTAGACCTCGTCTTGTTCCCCTTATCTTCTTTCTCATAAAATTGTTTGTGGCCTACTTTGCTGGGTTGTTTCATGGCAAGTACTATGCATATCCCGATCGAAGTTAACAAGAACACAGCGAGAAGGGCCACGACACAGAGGAACATTAGCAACGATACGCAGCCACCTTTCAAGTTTTGGTATGCGTGCAATTCACTGCCTGACCTATACGTTGAATATAGCTTATTCGAACCGTCTACACCAATCCCACTAGCTGAATTTAGGAATCCACCCAGCCTTGTTCTCGTGAATGACGGTTCCAATTTTTCAATCTTGACACCACTCCCTTGGCTCGACGATTTCGTAGTTGAACGTTCGGTCTTTTTTTTCTTGTAAGGTTTTCTGTGAGCTAAAAAATATTATAATGTGGCAAGATATAATAACCTGTAGTATTTCTCAATGACGGGAAAATGTGGAAGAACATAACGAATAATAGGCTATAATTCTTTCACAGCTATTTGATAGTAAGAATAGGTTTAGATCTTAATAAAACTACATTGGTATCAAAAATTTGCTTTATTAGTTAGTGTAGTGGGGATAGGGTAACATTGTTAAAACCCTTTTTTATCAATTTATATATAGAATGAATAATTAGAAATTGATTAGACCTTTTTACTCACCACTCCCCCCCCCCTCCCCTTTTCAAATTTGTAAGAACCTGCCAAAAGCTGAATTGACACCTTTTATTCCATTATGTATGATTGACCGAATCTAACTAATTAACAACTAATTACCATATCTATCATATTGTTCCGGTAGAATAACCTCCACAGATTGGTACAATGGTTTTGACCAATGAGTGTGAGGATTTTCGGTCACGTGTTGCATATTTGTATAAATCGATGTTGAAGCTTCGGCTTCGAGTAACCGAATAAGGTCATCTTGCATAGGATCTTGGTGATTAGATGTGTTTGTGTGGTTTGACTTTGTTATATCTGCCCCCATTATATTAAAAAATTTTTGTATTTTTGCTAAAATTGTATTGTTATACCCTTATTTTTATTTTTAAATTGTCCAGTCTCAAATAAATATTCTGTTTATATTTGTTTAATATTTTAATAAGCAAATGAGGTAATTAGATCAATATCAAGTGTTTTATCTAAATACTGATCAAAACAATAGGATAAAATAAAGTTTTAATTAAATATTTAGTATCCGGGCGCTAATGGGTACGGGTCTACGTAACCCGAATCCGGCATGACGCATAAATTAACTTTGGTATAACATTTTAATTTTTTTCAGAATTATTTTGTTAAATTTATTAGAATAAATAAACTATCACAAATAAGTTTCTTGCCAATATTAAACATTTTTATTCGTTATGTACCTTTGATCACTTTGAGATTTTGTAAAACATTATTCCATTTTCCACGGCTCGAAGTAGCATTTGCCCTACGATAGGCCGGAGGTTTAGTCATTACTGTCAAATCGTCATTCTCATCTTTTAGGTATATGAGAATGTCCTCATCCTGGGATTCCAATCCCATTTCCCTTTTCTTTTTATTACGTCTTACATCTCGTTTACCCCTAAACGGGCGGGTTGGACATGATCTCTATTTATGAATTTATGTGAAGACAAAAAAATTTCAATATTAAGGTTTTTGAATTAAATTGTATACATCCTTTAAAAAGACTAATATTTTATGTTAATGGCTCAAAATAAGCCCCCCCCCCCCCTTCATACACACAAAGTCGCCAGCCATGTTAAGTGAAATTACCTCTTGACACCTTTCGAAACAGAGTTGCACTTCACAACGGAAAAACACATTTTGCTCGTCTGGGAATTTAAATGTGCTGAACGGCAAAATTCCCGCTAGCTCGCCCGTTGTAATCAGGGCCTTCTTTTGTGGCATGACAATTTTGGTATGGACGGGACATCTAGCGATACATCAAAGTCAATATAAATTATTTCATATAATTAAAGAAAATACGGGGTTCTAGCTTGTAATTTATAGTTAGATAAACCGGTGGTAATGACCTTGAGGCTTTTGTGAATCTGAAGGTTTTGAGAGTCAGTAGGCAAGTTATGATAATATAAACTGCTAATAAATACAGTTTACAGTTGTTAATCACTTTTTATGAATTTTGGTATTCAGAAAATTTTTGAGTTATTTTAAACATCTTCGTTGATTATGTTTTACTACAAAAAATTAATAAGATAAATTTATAAAAATTAGAAATTAAAAAAATCAATGTATATTCTTTAAAAAATAAAAAAAATTTAGGGCTTTTGACCTCATAATTTATGTATAATATACCAACCTGCGTTAATATTAACCTTAAATCGTTGAGCTTTTTTGATCTTGTGTTATAAATTTAACAAACATCTGTTTTAAACAGGGCTGGAAAAAAACTAAATGGGCTTTTTTTAACAAGTTTTGAGTTTTTTTCCCCAAATGCCCACAAACTCGTGGGCCCCCTTTTCTTGCTTGAAGAAAAGGGGCATATTAAAAAAAACACCCTTTCTTCAAAAAAAACTCCTAGGAGCTTAAAGAAAAAATAACCCACCCATCATTATTATAAAGAAAAAATCAAAATTTTTCGAAATTATTATAAAGAAAACATAAAATGGGCTTTTTGGGGCTCTTTTTAAGAGCCACATTTTGTGGGTTTTTTTTACCCCTTTTCTTAGTAAGGGCTTTTTTCAAATTCTTATTTTGGCCCTTTATTTGTAGCCCCCTTTTTTTTATGTTTTGGGGGAAAAAATGAGCCAAAGTTTTTTGGCTCATTGTTTTCCCAGCACAGGTTTTAAATTAAAACCTCTTTTTTTTGGTAAAATAGTTGGTCACGTAATTTATGGCCCTTTCAATAAATGGGCATGCCCAAAAATAAAATTTCCACTCCCAAAACCTTTGAAAAATCTTTTAAAACCTTCAATTTTATTTAAAGTTGGTCACTTGATCAGCACTTTAGAATAAAAATATATTTGTTATCTTATGAAAAGATATATAACTCTTTTCATACTTCGAATTAATATTATTCTGCAATTTAATTTTTTCTTAATCAAAGGTTTAAACCCTAGCCATTCATATTTGCCTGCGCGTTTTGATAGCCCCACCCTCTATAAATGCATCATTAAAAAATTATTTGAAGCAGTTGGCAAGTAATATTTAGAAAGATGTAGGTTTATCCTAGGTCTTGCCCTGATATAAAAAGTATGTATCAATGACTTACCATCTCTTAATTAAAGCCGTGTGACTTTCAGGGCTTCTAAAAGCCCTCTTCCCGACGCATATCATTTTATTTTATAAATCGAATCTCACCTCAAAACACTTTAAAGTCAAAATAGAACGTACCCATTTGCATCAAGTAGCTCAACTGTTAGGGTATTGCTTCCATCGTGGGCCAGACAATTATAAAGGTATATGTCGTACATGGCTATCGTGTAAAAGAAACAAAAATATAATAATATTGAATATGTTTTTTTTTGGTACTAGGCGGGAAATAAAAAGGAGCCAGCCCCTAAAGGCGATTTTTAGGGGCTATTCTATCAAAAAGCTAGGTAAAAAAGAGCCTGTTTACTAATCAGGCTTTTTATCTATAGAGCTTTTTGGGCTATTCAATAATATTTATGAATCCCCTTCCACCTTCAGAATAAGTGAAACAATGAGGGCTTTTGGAAAGGGCTTTTTTCCCATTTTTTCGAGGCTTTTGGTTATAATCCAAGTTATTATGAGCTTTTTGGCCCGAGAAAAGCCCCTTTTTCCCATTTGGCCCACACTTTCTTCAGCATTGGCTGATACACATATAAAACAAATTTTTGATTCCCGAAAAACTTAAAATCACAGATGGTGTTCAATTTGGACACTCAAAAAAGAGTTAATGAATTATGAAACTTGCCGGTTCTTATTTATAAAAATATAAGTACAAATTAATGATTATGTAATTTTTGATTTTTTTAAGTACTTTTGTTCACTTATTTTTAAGAAACTTTATAACAAAATTAATAAAGCATAAGTATCTTTGTAAATATATTAAATATGAAATATTTTACTTGATGGATCGGTTCGTATAACGATCAGCGAGGCCATGTCACCTAATATGAGTTGATTAACGGGCTCGGCGTTCGGGTCCATACCACGAACTATTTTCATCCATGTGTCAGGTAATTTCACTTCGAATCCCGGGGCCTCTAGGGTTTGGATCATTCTATCGATTATAGGGAACAGATAATCATTATATTAAGGTCAGGGATGGGCAGATCTAAAAAATTAACTATTTCATTGTTAAAACTAAATTCGTTATTGACTATATAGTTTATGATTTACTCAAAATTAATTAAAAATAGTTAAAAAATTTTAATTCACATATTAATATTTTTTTTATGAATTATGCCTATCCTTAAATATACATAAAAAATGGGCAATCGTGAGTTAAATAAATAGGGGAGATTGTGCTTTATTCGTTTGGATTTTAACGTGAAATAATATAAATATAAGTTGAGCTCAAAATTTGATATGTATTACGGAACGGTTATTCCCAAGGCCATTCGATGATTTCCGAAATCGGAAGCACTGCATGAAACCTTGTAAGCTTTGTCCCACGCCTCTAAGATTCCGGCTTCTTTGTTATTCATAATCACTACTACATTTTCAAACCATCTTTGACGATCTTGTGGGGCAATGCCCTTCGAATACAAAAAATTAATTTTGAAAATTTTTAATAATTTTAATTAAATATTCAATATAAACACTTCAGAGAGAGCTCGAATCAACGAACTCATTTTATTGAAAAATGATTCGATTTGAAATCCCCTCCTCCCATACCTTTCCAATTAAAGGCATGGTCGCCATACCCGTTAACGGCTTCACGTACCGAGCAAAGCATTTAATATTGCCGTCGGGTTAAATAGTGACAATTGCTCGCACGCCGCGGCTCAGTTTTTAGCCTGGGCTTTCACTTCAGTCATATAGTTTATGGCAAATAAGCAGGCCAGTGTGCTATTTTTCTAGAAAAAAAGCCGACCATGCGCGGAATCGAACACAGAACTTGTTTGTAAGACAGGGATGAGCTCACTGAACCGGCATCATGTATATAAATCTAAAGAAAAATTGAAAAGAATTGCTAGACATTTAATAGTTTATATATCTTAATTTGTCTTAGCAACCTAATTCTTCAATGGCCAAATGAATTTGCTTACCGTGGTTGAAGAAAACATCCCGCACGTATCTAAGTTTATCCTAAAGGTGACTTGTGTTTGACGGTTGGCAATTTGCCGACAAATGTTCACTTTGAAATAATTTTTGGCATACACTAAACCATCAAATGGTCTATCAAACGTCATTGAAACGTCCATAGTATGTGCGGCCATATCACATGAAACGGATATACCTTAATAATAGAAGCATGGACCTTTTGAAACATTGAACGAACAAAAACCATTATTAAATATAGTTTTATAAATTATTGCAAAATCTATGACTAGCAAATTTTAAATGATCTATATTTCATACTTGTAAACAGAAATCAAATGGATAAATAATAAAACTTGTTAGTTGAGCCGAATCGCCTGGCGTAGCGTCTCCAAATATATCTGTGGTTGTTCCTCCCCCAATGGCAGGAGTGGAACCTCCAGCACCAAACAATCCCGTTAAGCCCGTTCCACCGCCGAATATGCCACCAGGTGTTACGAAAGACAAACTCCCGCCTGGTCTGTCAAACAGACCTCCAATTGTGCTAGGGGTTTGTATGCCCCGACCAAAGGTTCCGGCAAATGGCGTGCTTGGCAACCCTTCAATTTGAATGCCTCCCCCTCCCCCCGGCCTTCCTCCACCTATCCCTGAACCTATTTGGGATATTGGAATCCCCCCAAATCCTGGAATCCCTGTTGTCGCCGGTTGAGGGAAAGACTGTGGTTGCAGTAGACCTGGGATTGAGAGTTGCCCAGGAAACGGTTCAATGCCTCCAACTGCTTGTTGTAACGTGCCCAGCAAGCCACCAGGACCGACTTGCAGGCCGGGTGCTAAAAAAGAAGGGGAAGTTGCACCTATTTGATATGGTCCAGTACCCAATCCTCCCGCAAAGAACGGAGACTGCGTAGTGTGAAATATTTGAACAGGTAAGCGACCTTGTCCAATTATTCCACCAGGGACCGAAAAGGTTGCCGTCCCTGGTAAAGACGTTGTCCCGAATAGAGAAATTGGGCCCGAGCCACCGCCAAGTTGTTGAATCTGTTGCGGGGTCAATTCTAATTGTTGCAGTTGCACTGGGCTTAGAGCAGATATTTGTTGAGGCGTTAGGCGTTTAACCTCGTTTAATTTATCAATTTGTGATGGTGTTAATCCTAATATCTGTATTTGTTGGGGTGTTAATCCTTGCAATCGCTGCACTAACTCTGGTGTAACTCCTCCTCTTCCAGTAATAGATCTTGGCACACTTAATTCCACAGGCTGACCTCCGCCTATAAGAGATTCCAGTTGATTTTCTTGATCTGGTATTAGCCCCAACGAATCAAATTGATCACGATTTAGTGTGCGAATTTGGTCTGATGTGCCCGCTTGTAATTCTTGAAACTTACTAATTTGATCTGGGGACAGGCCAAGCTGTTGAAGTTGCTGGGGCGTTAGGTTTTTTATATTTTGAATCTGTTGGTCGTTTAATTCATTCAAAGGCGACGTCTCTTCTATGGCCATTTTTAATTGCGCTATTTGAGATGGATTCAACCCGAGTTGATTTATTTGTTCCGGGGTCAATGAAGCCAACTGTTGAGGTGTCAATTGTTTTAAATCTCGTAATTTTTGTATTTGTTTTGGCGACCATCCGAGCTCTTGAAGTCTGTTTGGGTCTATGTTTTGCAGTCCTTGGATTTGTTGCGGTGTTAGAACTGAACCTTGGGAAGTTGGGAGTGCAAAGTTTTGAAGTTGCTCAAGTTGGTTTGGAGTTAAACCTAATTGTTGTAACTGGACGGGTGATAAATGAGCGATTTGGTCTGGGGTTAAATGTTTTAATTGTTGAAACTTCTGAATCTGGTCAGGAGTTAATCCTAATTGTTGCAATTGTTCCGGTGTTAAGGCTTTGATTCTTTCTATCTGATCGCTGTTTAAGGAAGCAAGCGGATTGCTTACTAATGTTGGTGTAGTGGCTATATTTTGAAGTTGCTGAAGTTGTTGAGGAGTGAGACCCAACTGACGTATCTGGTCGGGAGTTAATCGGGCTATTTGATCTGGTGTTAATTGTTTTAATTGCTGAAAATTTTGAATTTGATTAGGAGTCAGTCCCAATTGTTGCAATTGTTCTGGTGTTAAGGCTTTGAGTCTTTCTAATTGATCGCTGTTTAAAGTGGCAAGGGGATTATTTACAAAGGGGAGTGCTGTAGCTGCATTCTGTAATTGCTGAAGTTGATATGGACTTAAACCTAATTGACGAAGCTGGTCTGGAGATAACCTAGCAAGTTGATCTGGGGTTAACTGTCTTAATTGTTGGAACTTCTGAATTTGGTCTGGTGTTAAACCTAGTTGCTGCAATTGTTCTGGTGTTAGAGCTTTTAGTCTCTCTAATTGGTCGCTGTTTAAAGAGGCAAGTGGATTACTTGTAATTGTGGGTGCTGTGGCTGCATTTTGTAATTGTTGCAGTTGGTCTGGAGTTAAACCTAATTGACGCAGCTGCTCTGGAGATAACCGAGCAATTTGATCTGGAGTTAACTGTTTTAACTGTTGAAACCTCTGAATTTGGTCAGGTGTAAACCCTAGCTGCTGCAATTGTTCTGGTGTTAGAGCTTTTAGTCTCTCTAATTGGTCGCTGCTTAAAGAGGCAAGTGGATTACTTGTAATTGTGGGTGCTGTGGCTGCATTTTGTAATTGTTGCAGTTGGTCTGGAGTTAAACCTAATTGACGCAGCTGGTCTGGAGATAACCGAGCAATTTGGTCTGGGGTTAATTGTCTTAATTGTTGAAACTTCTGAATTTGGTCAGGTGTAAACCCTAGCTGCTGCAATTGTTCTGGGGTTAGAGCTTTTAGTCTCTCTAATTGGTCGCTGTTTAAAGAGGCAAGTGGATTACTTGTAATTGTGGGTGCTGTGGCTGCATTTTGCAATTGTTGAAGTTGGTCTGGAGTTAAACCTAATTGACGCAACTGGTCTGGAGACAACCGAGCAATTTGATCTGGGGTTAGCTGTCGTAATTGTTGAAACTTCTGAATTTGGTCAGGTGTAAACCCTAGTTGCTGCAATTGTTCTGGTGTTAGAGCTTTTAGTCTCTCTAATTGGTCGCTGTTTAAAGAGGCAAGTGGATTACTTGTAATTGTGGGTGCTGTGGCTGCATTTTGTAATTGTTCTAGTTGATCTGGAGTTAAACCTAATTGACGCAGCTGCTCTGGAGATAACCGAGCAATTTGATCTGGAGTTAACTGTTTTAACTGTTGAAACCTCTGAATTTGGTCAGGTGTAAACCCTAGCTGCTGCAATTGTTCTGGTGTTAGAGCTTTTAGTCTCTCTAATTGGTCGCTGTTTAAAGAGGCAAGTGGATTACTTGTAATTGTGGGTGCTGTGGCTGCATTTTGCAATTGTTGAAGTTGGTCTGGAGTTAAACCTAATTGACGCAGCTGGTCTGGAGACAACCGAGCAATTTGATCTGGGGTTAGCTGTCGTAATTGTTGAAACTTCTGAATTTGGTCAGGTGTAAACCCTAGTTGCTGCAATTGTTCTGGTGTTAGAGCTTTAAGTCTCTCTAATTGGCCGCTGTTTAAAGAGGCAAGTGGATTACTTGTAATTGTGGGTGCTGTGGCTGCATTTTGTAATTGTTGCAGTTGGTCTGGAGTTAAACCCAATTGCCGCAGCTGGTCTGGAGATAACCGAGCAATTTGATATGGAGTTAACTGTTTTAACTGTTGAAACTTCTGAATTTGGTTAGGTGTAAACCCTAGTTGCTGCAATTGTTCTGGTGTTAGAGCTTTAAGTCTCTCTAATTGGTCGCTGTTTAAAGAGGCAAGTGGATTACTTGTAATTGTGGGTGCTGTGGCTGCATTTTGTAATTGTTGCAGTTGGTCTGGAGTTAAACCCAATTGCCGCAGCTGGTCTGGAGATAACCGAGCAATTTGATCTGGAGTTAACTGTTTTAACTGTTGAAACCTCTGAATTTGGTCTGGTGTTAAACCTAGTTGCTGCAATTGTTCTGGTGTTAAACCTTTAAGTCTCTCTAATTGGTCGCTATTTAAAGAGGCAAGTGGATTACTTGTAATTGCGGGTGCTGTGGCTGCATTCTGCAACTGCTGAAGCTGGTTTGGAGTTAAACCTAACTGACGCAGCTGATCTGGAGATAACATAGCAATTTGATCTGGGGTTAACTGTCTTAATTGTTGGAACTTCTGAATTTGGTCAGGTGTAAACCCTAGCTGCTGCAATTGTTCTGGTGTTAAAGCTTTAAGTCTCTCTAATTGGTCGCTGTTTAAAGAGGCAAGTGGATTACTTGTAATTGTGGGGGCTGTTGCTGCATTTTGCAATTGTTGAAGTTGGTCTGGAGTTAAACCTAATTGACGCAACTGGTCTGGAGACAACCGAGCAATTTGATCTGGGGTTAGCTGTCGTAATTGTTGAAACTTCTGAATTTGGTCAGGTGTAAACCCTAGCTGCTGCAATTGTTCTGGTGTTAGAGCTTTAAGTCTCTCTAACTGGTCGCTGTTTAAAGAGGCAAGTGGATTACTTGTAATTGTGGGTGCTGTGGCTGCATTTTGCAATTGTTGAAGTTGGTCTGGAGTTAAACCTAATTGACGCAGCTGCTCTGGAGATAACCGAGCAATTTGATCTGGGGTTAACTGTCTTAATTGTTGGAACTTCTGAATTTGGTCAGGTGTAAACCCTAGCTGCTGCAATTGTTCTGGTGTTAGAGCTTTAAGTCTCTCTAACTGGTCGCTGTTTAAAGAGGCAAGTGGATTACTTGTAATTGTGGGTGCTGTGGCTGCATTTTGTAATTGTTGAAGTTGATCTGGAGTTAAACCTAATTGACGCAGCTGCTCTGGAGATAACCGAGCAATTTGATCTGGGGTTAACTGTCTTAATTGTTGGAACTTCTGAATTTGGTCAGGTGTAAAACCTAGCTGCTGCAATTGTTCTGGTGTTAAAGCTTTAAGTCTCTCTAATTGGTCGCTGTTTAAAGAGGCAAGTGGATTACTTGTAATTGTGGGTGCTGTGGCTGCATTTTGTAATTGTTGCAGTTGGTCTGGAGTTAAACCTAATTGACGCAGCTGGTCTGGAGATAACCGAGCAATTTGGTCTGGGGTTAATTGTCTTAATTGTTGAAACTTCTGTATTTGGTCAGGTGTAAACCCTAGCTGCTGCAATTGTTCTGGTGTTAAAGCTTTAAGTCTCTCTAATTGGTCGCTGTTTAAAGAGGCAAGTGGATTACTTATAATTGTGGGTGCTGTGGCTGCATTTTGCAATTGTTGAAGTTGGTCTGGAGTTAAACCTAATTGACGCAACTGGTCTGGAGACAACCGAGCAATTTGATCTGGGGTTAGCTGTCGTAATTGTTGAAACTTCTGAATTTGGTCAGGTGTAAACCCTAGTTGCTGCAATTGTTCTGGTGTTAGAGCTTTAAGTCTCTCTAATTGGTCGCTGTTTAAAGAGGCAAGTGGATTACTAGTAATTGTGGGTGCTGTGGCTGCATTTTGTAATTGTTTTAGTTGGTCTGGAGTTAAACCTAATTGACGCAGCTGGTCGGGTGATAACTGAGAAATTTGATCTGGTGTTAATTGTTTTAATTGTTGAATATTTTGTATCTGATTCGGACTAAGTCCTAATTGCTGCAGCTGTTCCGGCGTTAGCGCCTTTATCCGCTCTATCTGATCACTGCTCAAAGTACTTAAAGGATTGATAGGGGTAGTGAAGAACCTGTCCAAGGATTCCTGTTGCTGAGGATTTAAATTTAATTGATCTAATTGAGCAGGTGTTAGCGCACGAATTTGATCTGGGGTTAGCGACTGCAACTCCTGAAATTTTTGAATTTGATCAGGTTTGAGACCTAATAGTATAAAATAATAAATCCAATTTTGATAGGTACCCATAGGTCCTTTATTCATCAATGAAAAATAAGTTTATAACGAAATCAGGTCGGTTAAGACTCAATTAATAAATAAAAGCTGTATAGGTTTATTCTCTGAAATAAATTTAATAAATTTTTTTTGTCTAGTTAAAAAAAAATATAAAAAAATATATTTACTTTTTTGGCTGAATTTGAAATTAAGAATATTAGTTAACCTTTTGATCAGAAACATTATATTATTTAATACCTTAATTATATGCAGAATAACGAATTTATTTTATTAAAGTATTTAAACTGAAGGTATTTTTGCTCACAATAGCTTGTTAATCGAAAATAAACTGGGTTAATATATCATTTTTAGGGTCACATTGTTTAGGGATATTGCATAAGGGCATTTCAATATATTTCTATAAACTTTTTTGACTTGAGGGATACTTTTAGGCTCTAAACGTATGCATAATGCAGCACCCTTTTATTAAGTAATCTTTAAAATAAACTAAGATACCCAATTGCCTCAATTGCTCCGGCGTAAGTTGCCTTAAACGGTTTAACTGATCTGCTGTTACATTGGCGAATGGAGATTCTTCAGATTCTCCTAATAGATCCATTAGCTGTTTTTGTTGCAACGGGCTAAGTGCCAAAAGTCGAATCTGTTCGGGCGTTAATTGCGATAGTTGATCAGGTGTGAGTGCTTGCAGTTGTTGCACCTTTTGTATTTGTTTAGGGGACCAACCTGTAACAAATCGAAAGCTCTGTTAAAACACTGTGAACATAAAATGACCTTTGAATGGAATTAAGAAAATACCTATGATAGGGATATTTTGACGGCATTTTTTTGCGCACAAATTTGTTTATATTACCTCAAACAAATATTTATTACGATTTATCATCCTTGATAGATTGTACGTTCAGTAATTTTGAAAATTACTACCAAATCCATTCAAATAATGGATATTATTAACTGCCCAAGTTTTAATTCTCTTTTCATTCGTTTTGGATTTGTTATTATAAACAAGATTTCATGGATTTAATGTATAAATAAAAAAAATTGACGCCTGCGACCTCGAAATTCAAAACTGTTTTAAAAAAGCTTTTTATAACTTTAATTACTCAGTCCTAAACAATATCACTCTTTCTTCAGACAAATTTTTACCTCTACCACAGAAGAATATATCGTTTATTTGGCAGCCTCAAAACTTACACAACTAAATAAAAAATGTTGTAATTTATTTTACAAGTTAGCAATATTAATCTATGAACTTTTAAAGGAAAATATTATTACTATTATATTCTATTTAGTAAGATATTTCTTAAATTAAGAAGCTTGCGCCTTATTAGTTTAGAAGATACTTAGAAAACCTTACAAAACTCAATATACATCTTTAATTCTATTTAATAACGCTATTAATAAATTAACAAAATTAAATTTACACATTTTTTATAACGAACTCAGACTATTGAATAATAATAAAAACAATTGCAGTGTGTACTACCATGTAATAAAAAAAACAAGTGTCCATAATCTGCTAAGCATATAAATTTTCAAAGCCTAGAATCTCACTTTACGCATTTTGTTTAGGGCTTTAAGCAGACCTTACTCAGCAGCTTCAAATTGGTTTTACGTCCAAAGTAAAAAGCTGTCTAATCACGGAGTCGAACCCAAGCGTTTAAACCCGGGATGTTTGTCACTGAGCTATTTAAGCCGATAAAAACTATCTAGACCAATGTTTTTAATGTGACACTGACACCACATGAAAACTAATTTATAAAATTGATTTGCAAACTTAAATTTTTTTTGCCTTAGTTAAATAATTTGAAATAAATGTTTAAATAATATACATGTAAACCTAATTCTTGTAACCTCCGCGGATCCAAATTCTGTATATGCTGCAATTGATTGGGAGTAATAACATGTGAAGAAGGAACCTGCAAAAGTTGATCCAAAGCTTGTTTTTGGGATGGATCCAATAACAACTGATTTAATTGATCAGGCCTAAGATTTCTTATTTGATCGGGTGAAAGACGTTGAAGTTCTTGAAATTTTGCCAGTTGATCTGGACTTAAACCTAAGCGTTGTAACTCTTGTGGCGTTAGCTGCATAATTCTAAATTTAGAGTAATATATTTTTTATAATTTAGTAACTAAATACATGCGATATATAGATTAACGTTAATAACTGACAAATTTTATTCATAGGACACGCACGTTCAAAATGAATTTTTGTTTTTTCGCAAAGGTTGAAATTTTTTTTTGTGGCGTAATTTAAAATGTCGGAGAAATATGTTAAAAGTCTTAAATTTTTGTCATAATTCAGTACAAGAGATAATCTGTTCATTTGTTCAAATATAATTTTGAAATTTGGATACAAAAATTATAAAAAAACATTATAATTTCTATATAAATTTGAACACAGAGCTAATAACACTGGACAACAACAAAAAACAACATAAACATTTTTTACGGTTTTTATGAAAATTTTGCGATAAGGATCTCCGGTATAGTAATTCTTCCAATGCCCTGCGTCCAAAGAAAAAAATTCATAAAATTTCTTATATAAAATATTTATTGCATATTTAGATTCCTTGTAAAAAAGGTTATTACTTAAAATTGTTAGCAATATACTTTCAAGCTATTTAATATCAAAAAACGGATTTTATGACGAAAATCACTAATTTTACAAAAACATAAATAAAAAAAAATATTATAAAAAAATTAACGCCTTATGTTAATAATAAATGTTTCCTCAAACATATATCTAAACTTTTGTTTCTACCAATAGATTGTAATATAGAAGCCCATAACCACAAAACAGGAAATTTTCTTTTTTGATATCATATAACTAAAAATCTGAGGCATTGGCTAACTAAAATTCTTTCTTATTTGTAATCAGCACTAAAAACTTGACCAAGGTCAATGGTTGCCTAAGTGATGCTTGAGGGCGTCCAAATTTTGTCATCCAGTGTAATCATTTCGAAATCATTTATTTAAAAATTTTAACACTTAAAAAAATATCCAATATTTAACCAATATTTTTTTAGACGAATTTTAATTTTTAAAATTTTTACCAAAAATTAGTGAATCTGAACGCGCACGTACTAAGTTTTTTTATTTTTAACAAAGAAAAAGAAAACGGGAGGATTTTTTATTATTAAATTTTTATTACAAAATATGACTTTAAACGTGCTCTAAACAACCGAATCTAATTCTGCAACTAATTAAAAATATAATAAAATTTAAATACACGCGCAAATATTTAAAATTTTGTAAAAAAAAAAAATGAGAATCGACCAAACATGGCAAATAACATTTTCCTTTTATTCTTAATAGGTTTTGTTATGTTGCAATGCAAAAGAATAATAAATGAAACCATCATATATAATTTGGATAATCTAATGCCAAATTAAAGAACCTTTGGATTTGTTGGGGAGTTAAAAGATTTGGGTTAATTCCTGGAACTTTGTCAAAGAGCTCCTCGATCAAATTGTGCTGCTGTGGTGTAAGTTGTAATTGATCGAATTGGTCTTTAGGCAGTGCTCTAATTTGGTCCGGAGTCAGCCGCTAGAGGTAATCGAGGGTAAAATTAATATCATGCTAAATAATAGCAATAAATATAATACATGTATTTACTTGTAATTCTTGGATTTTCTGTATTTGCGATGGATTGAAGCCCAAGTCTCTTAATTGTTCCGGAGTTATTTGGCGAAATCGTTCAATTTGTTCGGGGGAGAAGTGATCTAATGGGGGTTGGTTTGCTAGCTCTTGGAGTTTAGCTACTTGTTCGGGACTTAACCCTAGCTGTCGTATTTGTTCAGGCGTTAAATTGTGGATCTGCTCAGGACTAAGGCCAGCAATCTCGTTTATTTTTCTAATCTGGTCCGGTGATAATCCAAGTTCACGCTGTTGTTCTGGCCGAAGCCCTAATAAACTTCTTATTAGATCGGACTCTAACTGAGCTGGTGGGAATACTGTAGCCCCGATTGAGCCAGAACCTATATTTTGAAGCTGGTTAGGCGTTAGCGTTTGTAATTGCCTTAATTGATTTGGCGTTAACTGCTGGATTTGTTGAATTTGTTGGGGTGTTAATCCCTTTAATTGTGATGTAGGTAAACCTCCGCCAAGGTTGTTTATGCCAGAGAGGGTACTTAATGTCGAACTCAGAATCCCACCAATGGCATCACCCTTAGGTGTGCCTGAACCGCCAAGTGAAGATATTGAACCTGGTACCGAACCTCCAGCAGGTCCTGTAGGTCCACCAGCAAATCCTGCACCAGGAAACGGCAATCTTGTGAGTACCGGTCCAAATATTCCCCCAGGTCCCTTTTCGGGCGATCTTACAAACCCTTTACCATCGGATCCTGGCTGACCACCACCTCCAAACAAGCTGCTAGTAGGAATAGTTGGGAGAGGGAAAAACCCCATTCCAAGAGATCCGGGAAGTCCTCCAAATGGTGATCCCGTAGTGCCACCGGTAAATGTTGCCGCTTTTGGTTGACCGCCCGCAAATAAGGATGGCAGTCCAGATTGCAAGGGAGATTGGAGTTGATTAGATAATATACCTCCCGGTGTCAAGAATTGATCGGGCTGGGTACCTGCCTTGGCTCCCCCTAAACCTGATGTGATGCCTCCAGCATTTGGCCCTAGTTCACCCAAACTCCCGAAACCTCCAAATCCTGGGAAATTGGGCCCTAGCAATCCGGTGGATTGCGTTGAACCACTCGGTAAGAATCCCGGTGCGCCTAATTTAAAAAAATATGTTGTAACAATTATTGGGTTTGAATTAAATGGCATGATTTATAAATATATACATTACCTTTAGTTGTTATGCCAAAGAGGCCCGTTGTTATACCAAAAGGCGTTTGGGTAATAGCTGCTCCTTTTTGGCTTCCAATTCCATCATTTCCACCTAGCCCACCAGCGCTTAGACTGCCAGGGTTCGCTAATCCAATATTACCAAAACCACCTAGTCCGCTAGTTCCTGCCCCTGGTGTTACGATTGATTGATCCCCTGTTTAACATTTTGCATTTAATTCATATTATTATAATAAATTTTGAATTTTTTTGTCTATTAACTAGGCCCAATTGACCAGTCTTCATTAAACATTATTTTCAGCTCTCCGTATATTTAGCTTCATTAAACATGTAACTTATCATTTGTAAATTGATAGAAAATACTAATATTTATTTAGTTAGTATTCTAGCAATATATGTTTCAAAATATTTGGGCCGTCTACCTTTAGAATAAAATAATTTCACATTTTCTATTAATGTTAATATGATTTTAACACCGGTCGACACAAATCAATGCGCTATCAAAGAAATTTATAGAAAAATAATCTACATAGCCTTATCTCATATATTTTTACCGTTTTCCGAAAATTTGCTCGAAACTTGGCTATTTTGAAAGAATATTGGAATGACCAATTTGGCTGCGACATCGATTATACCTATGGGCACGTGCAAAGTGAGTTTTTATTTTCGTGAAATTTTCAAAATTGTGAAAAATTATATTTTGTAATGAAACGCAAATTTATAAAAAGTCGCCAAATTTAATATATGCACATAAAATGCTTTTTCTAAAATATAAAAATTTTTAAAAAAATTTTGAAAAAAATAATAAATTTTTAAAATTTTTAGAAATTTCAAAATTTTACGAAAATAAAAACTCACGTTGCACGTACCCTATAGAAAAAAAAACTAAAAAAAAATTCACATTGAAATCACCACTTCTATTTTTAATCTTAAATAATAAAAAATGTTTTTATATAACAAGCTCTCACATCAACATTTAGGTAACATTTTTGCCCCAACTTTAGTAGGACACGATGTTTTTATTGGTTTTATAATAAAAATTTTATTTGAAGATTTTAAAAAACAGTTTAGCTTTTATATATAAATAATTTCAATATTTTTTTTGTTTTGATTTTTTTGTTTTTTTTAACCTTTAAAAAAAAATTATGTTTATAACTGCCTTACAATATTTAGAAGAAAAGGTAAACGGATTTGAAATTCCTAAGATAGCAGATCTGGTTTCTAAAGTCAGCTCTTAAATCTCAAAAACTTTGTCAAGCCCTAGGGCTTTTAATTTTAGTTTGAGTTTATCAAAGCAAAAATACATTTGGGGACAATGGGGGTAGTGACAAAAATTTTTTAAGTTTTATAATTATATATTATAAAAAAAAGCAAACCTTTAATAGGTGACAATGTAGGGCCTCCGACAGTTGCCCCAATAGGTCCTTGGTTGCCTGTAATACCCTTTTGGCCTCCTCCACTAGCGCTCCCTCCTAAGACACCCAATATTGATCCTGTTCCTCCAGGTAATCCCCCAAATATTCCGGATGGTCTTCCGGATTGAAAACTACCGCCAACACTAGGAGCCGTCCTGTCAAAATCGATCCGCAAGTCATTGTTAGTTACGAAGGTATCAAAACTAGATGCGATGGTTGTAAAGGTATTAGGTGTCACGATACCGCCAAGTATCAAAGGGCTTCCCCCTGTTCCGCCTTTGATCGCCGGAGCCGCTTTAGATGATCCACCGATGGATGATTGTACGCCACCTTTAGCTCCTCCGTTTCTCCCGAGTCCTCCTGTCAAGGCAATACCACCTGGCCCAATCCCACTTAAACTGCCTCCTGATGGAGCCGTTCGGTCAAATTCCACCCGGAGGTCGTCATTTGTTACGAATGTGTCGAAGTTTGATGCGATTGTAGATGAGCTGAATGGCGTAGTGCCCGCACTAAAAATGCCAAGATTTCGTTGACCTCCCTTCCCTCCAAAGCTTTGTCCAGGTCGGCCAATTCCAATGGGACCTAAGGCTTCGCCACGACTATCTGTAGTACCATCTGTTCCTTGATCAAAGCTGGTAGGTGATCCGGCAGATCCGCCTTTAGTAGTCACCTCTGGACGAACGATTTCGTTGTAAAGGGCCGGATTTTCGCGTCTTATATTTTCCAGATTCTCTAAAAATATCGATTTTTCTCGAAATTTTTTTTGAAGTTCACCGAGGGGAAGTACCGTCGTGCCTGTTTGCTGAATGCGTTGAATATTGTCGATAACGTCGGGCAAGCTAGTAGTACCTAAACCGCTTGTCAATCCTCCTACACCGCCACCACCCTTTTGGTCAATCGGTCTTACCTGGGGAAAGTTGTCAATGCGAAACCGACCGGCATCACGATTGTCTTTTTAGAAAGAATTGAGGAGAAAGTTTGTTTCAAATAGGAAAAAGGTTTATGTATCTTTAAACTATTTATTAAAAAATTATAATAAAGCAATTCATTTCCTAGTTTATTTCATTTTATACCCAATACTGGTGATTGTGCTCCACCTCTCCCACCAAAGTTGCCTCCTACGTTGCCCCCTTTCTGCTGCTGACGAGTTCGTTGAGTTGGGGCACGTGAACTTTGAGACTAAAATTATGCATTAAAAATTTGATAATAAAAATAGGGTAGCCACAAAGGGTTGAAAAATTTGGCCAAGTTTAAAAGGGAAAATATATTAAATAACAATGAAAAACTTTTTTACGAATTTATTTATACTCGGGACTTTTTCAAATCAGCAAGTCATCTTAGTCTTCAATATAGATAAACTTAAAAAAACTTTCAGGTGTTAGTTTGTAAATATAACATAAGTTGCATATAATATATTTGCTCAATATAATAAAAAGATGCGGCAACACCTGTTGCACTAGTGGCTTTAAAATAGCTCCTTGAATCGCTTAGTGCCCCACAACTTAAATATTGAAGCTGACCATGTACTATAAAGCAATCATGTTAAGACATGTAAAATATACTGTCCTATTAAAGATATTTTGATATAATTTATTTTTATTACGATTCGACTGCGAGATCTTGATTCCGGTATTCTGCCTTTGACTTGGTTGGATTCTCTGCCAGTGGGCCTGAGCACACTTTCGATTGCCCCGTCTAAATGGGGTGGTTCTCCGTCGAGTGGTCCTAATCCACCCGTGTCAATCTATATTAATTTAATGGATTAAAATGTTCTCGGGTGTAAAAATGTATTAAAAAATAATATAATGTTATACCTTAGATAATATCGTTAGAATGGTTAAGCATAATAAACCAATCATATGCATTTCTCCGGGGAGATCTATTTGGTATAAATTTAGATACATTTAAAGTGGCCTAAAGCCGTTATATCGTTATATATTTACGACCTATTCATGTTTTGGAAATTGATATGTTTTTTTTTCAAAACCATTTAATAAGGATTTGTCTCACTCGAAATCTTGACAGTACACTTAATATAACAATAATTGAATATTAAAAAGGTGTGAAAGCAGGTGAACTAAGTTAATTTTAATTGGGCTTTGGTAGTCCGCTCAAAGCCTTCTGGCTTATTTAGCCTATGTCTTTTTTTTTAGAAAGCTTTGAAATGACCCTAAACATGACAAATCAGAAGTTAGATTTAAAACTTTTCAAACTGAACCGATATACTCAGCCCCGACTCGCCCGACATAATTTTTGACTCAGGTTGGCATTATCTTAGGCGCAGCCCGGGGCTCGAATTTAAAATAAGGCTTGAAAATTATATATTGCATGCCAAATTTTGCTTTAAAATTATCAAAAAAATTCAGAGTGTAGAAGTAAAAACCTATATTGTGTGAAAATAAAATTATCATTTTGTTTTTAAAAAAAAATAGGACAAAATGAGATATAAAAAATCGGACCCAGCTCCTAATTTTTCTAGTTCAGGCCTGGCCCGTTATAAATTTTGGCTTGGCGGGTGGGCTTGCACTAGGTCGGGCGGGCTTTCGGAGCTCGACTTAAATGTTTAGTCGAGGATTGCAAATTCAAGATCTGTGTCGTGACCTGAAAGTTTGCTATAGGACTGGATGTAAATATCGGGCAGGGCTAAACTTAAAAAAAAAGTACGGCTAATTTTTTTCTATATTGCCTTATTATTTAGGTATTGCTAGTAAGGACCAAAAAGGACAGAGTTATTTATTACTCGTTAAAGAATAATACTTCGATACTGTTTTTGATTGATAAATTATAGCAAAAACTTCATCTTAATTGCGGGCATTATAAGTTTTTGGCAAGACCCGATCAGCTGATTTTTAGGGCGGGACAAGTTGGGCCGAGTTTCAGTTGAAAAAGCTGAGGAGCGAGCCTTGGAATATCAAGTCCCGAAATCTATTGCACATCAAAACTTCCCAAACATCTACACGGTTAGGCATAGGTGTTGAGTTAACTAATAGCACCAATATTTTACTTGATGCACAAAAAACGTTTCGAATTTTAAGGAATATCCACAAACATATATTGACCCGTAAAATATATATGTAAGATGTTAAATAAATTAAATCCTAATTGATGAGAAAATTTTTGGGTGATGTGATGATTCAATTGACCCGAATCGCCTCTAAATTGAATTTAGTTAACAATACGAATAGGGCGAGATAAAATTAAATGACAACAGTATATCCTTATGGTCACTGAATTAACAGGTGAATTGGCAGGCTAAAATTAATATAACTTCGGATAATAGTGACACCTTGCGTGCACCGTTAAAACTTTATCGGTATCTAATATATGATTTCTTTTGTTTCGTGGATAAGAATGATCCAACGCCCTTGGAACTTTAAAGACGGGGTCCTGTGATTTGATTATGGTGATATGTCATACATCTTGTTCGCCCCAACCCAATTTTAGGCTTAACCGTGTCCATGAATTATATACCTTTATCATATTATGCAGCGCCCATTGTCTCTTTACCTGTTTTCGCTAATCACGTCCCCATATCTTGCGACATACATTATAATTCTATTGTTTTGGCATATCCCCTGGAATAATAAGCATTAAAAAGACATAAGAATAGGCGGCTATTAAATTAAAACAATTACAGCCGTGGTCCTTCTTTCGGCCAAACCGGTCCCTATTAACAACTTTATAAGCTCCAATGCATTCGCATAAACCTATCTATCTCCTTAATCATTTCGGGGTTGGCAAGCAAGGCACTGTTGATTTTTGTACAATAGCGGATTATGGGATTGGTTGGATTATTACATTAATATAGGATGATATACGAGACTTTAAAAAAAGTCTGATATACATCTATTGTTAGACTCGTTTCATATCAGCAGGTATAGGTGAATGAAGCACAAAAGAATATAGTTACACAGTCTTTGAAAATCAGATTTCTTGCCCTGCCCAGGTCTTATATCATGGGTGGTTTATAACTTTTCGTGCAACAAATTTTTCAAATCTACTCTTTTAAATTTCACACAAAAATTATATAAAAAAAAATTATTTTTTGGGGGGGTGAAGAATGCGTAATTTAAAAATGATGAGGCAGATATTATTAATATTACATTTCCTGCTATCCGGACGCCCATAAATTAGTTTAGATTAACTGGTCGTCGCTAATTTTTTATGACAATGCAGGGTTGAATATGTTCGGTATAAATACGAATTCGGTCACCTGTGAAAATAAAGTAATAATTTGGCTTGATTAATATAATGTTTTTCATTGATGACTTTATAGTTATCAGCCCCTATTACCTAGTCCCTACATCTGTTACGCCTAAAATTTTTGGTGAGCTAAAATTCAACAAGCTAACCAATAGAAAGGTATAAAGATAGATGTCTTGCCACAACTATAAGATTGCATTCCTTTATATAATAAAAGTTATTTTTTTGTTATTCACCAATTTTTGTTGCAACCCCCCCCCCCCCCTCCCCTTCTGTCTACTACTTACCTGTCTTTAAGGCTCAGTAGCTTTTAATTTGTCTCTGGTTAGTTAACAAACCTCAAAAAAATTAAAGAAAAAATTTCCTTATTCATAATTTATCAACAAATACCTTGCTTAAAAATTGTCTCCTGGGAGAAATTATAAGTTTTATAATTATGTAAGCGATGTTTAATTCGCCCAGGCGAAACTTAAAAACTAAAGGGGGGGCTGAAGAACAAAACGGCACTTTCGACGTTTGAAAGCGGAAAAATTGCAAATATGCAATTTTTAAATGAGTGTTAAAATAATTAGGATGGGGATAGTTACTGTATCGTTGTCACACCCTAAAGAAATTTGTTTCCCTTTTGTTTTATGGCATGATTTAACTTATAATTATAACAATTTTATTTTTCTACTTCAGCAAATCGCCCCCCCCCCCCCCCAATTAATTTCTTTTATTTTTTGATAGTTCTATTCTATCGAGGTAATAATAAACAAGACTTTGTTAAACGTTAAAGAAGAAGACAAACCTGGCAAGCCTTGACCATTCATTTTTAGTAAATTATCGTTGGACCGAACATTCCCTATTAGAAATTATAGTCGGGACTCGAAAGCGCGCCCTGTTGGCCCGGGCCTAGACTGATTCAAAAAAGTATTATCGGCTAGGCCTGGGCCGTATTTCTAAAACTTATGCCTTATTTTTTTTAATTATTGTTTACAAGAACTAATGATATATTTATTATTTAACGATGGGTATTGCCACAATATGAGGCTTTTTCCCCCTATATAAAGGTGGACTTTTTACTCTTTTTTCGGGCATTATTAATTTAAAATTACTACGAGTTGTTCCCCCTTTTTTGGCCAAAATAAAGCCCATTTTTATTTCCTTTGGCTCACACATTTTTTAGCACTGATTTATATAACCATGTTTTTGAACGAATATTTGAAGGAAATGTTTAAATCGTTCGACAATTGTTAGAAACGCTGATACACACTCATAGGCCGGCATTAAGACACTAAATATGAGTTTTCAACTTGTTGCAAAGTGAGTTTTTTAATTTTTTTAAAAATGTATAAAGGACTGTATCGAAAATGACACAAAATTTAATTATTGTTTATTTTTATAGCATTAAATACAAATTTAATAAACAAAAATTAGAAGCTTCAAATCACGCTAAAAAATGACCAACGAGTTTGAGCTCTTCAACCAATGCACCCTCTGGTTTTTGGCACTTTGATTCTGTTAGAGAAAATGTTTTGTGATGTAAAAAGAGGGATGGGTAAAAACTATTAATATTTTAACTTTACATAAATAAAATTCTACTAAATATAACTTATTTACAAATTTTTAAATGTTAATACTGTGATGGATAAATATTTTTTATTCAACTTTGAGTAAACTTAGTTTTTTAAGTCATAATTAACATTTGTAAAAATGGCTAGCTTAGGTTTTTTAATGTATTTTGGCTACAAAACAACTGTTGAGCGTAGAGTTATTAAAACATTAATTGATGCATATTTATAAAACTGTTTTTCTGATTTTTTTATAAAACTTTTAATTATAAAGGGCTAAATAAAATATCCTTAACTTTATATTTACCACATGACTTGGTATTGCACTAGATGTTGCAATCTTCAACAAGTCATTGTTACGGGCGATTAGGTTGATAATAAAAATTTGTTAGGCTTTTTGTTTTGTAATTAATGATGCATTAAAATTAAGGTGGCACTGCTTATAACACCCCTTATCACATCTGGGCTTATCAAATAATAAAGTTTTTTTGTATTTATTTGACATTACTTTGCTTAAAAAAAATTTGAGTTATTGATAAATTTTAGGGTGGACTTAAATTTTTACGAAACGAAAATTTAAAGAATAACAAAAATCTATAAAGTACAGCATTGTGGGATAGATTAGGGTTAGGTTAGGTCAAAGTTAAATTAGGGTTAGTAACGATCGTTTGAAAAAAGATAACGGTTAAGATAAGATTAGGGATAGGTTTACTTAGGGTGCAAAGTGGCTTTTTATTTTCGTGAAATTTTCAAAATTTTGAAAAATTTTATTTTGTAATAAAACGCAAATTTTTAAAAAGTCGCCAAATTTAATGAATGCACATAAAATGTTTTTTCTAAAATAAAAAATTTTTGAAAGAATTTTGAAAAAAAAAAATTTTTTAAATTTTCAGGATTCTCAAAATTTTGCGAAAATAAAAACTCACTTTGCCCGTGCCCTTAGGTAAAATTACGGTTAGGGTAAGATTAGAAAGATTTACTTAGGGTTTTGGATAGGTTTGCTTAGATTAAGAGTTAAGCAGTTTATGGTAGGGGTGAGGTTAGCTTAGGGTGAGGTAAGCTAAGTAAAAGTGGTTAGCTAGGGTTAAAGTGAGGTTGGCATAATGATAACCTTACAAGTTTAAGGATCGTTTTATGATCATTATAACCAAGATAATTTTTGATTGGTTAACCAATTAGATTTTTTTCGTACTTTTTTCGTGTCATCTTTTTAGTCCAAGTCTCGTTTTTGTCAATAGTAATTCAAACTTTTGTTTTTCGTCAATTTTTTCAATTAAGAGTTTACTCACAAACTTGTGAAATGATTGTCCGTAAGGGCCAAAATTATTTCCTTTGGCGTCCTGAAAAGGGGGGGGGGGATTAATGGGTACAGTTATTATATCGCATAGTTGGCAAAAGCGAAAGGCTCAAATTGCTTAGGCAATTGACATTTAAAAAGTTTGTTAACTTTAAAAAAAAGAGTACGTGTCAAAATGAGATTGATAAAAAACTAGCCAATTTTAAACGACTTACAGGTATATGGAAATGAAAGGTATTAAGTACTAATTTTTTCTGAGCATAAGGCGGTAGCTTGTTATAACAAATTGAAATACAAATAATTTACATGAATTTAAACCGGTCTTGACTTTTTAAGATACAATTTATTTGCTGGGCGTCATGGGCACATTTTTTTATTATTCTATTGATTAAAAATAGGCTCTAATTTTTTTAATTTTGGATTTTATAATGAAATAGGCTATAAATCAAGGCAAAAATATATAGTTCAGCCACTATAATTATTGCTTTATAATTTGCCTACGGCTAAATAGTTTTCTTAGTAACATTTGGGGGGACTTTAAGCCTATGAGTATTTAATTTGGTATATATTAGTTTTTTTTTTCATTGCAAAAAGGTGAGTCACTTAAAATCCATTGCATTTTTTTCCAAACTTTATTTAATCACAAGCCATATAAAAAAAAAATAAAGTATAAAATGTCTTAAATTTAACCCGCGAATGGTAGGGTGAGAAATTTATAACGCCAATGCTACAGTGGGGCCATACGGACCTCAATTTTAAACTTCTTTAACTTCAATATTTTGAAGCAATAATCTTTATTTTTTTATTATTTTAAAGAGAAATACGTGCTCTTAAATTATAAACTAATATAAGTTATTGATAATGAATATTGCAAATTTTATTTGACACAAAGTAGTTGAAAAATTGCAATTTTTCATTTTTCTATGTTAAATTCAGATTAAGTGTTTTTAGGTCTGGTAGAACATTTATGTATGAAAGATTCATGAAAAAAAAATATTATGAAATAAAAAATTATTATTGGCTATTATTTACCTTTAAACTAAATATTTTTTAAAGGAATTTATTGTTTAAAAATATATATGGTCAATTCCACCTCAATCCAGCAAGTCCGGGAGGGGTACCCCTTTTGATTTGGCTGAAATTTTGCATGGAGGTAGTATCTAAGAGTATCTCTTAATCTGGAAATTTTTTTTGACCGGAAGTGATTTTTGACGAAGATAGGGGCAAAAGAAATAAAAATTGCAAAGTGAATTTTCACATTTAATGCAACTTTGCGAGGTTATAAGTCAAAAAGTATTATAGCTAGAGACTTAATTTTTTTTTTATTTTGAAGAGGACAATAAGGGCTATCTTGCATGTGTTTATAATTTTAAAATTATTTTTTTAAAATTTTACAATTTTGTAAAGAACATTCAATTTAATATAACTAAAAAAACGTATTTTTGAATTTCTTAAAAAATTGCTGAAATACAGTCCTTAGTATTCATTATTAATATGTGAACTCAAAAGTATGGGACCGACTAGACTTTTTAACAAATTCAAAAAAAAAATTTTGTTTTTTTGAATTTTAGACAAAAATTTGCTCCCTGTACTATATTAATATTTAAAAGTGCCAAATTTGTTTATATATAAGAAGTTAGACATAGGGGCAAATATGTTAGGCTATAACAGTTTTATTAATTTGATTCAAACTATTGTCAATTTTGGAAAGAAAAGGGGAACTTTAGAACAAAAAAATTGGTAATTTTCAGTTTTTACTCCTATCTTCTAAGCCGACTTTCTGGGTCACTACCAAACCAATTTGAAAATTTAAAACTGCATTTTATACATAAAACATCACTATATAACATATATTTCCCCCAACATTTTTTAACGTACCCCTAGCTTTTTATGAAATAAAAACCAAAGTTTGCCAGGTTTTTTGAAATTTTAAGATGTAAAAAATAAAAACTTAAAATTTTTATGCTAATATATGTTAACTTTTACTAGTCCTTAAGTTTGATGAACAATATTAGAATATGTACATAATTCTAGATATTTATCCTCGGCAAAATTCAAAAAATTTGTTAAATTTATTGGATAAAAAAAAATTTAAGAGGATTTTAGAAAAAATAATAAGGTTAAAAAATTTGTAAAAATTAATTTTTTTCTATTATTTAATAGTTTTTAAATAAAACAGCCTCAACAACGTTAAATCTGACAAAAATAAGTAAAATAGAATATATTTGGCCTATTTAGAATATTATGATTTAACAGATTTTCTTTTTTTATGATTATCAACAAACTTAAAATAAACGTAAAAAGTCAATTATTTTATGAAACATAGTTATATGGTTTTTTAATATTATAACTACATAAAAAAGGTCAATTTTAGGGTTAAACAACCTTAAATGATTATAACGGGCAGAATTAGCTTCAATGATATTTTTTAAGACTAAATATTAGACCCAATTTAATGTAAACAAAATATAGACATTCAGTCTTTTTTACTAATTTTTACAAATGCCAAATAAGTTTTTGAAAGGCTATTTAGAGCAAGGAACACCATATATATCTAACTGACCTTAATAAAGTTTAAAAACCAACAATTTAAGTTCCAATTACATTTTAGTTTTATAATATAGACGCACTAAACCTATTAAAGAAAGAGGAAATATTACTGTTACTTGATTCTATGGGCATATAGATTTGGGCATTGACCTAAAGTTTTTTAAAACTAAATGCGTTCCTTACGAGTTTTAACACAAAAGTGTGTTTTAATAAATACATTTAATTACAAATTTAATAAAAATAATGAAATGATTTAATAATCTCATTTTTTTATAATTTACCTATCTAGTTCTTTTAAGATTTTCTATACATAACATATATATTATTTTTTTAACACTTTAACAGGCAAAATATGACTGATTATATAGGTTCTAGATATTTTTAGACAATATTGCCAAAATAATAAAAAAATAAGCTTGCACAGACGAATACAATCTGCGTTAGTTTTTTGACACCTGAAAATTTGCTGTTTTTTGGCAAATTTAGGTATTTTTATTGTAGAAGCGTCAAAATCGAGTGAAAAAAGGTGGGGCTATTATATGTTATTAAGCGATATTTTATCTATAAAATAAATGTTAAATATTAAAAAAAGATTGGCTGGTTAACCAGAAAGTCGATTTTGAAAACAGGCAAAATTTTCACTTTTTCGGTTTTAAGGTTCACATTTTCACTGTAAATTTAATAATGGTAGTAATTAATTAAATCAAACTATTATGGTCTAACATAATTGCCCATATGTCCTGCTTTTTGAATACTGTCAAATTTGGCACATTGGCATATTCTAATATAGTGCAAAGGGCATAAATGTGTCCCAAAATTAGTGCAAAAAATTGATTTTTTTAAATTTTGTAAAAAGTCATGCCGGTCCCAAACTTTTTTAATCATATATTTATTAACATTATTAAGGGCCATATTAAAAAAAAATTTTTCAGAAAATTCAAAGATACGTTTTTTGAGCTATTTGTGTCTAAACTTGACTTTAATTTTTTGGTAACTAAAAAAAAATTTTTTTAAATATTTTTTGCATCTAAGGTAGCCCTTATTACGATCTTCAAAATAAAAAAAAAATTATGACTCTAGCTACAATACTTTTGATGATACATGCGCGCAAAGTTGCCTCAAATTTTTTTTTTGCAAAAAAATGAAAAATATTTTTGCTCATATCTCGGTCAAAAATCACTTCCGGTCAAAAAAAATTTAGGTTTTTATCAACACCCTAGGACCCTACAATTGTACCAAATTTCAGCCAAAACTGAGACTTCAAGGGAAAAAGTTTGTCAATTTGAGGTGGAATTGACCATATATGAAGTTATTCAACTGCTTGTAGCATTTATATAGTAATCATTTAAGACTAAAAAAATAGACTAGGCAAAATATTTAATTTTCAAGGAAAGTTAACAGATCAGTTAATAGGAGATGTACGATTTGCAAGCTAACATTAAGTATTCAAAAAGGTAAGATTTGCATAATCATCACATCACTTTCCTCCTGGTTTAAAAGCGCTCAGGCGGCTTTCGCTGGCGTGACGGGTACCGAGATTTAGGTGTTGTATTAAGTTTTAAATCATTTGGAGAGGAACTATTGTTTGGTTCTATCGTTTGAACAAGCGGGACTGGCTAGCAATTTTGAGATTGTGGCGCTATGTCAACGGTTTCTGACATCTCCCTGATTTGGTCCTAATGTTTTTGTAATTCGCGGTCACAAACTTCATATGATTTTAGACCAGTGCGAGATGTTTCTCCGGGTCTCAAACCAGGTGTCACTTAATTTTTTATCCATATGCCTTGTCTCTCTTCAAACTCTTTAGGAGCTGCTGGTTCGTCGATAATCAGATAGTCTGCCTGTTTTATTTAAAGCCAGGTAATTGGAGAAGATAAGTTACGTAAAAACAAATTCGCAGGTGTATCTTTGAGACCTGATTAAACAGTTGTCCTGTAACCCCATAATACGTTGTTGAGACAGTCCTGTGGGTGCATTGTTGGAAGTTTAGTCCTTCGGTAACGATTTTTAAGAGTTTCAATGGCCTCTGCCAGACCATTGCATCGAAGGTGGTTTGGTGAGATGGTTACATGTTTGATGTTACATGCTTTAAAATTTCTCTTCAATTGTATCGGAGACTAATGAAGGTCCGTTGTCGGAAACAATCATCCTAATATACCCTAATTGAGTGAAAATACGACTGAGATGACGAATGATATTTTGACCAGTAAAGTTTTGTAATAAGACCGCTTCTATCCACCTCGAAAAGGAGTCAATTACTACGAGCCAATAGAAGTTGTCGATCGGGCGCGCAATGTCGATGTGCAGTCTCTCCCAAACTAGCGTGTTAAAATTCCACCTATTGTTTGGTGATTCTTGTATATTTGGTTTATGCATCTGACATTGTTTTCAACTTTTCATTAATTTTTCAATGACTTCTTCGATTGCCAAAATAAGGCAAATTGTGCGAGGGCCTTCATTGCAACAACACCGGGGTGCCCTATATGCAGGGATAAAATGACCTTGTAGCGATTTTGGTATTGCCCAATCTTTCCAGTATAGGATTCCATAACAATTTTCCAGTTTATGTTTGTGTATTTGAAAGGGTGAGAGCTCCGGATCCTCCCAGTCATTTGTTCTGAGAGCCGTTTTTAATTTACGAAGCGTTTGATCCTTTCCGGTCTTAATTTGTAGCTCTTTGCGGCTGATTATAATTGTTTAATGAGATTTGGCTTACGCTTAGTGTTGCTTGGTCGTCGTCATCGCGAACTTGAACTTAGCCATTGGTTGGTAGACGTGAAAATCCATCGGCTAGATTTTGTTTGCCGGGTTGGTTTATGTCATAATTGAAAGCTGAAGCTTAGTATACCCAGCGCAACGTTCGCGAGCTTAATACCTGTTGTATGTCACGAGTTGGTCCAAAGATTTTTACGAGAGGTTGGTAATCAGTTAGTATCGTTAAATTCTTTCCATACAGAATTGTTTTAAATCTTTAAAGACCAAACAGTACAGCTTTGCTTTTAAGCTCAATCGTTAAATAATGTGTTCGGATGTAGACGTTTGTTTTTCTTAAAGCAAAAGCGATGGGTCTTTTCCCCTATTGTAATGTGGGATATGACAGCACCGAATCCAGATAATGAGGCATCAATTTCAAGAGTTAGTGGAACAGCTATTATATGGTTGGAGTAACGTGTAATCCACAACCAATTGTTTTGTTTTTTCAAAAATTTGGGTGTGTTAATTTATTCATAACCAAGAAGTTTTGGATCCAGTTAGTTTGTGTAACTCTTTAATAAATCTATGTAAGTTAGGTATGAACCGTTGTTCATAGTTGATAAGCCCTAAGATGGCTTTAAGCTCTGTTTTGTTTTTCGGTAAAGGGCACTCTTGGATAGCCTAAATCTTGTCGGGACAAGGAGGCCATTGGCTAACAGCTGGTATCCCAAATGATAATTGGTTGGAACAATTTAACTTTTGTCTTTTTTAATATGAAACCAGCATTTTGTAACCTGGTTTTACTTTGCGTAAGTTGGAGATATGATCTTCTTCGGTGGTTCCCGTGACTACAATGTCGTCTAGAAACGCGGCTACATGGTTTAAATATCCTAGCAGTTAGTTTATAACTCGTTAAAATATTGTAGCTGCACAACTAAGGCCAAAAGGCATTCGCTGATAAGTGAAGTAGCCTTGATTTGTTGTGATTGTTAACAGATGTTAGTGGATGTCGATTGGAATTTGCAGATACGCGTCTTTTAGATCCAATATTAAAAAAGGTAGCCCACCGGCTATTTTTGAGGTTAGAGCATCAAATGTTGTGATGATGTGCGAATTTTCAAGCAGCAACGAATTCAATAACTCTGTAATCCGCACACATTCGAATGTCCCCAGACATTTTCTTGACTATTACAGTGGGAGTGGCCCAATTTATTGATGTGTTTGCGGGGTCTACTCTCTTGATTATAATTAATTTAAAAAGTCTTTTGATTTCTTCATTTACTCGTGGTTGTATAGGACTGGGCACTCGTCGACATGGAAATTTTAGAGGCTGATATCCTTCTTGTAAGAACATTTTTACCGGGGTCCCGAACATCCCAATTTGTCTTCAAACAAACCCGAAAATTCGTTGTAGATTTGACTTTAGAAAGTATATACTTGTCATGCAGACATCAGCTGGAAAATTATTAATGCCCGAATCCATAGGATTCCGAAAATTTGAGGTAATGATTTACGCGTTACGTAGCACTTCAATTGCTTTTTCATGAGATTTGGTTCTTGGACGTTGACCGTTGTTTCACCAATGATGTCGATTTGGTTTTTACCATAAACCATAAGCGGTTTTGCTATGAAAATTTGAGGGCATTCTATATTGTTCCAAGTTTATTGCGTGATAGAGATACGTCGGCTCTGGTATCGTAAATTAATGAAAAACGGATGCCGTAATGACATCTTTCCGAGGGAGATTTTGGTTTGACACATTCATGAATATTTGTTCAACTGTCCGTACTGACGAGGAACCCATAGAACGACAGGCTTTTGAATAGTGGTTCCATTTATTAAATTGGAAACATCGTTTGCCATAAGCGGGGCAAGATTTTGGCTCATGTTTAAGTAAACAGTTCCCACAAGTTTTGCCTGTTGATTCGTTTGTTGTTTTTAGGTTTTTGGTGTGTACTCTTTAAATGAGGTTTTTTCACTTTCGGAGTTTCTTTGACTTTTGTAACAATTTTTTGCTGATCTCATTAGATTTACTGAAGATTCATTGCTTGTTTTTGTAGCTGTCTGAGCTAATTGGTATGAGATTGCCATTTACGTGACCATTTCTAAACTCACTGGTTTACCATTGTGTTTAACGTCCGGATATTTAACGTGTAGATCCATCTCCAGTTGCGGCAAATTTAAACCCGCAATGATCTGGTCCCCGATACATTCCTGGATGTCGGAGGTAAAATCACAGCCTTCCGTCAGCTCTTTAACACGGCTAACAAAATGTGGTCTCCGTTGGTTGACGTTAGAGTCTGACAAACCTAAGCCTTGAGCAAGACGTTTTTTGGTGGAGCAAAAATACGTTGTCCGGCTTCCATAATTTTACTCCAGGGGGCCTCATCGATAGGCGTAGGAAAGAAAAGGTTTTCAATTTTGTTGATGTTACCAATTCCTGCATACGTCAAGAAGATCAACTTGAGATTGACTTCTGATACCGTGATTTGTTTAGTACCCATCAAGCGGTTGAGGTGACTTATATACTTGTCAAATTTTAAATTATCCGTGTAGGGTTCAACCTTTATTTGGATATGTTGTCCCTCTCTTGAATCTTCCTTGCAGGTTCGTTTTCTCGCTCCACTGACGTGGGTATTGTATTCGTTGTCGCCATAATATTAAGGGGTTTAAAATATATATCTATATAAATTTATTAAACTGCTTGTAGCATTTATTTAGTAATCATTTAAGATTCGAAAAACAGACTATGCAAATTATTTAATATTCAAGGAAAGTTAACAGATCAGTTATTAGGTGATATATGGGAATTTGCAAGCTAACATTAAGTATTCAAAGAGATTTGCATAATCATTACAGAATATAATATAATTCTTCTTATTACTATATATTAAAAACATTTGTGCCTATTACGAAAAACTAATAAAGAATAGCTGAAAAATAGGTTGCAATTTTTTAATAAATTTACATTGAGGCAATATCATGGCTACATAAACATAAAGAAGGTGGGGTCTATATGGACCCCATTTTAATTTTTAAACGAATTTTGTTATTAGATTAAGACCAAATTTAAAATGCTAGTTTTGTTTATATATTTAAAATATTCCCAAAATTTTGGCCTATAAAATATTTTTAAAAACATTTATTTTTAAAATTGCTGGGATACGTATGGTACATTGCTAATTTCGAGAAGAGGGGTTCTTAATTTAAACGTACATGCGCAGAATTAGTTTTATTTATTCCTCTCAAAAGCTATCTAATATAAACCAAATTTTTAAAAAAATTTTCTTACTGTTATAATATAGATTTATATTTGCTCTGATTATAGAAATTTATATGTAAAAGCATATTTGTTTTTTTTTTCAAACAAAAAAGAGTGTGGCATCTTAGTTTAGCAAAACTTTTAATATTTATTTAATTTTAAATATAATATAACCATTTAATTAATAAATTTATTTTGTAATAGGTATAGTAATTGCCCTAATAAATGCTGCAAATTGATTAATTACATAAAATTATTCTATTTTGTACACCTAGTGAATTAAAATAATACAATCTGTTTCCTCGGCTTGTCAAAATTCCACATGACGGTATATTAGTAAAAATAACTATATTATAGGTTAAAAAAGCCACCCTCAAAAAAGATAATAAAATGAGGGAGCTTAAAATTCGTAAGCTTTGCCTCAATATATGCGTTGGAGAATCCGGGGATAGGCTTACCAGAGCTGCTAAAGTTTTGGAACAGTTAACCGGTCAACAACCTGTATTTTCAAAAGGTAACTAGAGCTTTTAATTTAAAAAAAATTTTATTTTTTTAATTACATTTTATTTTAGCCAGATACACTATTCGCTCATTTGGTATTAGAAGGAATGAAAAAATTGCTGTTCATTGCACAGTCAGGGGAGCAAAGGCAGAAGAAATTTTAGAAAAAGGCCTTAAGGTGTGTTTTATTTATTATTGTTTATTTTTTGGGCATTCTAATAGTTTTTATGTTAGGTTAAAGAGTATGAATTGCGTAAAAATTGTTTTTCTGACACTGGGAACTTTGGGTTTGGTATAGCAGAACATATTGATTTGGGAATTAAATATGACCCAAATATTGGTATTTATGGACTTGATTTTTATGTTGTTATGGGAAGACCTGGTTTTAATATAAGTGAGCGCAAACACAAGACATCAAGAATTGGTGCCAAACACAGGATACCCAAAGAAGAGGTCATGAAATGGTTCCAAAAAAATGTATTCAATTTATTTTTATTTTGATTGTTTATACTTTTATTTATATTTTTTTGTTAATTAGTATGAAGGCATCATCTTACCTGGCAAAAAATGATCAAATTACATATATATTTGGTTATATTTTATTTTATATATTTAATAAATGTAATTTGGTAAAATTGTTGTAAAATTACTTGAATAATAAAGTAGCCTAGGGGGTTAGCACCTTGAGATTCTTAAAAAGTGAATTGTTTTAATAACAATTTTATATTTTAAAAATTATGCCTTTAAAGGATTTTGTCAAAAACTAGAGAATTTTTTTTTACAATATTAACCGTTTTTTGTTTAGGCAGGCTAAAAATTTATTGACTTGAAAATTTTGGTCTTTGCTAATAAACTTATATATAAAACGAGATTTAAAATTTATTAATTCATAAACTCGTTAATAAAAAGTTAGAATATCAAACTGCTTATATAGCTTTGCCTTAAATAGCAATTTGTAGCTTTAGTTACTTAACTACATGTTTACAAATCTCCCTATAACTGTCAATTATTATCACTTGATACATTTAATTTGCCTAAGAAATTCAATGCATCCCCCATATTTTGTTTCATTTTTAAATATTCAATAACATGTAATAAGTTGTTGGCCATCTCCACATCATTTACATCACAAGTTTGGTGGGACCTAAAATTAAATAAATTTAAACATGTAAAAATTTAATAAATAAATCCTTTTTTTTATTTTACATCTTTCAAAATATGTTCTATATTTCTAGTTTATATTTATAATATCTTTATTCAGATAAAAATGGTTTTGGTCTAAAAAATGAACAAATTATAGGTCATCATTTACTAAGGAATATAATCTTATTTGCTTCATGTATAACTGGGATTGTCTGTTTAATTACTGTTTCATTTGATAACTTTGATTATTTAAAATTTTGTTCAAGACACATGATTAAGTATAAAGCTCCAATCAAATTTATTAAAGTCCATAAGACCAACTTTCTTTAATGGAAAAAGTTATACTTTGTATTTTGTTTAAGTTGTGACAATTCTTGTGCAGATTGCTCACGTCTTGCCTTCCATTCCTTGTACTCCTCTTTTAAGGTGTTATGATGTAAATTAAGCTGGTTTAGCTCGTTCTTTAAAATTTCAGCATTTTGCATAATTAATTCTATACTGTCCAGTAGTTCAATGTTTGAAGGGCCATTCTCAAAAGTTGCAAAGTTTGTTAAGCTTGACTTTTGTGCTGGATCTCCAATAAAAGGCTTGTGTTGTTTCATATAATCATCAAACTTTTCCTTTTACGAAATAATCATTAATAAGTGACTAATTATGGACCTTTTAGTTAAAGATTAAATGAATTTTTAACTTGAACCTAAGGGTCTTTTAAGTGATTAAAAAAATTTGGTTTATTAAATTTTTAAGATATCCTATAATAAATTGTCCAATAGTTCGATGTAGGATTGTGAATTTACCATTTTACGGTACTCATCTCTCTCCTATCCTTAGGAGGCTACCACACCCATTAGTGAGATTTGCTCACAACCCGGCATCTAAGTTTATAGCCCATTCTACAAGGACCATAAAGTAGATGATTCATCATTATTTTTAGCCCCATCCCGTTTATTTTGAGAAAATAATGAAACAATGTTTAAGCTAAAATAAAATTAGATACAAAGATTAATTGCCATACTCAATATAATTTTTTTATAATAACTTAGTGCGAGCAAACCAGGCACGATTCTAGACCCCTTTTGGGGGGGGGGCAGTGCCCCCCCCCCCCAAAAGTTTTTGTTTGCCCCCCCAAAAATAATTGAATTTGCCCCCCCCCCCCCCCCCCCAAAAAAAAATACATAGTAATTTTATGTTTGCCCCCCCCCAAAAATACATAGTAATTTTATTTCTTCCACATAATATAATTAAATTTGCTCCGTCAAAAATATCTAATAAATATCATCTTAAAAATATTTACTTTTTATTTAAAAGTGTTTTTATTCATTAATACTTCTCATCCGCAAGAGAGATCAAACTAACAGAAATATATAGAAAAATTTGATTTTACAGAAAGCTTCCTAAGAAATTTTCTCAGTTAAGAACAATCTTTTGTTAGAATATAATCTAGAACCAAAGAACCTGATCGCACAATGCTACAATGGGGCGAAAGTAATGTCTAAGGAAAAAGGTGGTGTATTAAGTATTTCTGAGCAAAATGGTTGGACACCATGTCCCTTATATTCCCTGCATACCACCGATTGCATCTTGTTGCAAAAGATGGTCTTAAAATTTTAAGTGATGGGAAAGGTTTTTTTGATATATTTTCTTCCCTTTATAAATTTTTTCAACATGATGCAATCAAGGTAGTTAGTGAATGCGGGACCATAACCCGGCTGTTGCCCCATTGGTGGTGTGGTCACTACCTGCCCATTGTTTTTTTTTTAAATTACACAAAAATATTTAATACTCTTTAAAAAATTAAAAATAAAAAAACTTTTATATCTTCAGGTCACATGGCCGAATCGGGGTTTTTTTACCATATATATAATCATCTATTTATTTTTTTGTATTTAATTGGAAAATTATTTTATTTATTAAAAATAATTATAGATCAATTTCATTGTAGAACGATTTTTATTTCTAAAACTTCTGATATAATACACCATTGTTTGTTAGAAATTAAACAATTAAGAAATAAAATACATTTGAAGATTTATTCAAAAATTGTTTTGATATTAATATTTTTTTAAATGACAATAATTTATCTATGGATAAAAGAAAAACTAAACCTAAAGATTTTTCTGATTTTTATTTATTTTCTACTCATAAGTTTGAAATTATTTTTAATATTAATGATGAAGTAAAAAGTATTTATTTTAATATTATTAATTTATTTATATTTTAATAATAGATTTTTTACCGATAATAGTTGTTCTTTAGATTCCCTTTATAAATTTGATTATCCTTTTTTTGGATATATATAAATTAGAGCCTCTTTAAAAAATAAGTAATATTGATAAAGATTCATTATCTAAAGAAATTGACGTAGCCAAAAAATTTTTAATAAGAAACTTAATAATTACCAAGAATGTGTTACTATTGAATTTGTTAAATTTTTATATGATTACAATGATGCGTTTTCTAATCTATTTAACATTTTTCCTATAAGTTTGTTAATTGGCTCTTCAACGTCGAGTTGTGCGGCCACATTTTCTTCTTTAAGAAGGATAATAACGGCTGACAAGTAGTGACCTGCTTAAAGGTGATTTGGTTCTTTTAAACACGAAAAATCATTAACTAGGGAAATTTTGATGAATATTGCAATTTAATTAAAATCTTCTAGATAAAATAGTTTGATCAATACACTGCTCATAATCAGCTATATCGCTTACTATTTTAACATGGTTGCAAAATTTTTTTATGCGCATTCAACGTTTATGTTCATGTTTTATTTAATTTTTAACCCTAATATTAATAACTAGTTATATATAACCAGTGTTTTTTTCAAATATATTCTTCCAAATAGCATACTTATACATTTTGTTTTCATGATAATCAATCTTATTTCACTTTTCATTTTCTAAAATCCAAAGTTTTATATAATTCATTTTTATCATTCATATATATCATATTTTTAATTTCATGCGCAATGATACCAAATGACAGGCCCGATTCTAGCTTTTCCATTTTAGGGGGGCAAAAAAAACTCGTGGGGGGGCAGAAAAAAATTTTTTGCCGCCTTCGGCGGCAAATTTAGCCGTGACCTTCGGTCACGGCAAAAATTATACATGTACAACAATGGAATCCATGTTCAAAATTTTTTAACAAATTAATAGTAATTTATTATATTCTTAATTAAAAAAATGAGTTTATAAATTGAATATGTGAATTAATTGTTTTCACTAAAATCAATTGCTTAAAAATATGAGATTTGAATTAATTGTAAGTTATCATTTGGCATCTTTGCGCATGAAAATTAAAAATATTATATATATGAATAAAAAAAATGAATTATATTAAACTTTGGATTTTAGAAAATGAAAAGTGAAATAAAATTGATTATCATGAAAACAAAATGTATAAGTATGCTAATTTGGAAGAATAAATATGAAAAAACACTGGTTATATGTAACTAGTTATTAATATTAGGGTAAAAAATTAAATAAAACATGAACATAAACGTTAAATGCGCATAAAAAAAGTTTGCAACCATGTTAAAATAGTAAGCAATAATTAGCTGATCATGAGCAGTGTATTGTATTGATCAAACTATTTTTTCTTAGAGGATTTTAATTAAATTACAATATTCATAAAAATTAAACGCCCCTAGTTAATGGTTTTTCGTGTTCTAAAAGAACCAAATCACCTTTAAGCAGATCACTACTTGTCAGCCGTTATTATCCTTTTTATAAAAGAAAATGTGGCCTCACAACTCGACGTTGAAGAGCCAATTAACAAACTTATAGGAAAAATGTTAAATAGATTAGAAAACGCATCATTGTAATCATATAAAAATTTAACAAAATCAATAGTAACACATTCTTTGTAACTATTAAGTTTCTTATTAAAAAAATTTTTGGCTACGTCAATTTCTTTAGATAATGAATTTTTATCAATATTACTTATTTTAAAAAGAGGCTCTAATATATTTATATCTAAAATAAAGGTTAATCAAATTTATAAAGGAAAACTAAAGATTTTAAACAACTATTATCGGTAAAAAATCTATTATCAAAATATAAATGAATTAATAATATTAATAGAAATACTTTTTATTTCATCAATTATATTTAAAATATAAATAAAAATCAGAAAAATCTTTAGGTTTAGTTTTTCTTTTATCCATAGATAAATTATTGTCATTTAAAAAAATATTATATTAAAACAATTTTTGAATAAATCTTCAAATGTACTTTTATTTCTTAATTGTTTAATTTCTAACAAACAATGGTGTATTAAATCAGAAGTTTTAAAAAAATAAATCGTTTTGCATCGAAATTGATCTATAATTATTTTTAATCAATAAAATAATCTTTCAATTAAATACAAAAAAATAAATAGATGATTTTAAATATGTTCAAAAAACCCCGATTCGGCCCTGTGACCAGATATAAAAGTTTTTTATTTTTAATTTTTAAAAGAGTATTAAATATTTTTGTACAATTTTTAAAAAAAAACAATGGGCAGGTAGTGACCACACCACCAATAAGGCAACAGCCGGTATGGTCCCGCATTCACTAACTTCCTTGATTGCATCATGTTGAAAAAATTTATGAAGGAAAGAAAAATTATCAAAAAAATCTTTCCCTTCACTTAAAATAAGACAATCTTTTACAACAAGATGCAATCGGTGGTTAAAGCAGTGAATATAAGGGACATGGTGTCCAGCTATTTTGCTTAGAAATACTGAACACCATTTTTTCCCGGGCATTACGTTCGCCCCATCGTAGCATTGTGCGACAGGTTCTTTGGTTTTAGATTATATTCTAACAAAAGATTGTGTTAACTAGGAAAATTTTTTAGGCATCAGATTTATGAATTGGTTTCACAAATAAGCTCTCCGTAAAATCAAATTTTTCTATATATTTCTGTTAGTTTGATCTCTCTTGCGGATGAGAAGTATTAATGAAAAACAATTAAAAAAAGTAAATATTTTTTAAAATATTTTTGACGGAAATTTAATTATATTATGTGGAAGAAATAAATTTACTATGTATTTTTTGGGGGGGCAAATTCAATTTTTTTTGGGGGGGCAAACATAAAATTACCATGTATTTTTGGGGGGGCAAATTCAATTATTTTTGGGGGGGCAAACAAAAACTTTTGGGGGGGCACTGCCCCCCCAAAATGGGTCTAGAATCGTGCCTGCCAAATGATAAAATTATATTTACAATTAATTCAAATCTCGTTTCTTTTTAAGCAATTGATAGTGAAAACAATTAATTCTAATTCACATATTCAGTTTATAACCTCATTTTTTTTAAAAGAAAATAATAAATTACTATTAATTTGTTAAAAAATTTTGAACATGGATTCTATTGTTGTACATGTATATTGCCGTGACCGAAGGTCACGGCCAATTTTGCCGCCGAAGGCGGCAAAAAAAAATTTTCTGCCCCCCCCCCCCCCCCCCCCCCACGAGTTTCTTTTGCCCCCTAAAATGGAAAAGCTAGAATCGGGCCTGGAGCAAACCCTAAAAAATTATAGTAATCAACCAGTTTTATTCAAACAGTTCCACGCATCGTTAACATTTTGTCTTTATTAGCCGACCATTCATGTAAGTGGACTAGAGTTTTAACCTGGTTTTGTAGGCTCGTTTTAAATGCCTACCTTTGAAATAATTGTGTTGAGGTGGCGTTAAATTTTTTACTCTTATCGTTAGGCTCATCATATTTCAATTTTGTTTTTAAAATTGTTAATTCAAGTAACGACATGTTATTTCTTTTTAATTAAAAAACACCTTAAGGTTTTGTTAGTTAAAGCGCAGGTCAATGATAAAATTGTAATTACAAGTGAAATATTGACCCAGCCAATCTGCTATACCCCTTTTTTTGATATCAATTTTCAATCATTTTATACCTTTTCAATAGGTAATGAATCGTTGTTAAATCTGGATTGTGTCATCACCTGACCCCGGGGTACCTCTGATGTGTTATCTTGTTTTGCAGAAGTTTTTTTTCTATTGGGTTGAATATTGGGGTAACTAAATTTTTTAAGATAGAGAACTTTTTATTTAAGTCTAAACAGTTAAGTTAGCCAGAACATTAGAATTCCACCGCCCGCTCGACACATTCATTAACTTGGGCCCGAAAAAAATTTACAAATAAGGCTCGAAAAATTGATAGTGTCAATAAGTGTAGAAGTCATGCCCTTTATCCTTTGACAATAAATTTATCATTTTTAGTTTTTGTTAATAATAAGGCAATGGGCCCGGCCTGAAGTTTTTAGGTTTAAATCTGCCGGCTTTAGGGTCGCAACTCTGATCTCTAATAATTCACTTTTAAATGTTCACCTTCATACTAAGGTTAATCACTAAATGCATATAATTCTTGATTAAATGTGTTATAAGGCGGAGGCAGTGTCATTAGCGTTTCTCAAATAACCACAGCATCGTTCGAATGTAGCAGAATTTAGTTTAAATTTTTATATAATCTTTAACTTTATAACTAGCACATTTTAAACGACCAGGGTCTTTCAATAAATACAATCTGATACATACATTTTGAAAATTTCTGAAAAGGGAGCGACAATAGTGTATGACAAATCAGGAGTTATGACAAAAAATCTCAAATTCATTACATTAAATTTTGATCAACCGTTATTGCTTCTGGAAGCAAAACTTTAGAATCAAAATCAGGCTGGACCTCATCAATTGATTCATCACTAGCTGACTTTTCGGGCGTTTGTGTTTTCTAAAACCAAATTATTATTTACATTTATAAATAAATTAAAACAATATTTTAGAAAAGTTAAACAAATTTCACCTGGCTATCCGGTAGTGGCTGGGTAATAGGCTCTACTTTAGGATAATTACCCAAAGCTGTAACTGAGTCATGCAGTTGACTGTCTTTTCTTTTTCTTTCTAAAGAAGAACCTTTAACCGAAGGAGATCTAGATTTTTTGAACGAATTGCTAGATGTATGTGCCTTCACCTTAATAAAATTTCACAATTTTAGTTTGTATATGAAAAAAAAATAACTCACTTTTTAAAACTTTTTATAATTGGTATATAGGCATCTCAAGAGGTCATCTTTTAGCTTCGAGTCCTTTTTGAATCGTAAAACTTTCTTTAACAAGATTTTTATTTATTTTTTCAATGAGCAAAAAAAGGGCCGTGCGTTCTATATTTAAGGTTTTAAACAAATTTATACGGTTAGGGTAACACAAATAGCCTATACAGCTTTGAATCTTTTCACTCAAGCGTCGAAGTTAATGTTAGCGGCAAGTTTTGACATTGCACTCTTTAGCTATAACATTTAATTGTTTAAAAAAACTACTTTCCTTTCAAAATGTTTTTGTATTATTAGAAATAAAGTAGTTATGTCATCTTAAGGTCCAAAAATAAATGCAAACTTGTTTTAAAACACTGCTGTTTTCAAATATGGTTTAATAAAAACAAGTTTTAAGCTCACCTGTTTTCGGCGATTTGCAATTCTTGCTAATTCCTGCAACATTTCATTCGTGGCTTCCGGTTCCAAGCCCGCGACTATTTTGTACGGGTTCACTTTTACAACATTCCCGCTCTCTCTACCTTTAAAAATATAAATTTTGTCAAGCGAACTCAATATTATTTGCGCAGTCTCATATGCCACGGTACGAAAAAACATTTGAAGCATTAATATTGATTATAAATTACAAATGAGAACTACCTATCGAATAATAGACTAAGTTATAGTTAATTTATGAAACCATCAACTATTTTATTCTAAACCAGTCCCTTGTAAATAAATGTATTGCATTTATAAAAATGGTTAATTGTAACTTACCGATATAACCGATTAATTTCTTCAGGAACTCTACTTTATCAGTTTTGTTCTAAATATTAAAAATATGCAAATAATTAGGATATTAAATTATGGACGCCTACCGGCTAGGAACGAAAAGGATTAAAAATTTGGTATTAACCTCGTTGTTTAGATTTAAATCAGCTAAAAATTAATAAAAAAAATTCTGTATTTAGTTGTAATCATTGCTTTTAAAACACACTATTTGATCTTACCTTGGTATTAATATTTTTATTCCATGGTAAAATATAATCCCATTACGTTTGTAATGGTCAAATAACGGAATTTCTAGTTCCGCTTAGCTACGCGTGATTTAAAATCCTAAGGTCACAAAATTGTTTTAGGGCCCTTGACGTGCGCAAAAAAGAGATTATGGCTCAGCCAAGTGTGCCAGCTCTGTTAACATCAATAATTTTTCTATTTTTATTATAAGTTAAAATTCCATAGCTTTGCAAAAAATGAAATGTAAATTTAAAAGTCATACTTGTTCAATATTGCAATCGTAATCGTGCGCAACGTATATTCCCTTAAACAACTTGTATTTTCCGTCAAGCTTAGAAATTATAAAATACATGCATTGAAATAGTTATATAATAAAATGACTATTAAAGTTAAAATTTATTTATTTTGGTTTTGCAATCAACTCTTCTCACCCATAGCATATATGGAGATTGTCTATTAACATTAAAGAAATAAATTTTAAACAGTGAATTAAATTGCCAATGCAGGGCCGGTCCCCCCATAACAACCAAAGCGTTGGTTAGGGTTTAGCTAATTACACAAGTCTAATGGGGTCAGATACCTCAGTGGCAAAAGTCCCTATCTTAAACGCAGAAGAATTGGATTCGATTCCGAGCATAATGGTTTTTTCTTCGGAAAATATTACAGGTGTGCAACTACTGAAGGTGCTGAGTGACCTGCTTAGGCGGTATCTAAACGATATGTTAAGAGTGAGAGCCTAGACTAAAATCTAGATTGTCGTACGCGTGCCAACACCTACGAGAAGCCACGCGCACGAGAAGCCTAAGAAAAGAAAAAGAAAAAATAGTCATTATTTTTTGGTCAGTATTTGAGTAGTAGTGTTTTTGTGGTTAAAAAAGAAGAATTTGTTTTATGTTGGCTGAGTGCCGGGCAAGAAGAATTTATGTTTTGATGCAATGAAATTAATAAATGTTTGAGAATAAATATAAAAGCTGAATAATTGAATGTTTGAAATAAATATAAAGACCTACAAGTATTTATTCTAATGCACCTCGCCCTATTAATTATAATTCCCTTCTTTGGCCCCCGGATTACCTCAATGGTGTATCTTAGTAACTTTCCCCTTCGAACCCCAGAATTCGGCAATGTCCCAGTATTTGACAACGGCCACGAGCTTGTCATTTGGCGCAGTCGACAGGATCGTCGACATTATACTAGTATTAATAACTTTTCCCCTATGGCGCGCATTTTGCGACAGGATACTAATAATAACTTTCCCCTATGGTGCGCATTTTGCGACAGGATGCTTATCTTTCCCCTATACGCATTTTGTCAATGATAAGATATTTAATAATAACTTCCCCTTTATACCCCAAGTTACCTCATTGGATTGTCAATGAAATATTTTAAAAAAAGCTATTATTCTAAAATTCGTAGGTGAATGATTAAATTTAAATAGCCGAGAACAATAATATTAATGTATATGATCCGCCATTTCTATGCTCCTTGGTTTTGTTCCTTGGTGTAGAGCGTGTATAGTCAACAACATACATGGATCTGCTTGGTGCGAGCAATAATAAATAATAACAACTATACAAACTTACATGCGAGGGAGTGAAAGATAATCGAGCGAACCGGACAACTCCACAAGAAATGCATCATTATTAAGAAGGTTATTTTATGAACTAGGCGAGGTCTCGGAATTTTATTAAAAAAAAAATTTTTTTTTGAGATTTTAATGGACATAATGTTGATTTTGCATATGGATTGTGATAAATATGAATTATGTGATAACATATATTTTTTAAACATTTTAATTTTTTTTAACATTTTAATTTTTTTAATTGCCCATTGCATCTAAATTTATTGAAGGGTTTATTTTGGGTCTTTGTAAAGAAGGGAAGAGGTGGCTTATTGCATAAGTCTAAGTACACACGCAAATGATCCCATAATTGATTTCTGTTTTTGGTTTATTTTGAGAGGCTAAAAGACCTCTGGCTGGGCAAAATGCCCGGGTTTGTCGAATGGGACATAAGAAATGATCCCTGTTTTCTTTTTGGTTTATTTGGGCTTATTTGGGCTGATTTAAAATTTTGGGCTGATTTATTTTTTTGTTGGGCTGTGTAGGAGACCCAAATAAAGGAAAATTTTGATAATTAAAGAATAAAGATATGCTTTTCAAATAATTATTTGAATTTGAAATATGTATGATTGTAATATTATGTAACACATTATGCAATTTTGACTGTATATATTATTGATGTAATTATGTAACCCAATGTTTTGTAATGTGATTTCATACCAGCACTCTCCATATTTCTTAGTTTTGTTTTAAATATTAATGGAATAGGTATTGCAACTAATTTTGTTTAAGGCTTGTTTACATTTTGTCCTATTTTAAGCGGTGAGGTGTCCTGCGCGTGCCAACACACACGAGAAGCCACGCGCACGAAAAGCCTAAGAAAAGAAAAAGAAAAAATAATCATTATTTTTTGGTCAGTATTTGAGTAGTAGTGTTTTTGTGGTTAAAAAAAAAATTTGTTTTATGTTGGCTGAGTGTCGGGCAAGAAGAATTTATGTAATGATGCAATGAAATTAATAAATGTTTTAGAATAAATATAAAAGCTGAACAATTGAATGTTTGAAATAAATATGAAGGCCTACAAGTATTTATTCTTTATCCAAGCACCTCGCCCTATTAATTATAAGTCCCTTTTTTGGCCCCCGGATTACCTCAATGGTGTATCTTAGTAACTTTCCCCTTAAGACCCCAGAATTCGGCAATGTCCCAGTATTCGACAACGGCCACGAGCTTGTCATAGATATTTACTACGCCGGAAATATTGATTACTTCGCTCGAGTCAAAAAATAGCTCTAAATGAATGTGGCGCCCCTGTATGGCAAAAACCCAACCCAACTGTTTTATTAGAGAGGTCTCCAAAGATCATAACGTTAATCATTTACATTGGTCTTACTTTGTGTACAATTTTTCTTTTTTTAATTAAAATTTTTCTCAGCCTGCCATAAACATTTGAAATTATTAAATGTTGAAAGTGAAATTTTTTGCGTCCTTGATTAAACAACTAAAATATATTAAACACAAATAAATGTGTGTTTCTATTAAAAATATTTTTTGTTTAAAAATTTAATACCAAGATCACCAAGTAAATTTAGAACGCTAGATTAGAATAGGAATACTACCAATAAGCTTAATTATAATTATAATCATTTATTTATTTTCGTTAGCCAAATTTATTTATCTGTACACCTCGTAATAAGTCATAAATATATAAGAAAAGTGGCACATATTGCCATCTGGCTCAATAAAAAATATTTCGGATACTGTTTTATTTTAAGTATATTGAACCTGAACATTATAATATAGCATATTTAAATTAGATCAGTTACAAAATTATTAAACAGTTTAAATAAAAAAATATTTTTGATAGTTAGCTTGTAAATTTTGATATTTAGTTTTTGAGTCTCGGAAGCAAAAGTTTCATTTCTAAATATTTTCGGTGTGAACAAGAAAGAATTTTTTTTTAGCGGAAATAGTTTTAGAAGTATATTAGGTGTAATTCTGTTCTAGGAATATAAGTTTGAACCTCAGCCTAACACTTTCCTAACTCTAGATTAACCTTTAAATAACGCAAAGACCCAACCAGGATAGACGCAGTATTAATAAAATTGCGAGGTGTGTGATTTTTGTAACAAGTTTTAAACATTCCATATTCCATTCCGGGTTCGGGCATACCCTTCCTAAACGATTCTCAGGTGTATTAAAAAAGAAATTTGTAATTCAAATTTCTCGCGCCCCCAAGCACTACTTATGCTGCTTTAATATGTTGATGACGCAGTTTTTTCCGTATTTGTAAATGTATGAAAGTTTAAGTTTATATTCTATTTAAAAGGACATGAAAATAACTTAAAAAATAGTTTCAATTTCAAATTGGAATATTTATTAGATACCACATTACCTCTTTGACGATATCCTGAATAAATCTGAATGGTGGTTTACTTAAAAGGGCATCGGTCAGGGCCAAAGAATTTCTGACATGCGGAGCCATAAGTTTTTGAGTCTTCTGTATGATGCGCACGTCAGTAGCATTGTTCTTCGTTGGACTCATATGTTGTTGTATAATTTTTTATTGAACTAAAACAGGTGTTCCTGTATATTAACCTATGCAAGGTAAGAGTAATTTATTGATTTTTTATGCTATAAATGGTAGATGAAAACGGGAATTTTACCTTAAATTAAAATGCGTTGAAATAATAATTGCGATATAGATTATTTAGGGGTCGACAAATATCATTGTCAGAAAAAGAGAAGTTTTTGACACTGGTGTCTTATATATATTTTCCCTTTTTCATCTTTTGCCTTCAGGGATATTATGTCTATATCAAAAAATAGCCTTATTTACCAGACAGATTTAGCGACCTCAAGAACACCCTAAAGAAAAAATTTAAAATATTTTTCTATTATAACCACTAGTAACTGATATTATTTATCTCAAATAATAAGAAATAAAATTTTTAAGTATATCAAGCTTTCTACAGCAACATTATAATACTGAATATTTGGTATCCCAACTTAAATACGATACAATATATTATTGGTTTTAATACTATTATTATTTGAAGTTTGAATTTAACAGTTTAGCTTGTAAATATACAACAAAAAATTTAATTTTTTTGTTTTTAAAACTTTTTTTTTGATATTTATGCAGAATTTTTAATGTTTATAGCTGACTTACAAAGTTTGATTATAAAAAACGGTAAACGAAAAAAATCCTTTTGAGGGCAGGTTTGATCTCTGTAGTTAGCTCATAACTCTTACAAATTTGTTGACCTGTGTTATCAATATGAAATTTAGAATATGGCAATAAAGTATGCAGTTCAAACATAATTAAACTATAATTAAATTATACTATTAAGTTTAGACCTGAACAAATCCTTTTTTCAATAAATTTTCGAATTACATATGGCTCATTTACTTAAAAATTGTTTAAAAAAGCGAGTTTTTATTTTATCTGGAGGACCATCACTACCTGATCCTGTTAGACTTTTACTACAACCGTGTTAAAAAGGAAATGCTCTTCTTTTAAGAAATCTTGGGCAATGGGGGCAATGTTTTAACATGCTTCTGGCCTTTTGTTTTGCCAAGGTTAAAAAGGCTTCATGCTGTAAATTTCCAGATAAAGAGGCGTCATATTAATAAAAATTATTTTAATACAAGTGAGATGCAGTTAATCTTATTGATCCCAGGGGTTATGGACGTCACCGCATAGCAATTTTTCTGCTCCTTTCCCCCAATACAACCTCCAACAGTGCGTGGAGCATGATAAAAATTTTACGCATTTTCTGGTAATTTAAAGTTGTTCAGGTTTATATTAATTATTTTGCTTTTTTCTGATCCTGTAGCCATCCATGTGAACTACATGAGACAAGCCGAACACGAATATCTGAGATCATTTTCTGGCCAGGTCAAAACTTAATTAAATTTTTTTTCTTAAACATAGTAGCTAATAACCCCACATTTCACACCTTTTCATTTTAACTTACTGTTTAACTAATAAAACATATATTCTTTTTTTTTAGATTTTACCCTCATTATTTGTTATATAAATAAACCCTGGCGGGCCATCAAAAATCAACTGACTGGTCGGACTGAAATTTTTGACTAAGGGCAAACCGGCGCAGCCCCAATTTAGGATTATTACTTACAGACTTGTAAAAAAAACAATTGGTTTTGAGGTTTCCCTCATACCTTTCCCCATTTAGGGGGCGCCATACCCGTTAGGGCTTTGACTCTTTTAACCCCTAGCTTGCCGGGTTAAATAGTAAGATTTGCTCGCACGCCGGCGACCTAGTTTTTTAGCCTAGGCTCTTACTTTGGGCATATCGTTTAAGGCCTACTGCCTAAGCAGGCCACTCAGCAGCTCAAAGTGGTTACACTTGTATACTATTTTTCCGAAGAAAAAAGCCTCCTGTGCACGGATTCGAACTTGTAACTTCTGCTTAAAGACAGGAAGGTTTGCCACTGAGCTTTTAAGCCGACACTTACAGACTTACACAGTTTGAATGTAAATATTTATTAACCATATAAATAGAAATAGATTTAAGTGATAAGATTATATAAATAATGTAAGGATAAAATTACAATTTCAAATATAGATTAAATTATAATTGGGGATTTTTAAAGTAACTAATAATTAGCGTCAACAAATGACCATAATAATGTATGGAGGAGAGAATTCACCCAGAGCTGGGAAAAAAATAAATGGGCTTTTTTTTAACAAGTTTTTGAGTTTTTTCCACAAATGCCCTTATCGTGGGCATGGCAAAAGAAAATCCCCTTTTCTTGCTTAAAGAAAAGGGGCATATTAAAAAAAAGCCCCTTTTTTTCAAAAAAAAAACTCCTAGGACTTAAAGAAAAAATACCCCACCCATCATTATTATAAAGAAAAAATCAAAATATTTCGAAATTATTATAAAAAAAAACAAACAATCAGCTTTTTGGGGCATTTTTAAGAGCCACTTTTTGGGTTTTTTTTGCCCCTTTTCTTAGTGAGAGCTTTATTTGAATTCTTATTTTGGCCCTTTATTTGTAGCCCCCTTTCTTTTTTTAAATTTTGGGAGAAAAAATGAGTCAAATTTTTGGCTCATTGTTTTTCCAGCACTGAATGCACCATTTGTTCAAAAATATGAAAATGGTAGGTAAATTTAAAAATATGGCCTCTTTAGCATAATATACCAAGTATAAATAAGTTTGTTTAAATTAAATAGTGGTGTTGAAAACAATTATGTCAAAGCATTTAAATTTTTATTTAAATTAAGTGTCCGCTGATCAATAAAACACGAAATTGTAGGCACAAAAACAAATTATTGGAGCCGGTAATTATTTATGTATGCCTAAAGCTTTGCATATTAATATAAATTTCATAAATGCGATTATCAAATTTATATATTAAGAGAGTGTTTATAAACAAATTTAAATATATATTATAATTTATTTTTTATTCACCTTTTACCGGTTAAAAATGTAATAATATATGGCAATATAAACGGAAAAATTTTCAAGTATTTTTTATAATTTTACACCATTGCATTTTTTTTAATTTATTCAATTACAGAAGATAAATTTGGACAGTATCTAACTTAGTTCCATTAGGAGCTTATACTGTAATTTAAAATTTTAACTTTGCCAGATCTACGCACACTTTTGGTTTATCCATATCAAATTACCTAAAACATAATTTTGTTAAAAAACAAAACCAAATTTTTTTTACCAGATATTTTAAACGTTAAAATTAAAAAACAAGAGAAAAAAATTTTAAAATTAGATAAAAGATTGCAACCTGAAAATATGGGAATCGTTTAAATTTATTTATGTTTTTTACCACTTGAGTATTTTCTGAAACTCATATTGGTGATCGATACAAATGCTTCCAAAATTCACCGAAGCTACAAAATGTTTTTTTGCTTATTACCACCTTTAAGATCAGTTGGAACTTAAATTTTAATTCTAACGTCCGTCCTAATGCATAAATTTGGAAATGAAGTATTTTTGATGTAAAATATTTGGCTTAGGACTTGGCTGAATATATTCTTAATTTTATTTAAAAAATTTATTGCGAGGTTTTTACAAAATATTTAAGCAACAAAGACTTAAAATATGTTAGTTAGTAGAGCTCGTGTAATTATAACTTTCCAACTTTTTTACGAGTTCTAACAACTTTTAATTAGATATTTGACGCTGGCACTTTGCATTTTTTTTTAATTTAAAATATTATCTTGAAAAAACGATGAAGTGCTCAAATATACAATTTTAACATCTTTTTTTTAAAGGATGGGAAGAAAGCAGAGGCAGAATAGTATTAAGTAGGTGGAGCTAAGGAGTTTGTGGTGGAAGTTATGCCCATGTTTTGTTCTCGCCCGATTTCGCAGCCGTGAACTAGTGTGTCAATGATAAATTTTAGGGCCGTTTTGTAGATACCTTCTAACTGAGGCGTACACCGATCTCCCAATACTTCTTTTATCGCTTCAAGGACCGGAACTTCAGCTTTCTGCATAAAATTTAGAAATATTTTAGTCTATGAATATCTGAGGCACATCACTTGATGAAAGCTTTCATCGCTTAAATATTTGGCATTTAATGTTGTAGTCGGGCATTGAGCGATTCAGGAAATTTTATAGGCAACAGGGATATGCGTGTAGGTCGCCACACTTTAATAGTAAAACTATCGATAAAAAATTTAAAATAACATTTTGGCAAAGTATAATTTGTTTCCATAATTTAATAATATTAAAAAACATGTAACTAATTTTACCTTTTTAATAAAAGTTTGTTTATAATTTTAACATTTATTTTATATGTAATATTCAGATAAGCTGAAGCACTTAAACATACTATAAACCTAATATATTTTTAGTGGTGTAAACTTTTAAGCATTTACGTTATTCTAAATTATTTCAGTGGGATAACGCAATTTATTAGATAACAATTGTCCAAGTTTATCATCAAAAGTTGCGTAAAAATAAAGTGTTGCGATTTGTGAAAAATTCTGTATATTAAATTGTATATGGTTGTTACAGTTAGGGCTGGGAAAAATAAATAAATGGGTTTTTTTAACAAGTAAGATTTTTTCCACAAATGCCCCCACACTCGTGGGCATGGCAAAAGGAAAATTCCTTTTCTTGCTTAAAGAAAATAGGCATATTTAAAAAAAGCCCCTTTTCTTCAAAAAGAAATCCTAGAAGCTTTAAGAAAATATAACCAACCCATCATTATTATTAAAAAAAATCAAAATTTTCCGAAATTATTATAAAGAACAAACAATGAGCTTTTTGGGGCCCTTTTTAAGAGCGACTGTTTTTGGGTTTTTTTGCCCCTTTTCTTAGTAAGAGCTTTATTTAAATTCTTATTTTTGCCCTTTCTTTGTAGCTCCCTTTCTTTCTTTAATTTTTCATTTTATTTTTAGATGTAATCACTATGGTTACCCTAAAGTATTCGGGTTGGAATCCACGAATAGTAGCGTGATAAGAACCGATGCTGGTTAGGACCTGATAAGTCTTATCATAATCCATCATAGAGCTAATCGCTTCGTCCAACGTATTCATAACGATTTCAGAATGCGTCTCGAGTTCCATACTGTTTTCGTAAGCCATTGGGTTGTTGATTTGAGTTTTATCGACCCGAATATTTTTGAAAAGCGGTAAAAGCTCAGGATTAGTTAGGAATATTCTGATAGCCAATAAATGCAATTTTAAATTATGGCCGGCTCATTGATTAGCCTTCAGATTTTAAGGGAACTGGCCAGTTAATGAGGTTATAAATTTCTTTATAACACAGATCAACGAATTTCAATGGCATAACAGTGAACTTTTTATAAAAACATAATAGAATTTATCCCCATAATGGCCTTATTTCGTTTTTCTTAGTTTCTTCCGGCTTCAACTCCTTACATCCGTCCATATCAAATAATGGCCTTTTTTGACCAAATTTACAGACCGAGTAAAACTCTAATAAAAAATTTAAAAATCTTTTTTTTATATAAAAACCCCTTGTAACTTATATTTATCATATCAAATAATGAGAAATAAAATTATTTAGCAAATCAAACTCTTACATCAATTTAGATAATACAAAATATTTCGGGTCCAAATTTAAATACGACACGAAATCATACCGGTTTCAAATAAAAGTTTCATTTGAAGTTAGAATTTAACAATTTAGCTGTTGTAAATATGCAAAAAAAAAAATTTAAATTTATTTTTGTTTTTGAATCTTTGTTTTTTTGGCATTATTTCTAAAATTTTCAATGTTAATAGCTGACCAACTAAACTTGATTAGAAAAAACGGTAAACGGATTTGAAAATCTCTAAGATGGCAGGTTTTTCCGTAATTAGCTCAAAACTCTCAAAAAATGACCTGTGTAATATACAAATTATACATTTTTATTTATCATATCGGCCAAAGGCTTTACAATATCGCTTAACTAAAATCCTTGAAAAGTTTCAGATCACTCTAAACTCAATGTTTATGATTTTTAATGGAACATTTAAACACTAAAAGGCCGCAGCCATTAATGCATTAATATCTGCGTCATAATCAGACTTGTAAAAACTAGGTAACTACATTAAAAAACAGAGACATAGAAATATTAAGCCCTACCTCGCCCCACTAGGCATTCCTAGCCATTTGAGACTTAAATAATAGATATGGGCTTGGTTATTTGATTTGTAACACAGTGAATAAAATTTAAAAGCCCCCCCCCCCCTCCCCCGCTTACCACGATCCTTAATATTCGGCCCAGCCCTGCTATTTATTTTTTATATGTTATAAAAAAACATAAACAAATGGTTTGAGGGTTCCCCCATACCATTCCCCATTTAGGGGGCGCCATACCCGTTAGGGCTTTGACTCTTTTAACCCGAGGAAAGCAATTAATAATGCCCACGTTAAATTGCAAGATTTGCTCGCACGCCGGCGACCTAGGTTTTTAGCATAGGCTCTTACTTTAGGCATATCGTTTAAGGCCTACTGCCTAAGCAGGCCACTCAGCAGCTTCAAAGTGGTTCTATAGGTATACTATTTTTCCGAAGAAAAAAGCCTTTTGTGCACGAATTTGAACTCGCAACTCCTGCGTGTAAGACAGGAAAGTTTGCCACTGAGCTTTTGAGCCGATTTAATATGTTATGGTCAACCTGGCTTAGCTGTCAACTGTTCATTCCCTCTCAGCCTGGTAAGTTTTTTAAATGAATAACTAAAGTGACATCGAAAAAGAATGCTGCAACTGAATTTCGTATAAGAGACACAATGTAAACGTAGAGTTTTAGCTTAAATAAAAAATTAAAGGATAAAGTAAATGATGTTGTTGTATCTAATTACTAGCGGATGGGCTTTAAAAATAATTTACTTGGTAAAAACTTTAACGCCCGTAATATCCATATTTCGAGCTATGGTTTTCCACGATTTACTGAGTAAAAAGATTTCTCGCCGGGAGAGAGGAAGCCTCGAATCAAGTATGCCCTGGGCACCCTCAGCCGCTAGTTGTGCATCGTCTTTCAGGCCACCTTTACTTCGATTACCTGTGGTTGAGTTACGATGAGCATCGCCAGGTTTTCCCGTCGGCCTATCTACCGGTGTCATTCCGGCCGGAGTTTTGCCATTCCTATTGCCGGCAACCGAATCTTTAACCGTTTTAGATGGACGCCTACCTACATTCGCAAGTCCATTCGGCGTTCCCGCTATAGGACCTGAGGTTCCACACCCCATTTTTAATATGATATGGCACACGGAATTGTCCTTAACTAAACCTTTGAGAATTTCCTAAGCAATGTACGATGAATACTTGGTATATGTTAATACTTCGACTCAATAATCCAAATTTTGTTGCAATAAGTTATGATTTGTTTTATATCGATATAAAAACTATATATACTGCTTCGTTTTTTCTAACGGATCTTGTTAGTTTTGATGATGAGGATAAGATGATAAACAAAAAATTTTGTGTTGAAGACGAGTGAAAACACCGTAAACAAGTGGTAGTTTCTAGGTCAAAAATAAAGGTAAATGCTTTAGCAAAAATGTTGATTGCCAATAATTGTTGGTATGATGGCCAGGTTTAATCATTTTAATGCATTCTTCCGATGACTGTCGCCTTTAATTCTAAGAAGGCACAATATTTTTGTTTTACAACATCTAGTTTTCCACGATTTAAAAAAAAATTTTATTGTCTAATTTTTTGTCGATAAACAAGATATAGAAATATTTTAATAGGTGGTGGGGATATCTAAGTGACTTATTGGGTAAAAAATATACGAAATTCAAAGAATCAATTATGTGAATATGAAACTAATCTCAATTTTTGGAATGGGGATAAGGATGTGTTTAAGGTTAAGCTAATGATACACGTAGAAATTCAACAGGTTAAATTCGCGTGATATTTGACACACACGAGCCCAATATATCTATATTTTGAGTGCTACATAATTGGGAAACAGGAACAAAAGAATATGAAAAAGCAGAAAAAATTCAAAAAAAAAATCCAATTAAATTTTGTCGTTTACCCCGTTTCATTTAAATTTTATTGTGTTAAATTTTAATAAATATTATTGTTTCATAACACAAGTATACAATTATATTTGACCAAAAAGACAACTACTTTGACCAGTATTATTGATAGGTATGATATTTTTAGTTCCCTACAAAATTGTATCGAAAAAATTAATTAGGTTGATGACCCGGCCTAAGAAAACTTTATCAACAACCCAACAACCCAAATCTTTAAATTACCTAACATTAATACACAGGTTAACAAATATTTGAGAGTTTTGAACTAACTTCAGTCACCATACCTGCCATCTTAGGGATTTTCAAAACTAACCGTTTTTTCTAATCAAACTATTTTAGTCAGCTATAAACATTCAAAATATTTGAAAAAATGTTGAAAGGACAAAAAAGTTTTTAAAAGTAAAAATATATTTAAAAAATTATTTTATCTCTGGCTGCGGCTAGTGAAAAAAAATGAGCGCAATTGATTATCATTAAGGTGGCTAGTGTAAAATAAAAATTAAGAAATCTTGGGCATATCCTAAAATGACCAAAATACTTAATTTTTAAAATTAGCCGCTAATTTCTTTTTACAATTTTTAAATTAATATTAGGCCGCAGCGTTTAAAATAATATTTTTATTTCAATCCGATAATATATCGTGTCCTATTTAGGTTGGGGTGCCAAATATTCTGTGTTAATTTTATTTCTCATTATCTGAATTAAAAACATATGTTACAAGTGATTTTGATGCTAAGAATTTTTTTTTATTCATTAAGCATTCTCGAGTTGGCAAAATTAGTCAACTTGGCCATTTTTTTGATTTTTATATAAATAGCCGCCACCACATGGATTATTCCCCTTCAGAGGTATAATTGTCTTTTATACTCATGAATTTGTATCGACTTGTGGTATAGTACTTAACCCATTCTAATCTACTCTTAACCCTACCTTATGTCTCTAATATTGGCCTAAATGTAAAATATTAAAAGTTAAAATATTGCCCCAAATATTTTCGACAAATTTCTTGATTAATGGTGATTTGACCCATTTTTACTAAATAAAGATTCATGACAAAAAATTCATATTTTACAACAAACCAATCTAGATAGATCGTCATGGCATTTTCTCACATTGGTATTCGATACCATTTATGATGTTATATATAAATTTTCAAATATCGTTAAAAGAATATATGGATGCAGTATTAATTGAGCACATAGGTTCTTGTTCATATAAGATTTTAAAACGGACCCTGCTGGCAGATTGTTTGAGGCATGGCCAAGCCGGGATGGTATTTTATTAGCCTCACCCAAAATTACGAATAAGCGTTACATTGTATTAACATTAGTGTTGATCCGTCAAATTAAAATTTAAAATTAACCCGTAGCACTGTGGGGTCCATATGGACACCAGCATCTGTGAATATCTTCTAATATTACATAATATTGGCCAAAATTTTGTGACTTTTTTCTTAAATATATAACACACCTCATAAGAGTTATAACACAGGTCAACAAATATTTATGTCAGAAACGAGATTATTATGAAAACATAAAAGAATGCATCCCCATGATGGTCTAATCTCATATATGTTTTTCGTTTTTCTTAGTGTCTTCCGTCTTTGGCTCCTTAAATCAGTCTATAACGAAAAATGGCCTTTTTTGACCAAATTGACAGATCTAAATATACCCTAAAATGAAAAATTTTAAAAATCTTTTATGCATATTTAAATCCCTTGAACTTATATTTTTAATCACAAATAATGAAAAAAAAATTCATTAAAAGCTCTTACATCGGCTAGATAATACAAAATATTTCGCGTCCAAACTTAAATACGACACGATATATTATCAGTTTTTATTTTTTAAAAAGACTATTTGAAGTTTGAATTTAACAGTTTAACTATTGTGAATATGGAAAATTTCAATTTATTTTTGTTTTTTAATCTTTTTTGATTTTTTAACTTTTTTTTTCTAGAATAACTAAGTTAATAGGAAAAACGGTAAACGGATTTGATATTCCCTAATATGGCAGGTTTGATGTCTGTAGTTAACTCATAACTCAAAATTGTTGACCTGTGTAAGCTAACTAAGATCAAACCTGCCATCTTAGGAATTTTCAAATCAATTTACCGTTTTTTCTAATCAAACTTAGTTAGTCAGCTATAAACATTGAAAATTATATAAAAAATGCCAAAAAAAACAAAAATTAAAAACAAAAATAAAATGAAATTCTTGATTGTTTACAACAGCCAAACTGTTAAATTCAAACGTCAAATAAAACTTTTATTAAAAACCGATAATATACCTTGTCGAATTTAAGGTTGGACTCAAAATTTTTGTATTATTTAAATTCTGATGTATGAGCTTGATATATTAAAAATTTTATTTCTCATTAATTGATATAATAATTAAAAGTTACAAGGAGTTTTTATATCAAAAAAAATTCTTAAATTTTTTCTTTTTAGGTATTCTCGATTTGTCATTTTTGTCAAAAAGGCCATTTTTCGATATGGACACACTTAAGGAGCCAAACAAAGAGAAAATAATAATTTCTATCATTATTATACAATACAATTAATTTTATAAACTTAATTTGCAGAAATATAAAAAATAACTAAATAATAAGATTGTAAATATTTAAGTTTGAATTTATATTGAAGCAATATTATGGTTTTCAACAATGAAATTAATTTCTAAAACAAACTTTGTTATTAGACCCCAAATTTTGATTACTAGTTTTGTTTATTACACAGGTCAACAAATATCAATGGCACAATCGTGAATTTTATGAAAACATAAACGAATTTAACCCCATGATGGCCTTATCATTTTATATATTTCGTCTTTCTTAGTTTCTTCCGGCCTTGGAAGGTGAATAATAGCCGAAAATAATTATTTCATATTATTTTTTTCCATTTTCATAAAATGCTCTATCCGAACCCAAAACACGATTTTTAATAATATTGATATATTTAATTTATTGATATGATTTATTTAATGTAATATAGAAAAATGAAAAATTCTAGTTTTTTAAATTTTTTCTACTTTGTGTCAAATAAAATTTGCACTCATTAATGATAACTTATATTACCTTATAATTAAAGAGCACTTTTTTTTCTTTATAACAATAAAAAAACAAAGATCATCTCTAAAACTCTTGAAGTTATAGAAATTTAAAATTGGCCGTATGGACCCCACTGTATCATTCGCGTTACAAAAATCTTACCCTACCATTTGCGGGTTGAATATAAATTTTTTTCTAAAGGTAATATTAAAAATGTATGTATAACTTTTAACTTATTAACTTTCATCTATATGTTATTGCATATATAACACAGTCGACAAATTTATATATAGAATAAATAATTATATTAAGTCTAATTTTGTAAGCCAGCTATAAACATTAAAAATGAATTAATGGAACAAATGAGATTAAAAAACTAAATTTTTAAAGAATTTATACATGTAAACAACTAAATTGTTTATATCATACCTATCATTTTCGCCACGTCACAAATGGTGTTAATTATGTTAGGCTGCAAAATACTTGGTATAATCTAATTTGGATATTAGAGCTGGATATACAAAAAAATTATAATTTCATTATTTCAAATAAAAAATTAAAGTTTTGGTTTATTTTAATATAAACATCTTCGTTTTCGGCGCGCTTCGGGCCCCTCGACTCGTTTGTCTGGATACGGGCATGTCCCCTTTTAGCATTCAGTGGCGTACATTTTAAACTTCATTATTATAAATTTCATCATTATATGTTATTTAACGTGGTACGTTCGTACTATATAAACATTGAAAATATTGCTCATCACATACCTATGATAACTTTAATGACAAAAAGACGAATTTCGAAATTTACCATGGTAGAAGCCCAAGTTAACAACAATATGCGGTTCTATAAGGTAAATTGTACTTTCGCCTAGCTCACGTGTAAAACTATGCCCAAAATCAAAATCTTTGTTTAAAAAACAAAAATTCGATAACGGATATTGTTGTCATCTAGAATAATGTTTTGAACATTAAAAAAAACGTTAAAACCTATTTTTTTGTATTTTATGCCCAGTCAGTTAGGATAGGCACTTGTTAACAAAAAATATTTTTTTATTACGGATAACTTTTGAAAAACACATGTTCAATTATTCTAAACTTAATAAGTGCTAATGCCTAGATTTATTCAAAACAAAAAAAAAAACCCAGCACAAATTTATTTTAGAAAGTACCCAGAAAATTCTCGTAACAGCCACCTTAAGCTTAGGTATATGATTAAATAATTATTATAGTAATTAAAAGTACCAACTTGAAAATAGTAAAGGTATAAAAAAATCCCAAGAATGGTAAAATATGCTGATTTTATAACAGAATGCTGGGTGGCATCGTGACTTATGGCATAGGCTGCGGTTAATACTAATTTTAAAATTAATAAAAAATTAACGGCTAATATCAAAAAATAAGAATTTATAAGAATTTATACGAATTTGTTGTTTTAAGATATGCGCAACAAAATATTTTGCATTATTTTATACTAGTTATAATAACCCGTCAACGGGGTGAGAAAGTAACGCTGCTATAGTGGGGTCCATACGGACTCCAATTTTAAACTTCTATAACCTTAAAAGTTTAATAGCTATGACCTTTATTTTTTTTATTATTTTGAAGAAAAATACGTATCGCAAACTAAAAGATATTATCAGTGTAAATCAAAAATTTTATTTAACAAAAAATAAAAAATAATTAAAAAAATGGGAAATATTTATTTCTATATTTTCATTAGATAAATCTTGTCAATCAACTAAATGTATTAATTTTATTATCATATAGTGTTTTTAGGTTTAGTACAACTTTACAAAGATTTATGAAAAAAAATTTTTTAAAATAAAAAATTATTTTGGCTATTATTCACATTCACTTTTAAAGTTAGATATTTTAAAAAATTTATATTAATACTATACAATACAAACATTTTATATACTTTATATGCAAAACTATTTAAGAAAATACCAATAAAATAAGGTTGCAATTTTTTGTGTTCAAATTTAAATTGAGGCAATATTTTTCAACGGTGAAATTGAGAGTGTGGAGTCCATATAAACTCCAATAGAATTTATAATTTAAACGGATTATGGTATAAGACTTAATTTAAATTTTAGTTACTAGGTTTGTTTATTATATATTTAATAAAAAAGTCACAAAAAATTGAGCAATAATGTATGATGTTATAAGATATTTAAAATTGAAATGTGCTGGGGTCAGTATTAACTCCGCAGTAATAATCGCTGGTTAATGTTAATTCAATGCGTTTAGTTTTTCACTAAACGCAGCCATAGTAAGGCGTCGTGGATGAGTGGCTGAATTTAAACGTGTTCCCGCCAATAAAGATTGATTTAATCTTTCAAATTTTCAAACTTTAAATGTGGTATAATTTTAAATATATTAATATTGAAACCCAATTTTTAGGAAGGTGAAAGGGGTCATTTTATTTGTAAAAATTATTTGCTAAACAAATTCTAGTTTAAATCTTGTGTTTTTACTGCAGATTGAACTTTTGAACCAATTTTAGCCTCTGCTCCAAGTTTACTGTTTTATACATTAACTAATGGAACCACGTAGGTTTGACCAAGCCGAATTAAATGAACTTGTCAACGATCTTAAATTAAATAAAGACCAATCGGAGTTTTTAGCTGCTGAATTTAAAAAATGTAATACTCTTCAACCCAGGGTACAGACTCCTTACAATTTTTTTTTAGTCGGCTGCAAAAATTAACAAAATATGTGGCAATATTATATATTGTTGTAATATTTAAGGTTTGTTTTCCACATTAAAAGTTGATTTTAATGTGAATGATTGGGTTTTGTTTATAGATATATCAAATACAAATTATAAAATGATTCTTGTGAAAAGTGGCAAAACTTTTATAAGTATACCCTTGGTTTGTGCTAGGAAAATGTCAGATATGAAGATTTTAATTTTAAAGTATATGGAGATTTTAAAACATATTCTTTATTAGTTGGTGTTCTGCACACAATAGATAACTGTTTCTTTTGCCAGTGGAAAACAAATATTACTGAAAACTCCTTTAATTTTGGCTCTAATATTATGTCAAATATTAAATAAAATCATTGGTGCCTGTTAAAAATATATTATTACTTACATCATATATAAAGCAAGGACTAGTTAGTTAAATAATTAAAATTATGAATGATGAAAATTTGTTAAGCTATAAATATCTTAAAAATAATTTTTCAGATATGTTAGCTAAATTAGAACAGGAAGTATATTGTCCAACTGATATTAACAAAATTTTAAAAGATAGGAATTTTTTTACTAAACTGAATAATAAAGAAATTAAGGTTTGGGACTCTTTTCGTTGGTTTTGTGAAAATATAATTGGAAATTCTAAATCTATAAAATTTATTAATGGGATTGAGCAGCTATTAAGATCTTTTTATGCTCTAAAATCTGATATGATCTTAGAAATGCATATGATCAAATGCCATCTAGATTGTTTTTCAGAAAGTTTTGGAAATATAAGTGATGTACTGGTTGAACATTGTTATCAAGATATATATTTTCTAAATAACTATCAAGGAAAAGAGAATATGGTCATGATAGCTGATTTTTTGTGGCCCATTAGGTGAAAAATAACAGTTTTTTAAATTGTCTTTTATATTTTATGTATTTAAATATTGAATTACACTTGTTCACATTTTTTTATGTTAGATAAGCATTTAAATTTTACTTTGCACCAGATGATATATCCATTTTTTTTGAATCCTTGAATTTTACAAACTAATAATACCTTCAATTACAATTCAATTCTTTTACTTATCCAGCAGAGTTTAGCGTAATTTTTATAAAATTAATGTTTCTTATGATTGTAATGACATTTGTTAAAAAACAAACCTTTTACCATTTTAGATAAAGTAGGAAGTATAAATATATTTTTTTTATTTATCTTTCTGTAATTGTAATTATTGTTCAATTTATATAAATATTAACCTATTACTATATTGTATCAGCTAATTTGAATAAATAATTTCATATTTTATTAAACATTTAAGGCTTTATTCAGGCCGAGGGCTAGGGAAACAATGGGATAAATAAAAAAGGCCTTTACCGAATGGGTGTTGTTATGGAAAAAACCCTTAAAAAACCAGTTGTAAAAAAATTAAGGGAGAAAAGTCTCTAAATATATAGTACAAACACATGCCCTTGGTTTTTTTGGTGAGGATGAAAAATTTCCTCATTTGATCCTTAAGATAGTCTATATATAGACTAGATCAATATAATTTCTAAGAAGAACAGATTTATCGGTGCAGTATAATTAAAAGAAAAAACAAATTATCCTAACTGATGTTTATAAAAATTATACGTTGCTTGCAGGGTTAGAAATATCTGCTAAAAAACCGGCAGGTCTATTCGGTGTAAAATGAACTCGTGTAAAATACACGAGTTCATTTTACACCGAGTAGACTTTTACACGAGTTCATTTTACACCGAATAGTAAAAACGCTTTGGAATATATGTATTATATTTAAATGATAGTTTTCTTATGTAAAATTTTATGAGGATTCCAAATATGTTATTCTATTTTGTTTAACTCTTTTAGTTTTTAAATAAATCCGATTTCAAAATTTTAATAACTACATAAATCAGCATATATAAATTCTTACAAATTTATTAATTACACAGGTCAACAAATATCAATGTCAGAAGCGTGAATTTTTTTGAAAACTTAAAAGAATGCATCCCTATGATGGCCTAATCTCATATATATTTTGTATTTTTCTTAGTTTCTTCCGTCTTTGGCTCCTTAGATCTGTCTATAACGAAAAATGACATTTTTTGACCAAATTGACAGATCTGAATATACCCTAAAAAGAAAAAATTCAAAAATCTTTTTTGCATATAAAAATCCCTTATAACTTAAATTTTTAATCACAAATGATAAAAAATAAATTTTATCAATATATCAAGCTCTTAAATCGGCATTTAGATAATACAAAATATTTCGCGTCTAAACTTAAATACGACACTATATATTATCGGTTTTTAATAAAAATATTATTTGAAGTTTGAATTTAACAGTTAAACTTTTGTAAATATGCAAAAAGAAAATTTCAATTTATTTTGGTTTTTGAATCTTTTTTGGTTTTTTGACCTTTTTTTCTAAAATTTTCATTGTTTATAACTGACTAACTAAGTTTGATTAGGAAAAACGGACGGATTAGATATTTCCTAAGATAGCAAGTTTGATTTCTGTAGTTAACTCATAACTCTCAAAAAATTGTTGACCTGTGTTATAATCGACCTATCTAACATCTTAACAACAAATTTTATCTCATTCGCGAAATTACATTCTCTATCTAATAATTTCTGTTAAAATATAGAATAAAGCCCAAATGTTAGTTCGGAATTTTATTATAAATAGATGAATTGTAAGTTTTTAATTTATAACTCGTGTTGCCGAGTGGCTAGAGTTCGTCTCTCCAGCTCATCCGTGCCCGGTTCTATTCCCTGAGGATATACACTTTTATAAATATTTTTTTAATAAAGTGTTGCCTGATTTAGTTTTAATACCAGCAGTTCTAAAATGTTATTTTAAACACTTAAATGTTGTTATATTTTATCCCTGGAGCTGCGTGCACTTTTTATTTATTATATGACCCATAAACTTTACTTCAGCTGCTTTCTGCCGTTTGAGCCACCTTTTTTTCCCTTTTGTCGCTTCCTGCTTCTAGAAGCTTCTGTTGTTTTCAAATGACTATATAAAAGGCGATTGTATTTTTAATTTTTATATATAAGTATAAGAAGCGCATACATATACCAGTGAATATATTTTTAAAGTTTCCTAGAAAAGGTATCTTTATAAATAAAAAGTTATTGACAAAAAAATAAGGTTTAAAAAATTATAATATTATATCATCTTAATTACCTAAAATAACAAAAAAACACTCCATGAACTACTAAAATATTTTCAACCTAAGTCAGGCAACACTCGGGTATATTAAATAAATTTTTAAAAAAGTGTATCCTCAGGGAATAGAACCAGGTCACGGATGGGCTGGAGAGAGGAACTCTAGCCACTCGGCAACACGAATTATAAATTAAAGGCTCACATTTCATCTATAAAATTCCGAACTAACATTTGGGCTTTATTTATCTATATTTTAACAGAAATTATAAGAAAGAGAATATAATTTTGCGAATGAGGGAATAAAATTCGTTGTATAATGTTAGATTGGTCGATTATAATTAATAAATTTGTAAGAATTTATACATGCTAATTTATATTGTTATTATAATTTTGAAATCCCATTTATATAAAAACTAAAAGAGTTAGACAAAATTGAATAACATATTTGGAATCCTCATAAAATTTTACATAAGAAAGCCATTATTTAAATATAATACATATGTTGCAAAGCGTGTTTACTATTCGGTGTAAAATGAACTCGTGTAAAAGTCTATTCGGTGTAAAATGAAATCGTGTAAAAGGTCATTTTAAACGAGTTCATTTTACACCGAATAGACCTGCCGGTTTCCAATGGATTTAATTGCCTCCGTAATTTAATAATGTTAATAATAATATTTGATAAAAAAATTACAGTCTAGTGTACTTGGTTACATTACCATTGACAATTAACGTTAAAAAGTTGTTATTGGTTGGTTTTCCGACTTGGTATGACATTGTATTAACATTGCATAATATCTACTCAAAGTTAAAACAATGTTGCCGCAGTGATTTTTTGCCCTTAATAAGTTGCTTTTAGACCTTTTCTTTCAGTTTTTAGCGTTATGCGCGTGTTTCGGCCGATAGCCAGTAATTAACACATCCGTGTTATTTTTTTTATAGTTCTTTTAAATAATGCCATTTATAATTCACTTTTTAGCATTGTTTTGTTGTAAAAAAAAATACCTTGCTAATGAAATTTCTTAATAATTAACGGACATTTTTTATACTACTTTATGTCTAAAGTTGCTTTAACTGTTCTAAATAATGACAAATTTGCTTTTCAATCATGTATATTTCGCTTTAATTTACCCTTATATTTCAAGATACCATCCACGTGTCCTTAGTTACTAATTTGCCCCTTCCCCTACTAAAACGCGCCGTTCATATTCCAATACGGGTTCGCTCGCACCTTTCTCCCAGGGGACATTATCCCATTATCACATCGACTTTTTTTCTCTCTCTTTTAAATAACAGCTTAAAAATTAGGCCTGCTATCATTTATAATAAAATTCCGAACTAATATTTGGGCTTTATTTATATTTTAACAGAAATTATAAGATAGAGAATGTAATTTTGCGAATGAGATAAAAATTTGTTGTTAAAATGTTAGATAGGTCGATTATAATTAATAAATTTGTAAAAATTTATATCGGCAGGTCTATTCGGTGTAAAATGAACTCGTGTAAAATGACCTTTTACACGAGGTCATTTTACACCGAATAGACTTTTACACGAGTTCATTTTACACCGAATAGTGAAAACGCTTTGCAACATATTTATTATATTCAAATGATGGTTTTCTTATGTAAAATTTTATGAGGATTTCAAATATGTTATTCAATTTTGTCTAACTATTATAGTTTTAAATAAATGCGATTTCAAAATTTTAATAACTATATAAATTAGCAAATATGAATTTTTACAAATTTATTAATTATAATCGACCAATCTAACATTATACAACGAATTTAATTATCTCATTCGCGAAATTACATTCTCTATCTTATAATTTCTGTTAAAATATAGATAAATAAAGCCCAAATGTTAATTATAAAATTTATTATAAATAGATGAATTTGTGAGTTTTTAATTTATAACTCGTGATGCCGAGTGGCTAGAGTTCGTCTCTCCAGCCCATCCGTGCCCCGGTTCTATTCCCTAAGGATACGCATTTTTAAATATTTTTTTTAATATACCCAAGTGTTGCCTGACTTAGTTTAAATACTAACAGTTCCTAAAATGTTACTTTAAACACTTAAATGTTGTTATATTTTAACCCTGGAGCTGCCTGCATTTTTAATTTATTATATGACACTTAAACTTTACTTCAGCTGCTTTCTGCCGTTTGAGCCATTCCCTTTTCTCCCCGTTTGTCGCTTCCTGCTTCTTGAAACTTCGGTTGTTCTCAAATGACTATATAAAACAATTGTATTTTTAAATTTGTTATAAAAATTAACATAAGAAGCGAATAAATCTACCAGTGAACATATTTTTAAAGTTTCCTAGAAAAGTTTTCTTTATTAATAAAAAGTATAGATAAAAAAATAAGGTTTAAAAAAATTATAATATTATATCATCTTAATTACCTAAGATAACATAAAAACACTCCAGGAACTATTAAAATATTTTTAACCTAAGTCAAGCCACACTCGGGTATATATTAAAAAAATATTTAGAAAAGTGTATGATCAGGGAATAGAACCGGGGCACGGATGGGCTGGAGAGAAGAACTCTAGCCACTCGGCAACAAGAGTTATAAATTAAAGACTCACAATTCATCTATTTATAATAAAATTAATAACTAACATTTAGGCTTTATTTATTTATATTTTATTAAAAGAAATTATAAGATAGAGAATGTAATTTCGCGAATGAGATAATTAAATTCGTTGTATAATGTTAGATTGGTCGATTTTAATTAATAAATTAAAATTCATATATGCTAATTTATATAGTTATTAAAATTTGGAAATCGCATTTGTTTAAAACTAAAAGAGTTAGACAAAATTGAATAACATAATTGGAATCTTCATAAAATTTTACATAAGAAAACCATCATTTAAATATAATATGTATGTTGCAAAGCGTTTTTACTATTTGGTGTAATATGAACTCGTGTAAAAGTCTATTCGGTGTAAAATGAACTCGTGTAAAAGTCTATTCGGTGTAAAATGAACTCGTGTAATAGGTCATTTTACACGAGTTCATTTTACACCGAATAGACCTGCCCAATTTATATATGCTGATTTATATAGTTATTAAAATTTTGAAATCGCATTTATTTAAAAACTAAAAGAGTTAGACAAATTTGAATAACATATTTGGAATTCTCATTAAATTTTACATAAGAAAACCATCATTTAAATATAATATGTTGCAAAGCGTTTTTACTATTCGGTGTAAAATGAACTCGTGTAAAAGTCTATTCGGTGTATAATGAACTTGTGTAAAAGGTCATTTTACACGAGTTCATTTTACACCGAATAGACCTGCCCGCGGGGCAATGGATATTACCCATTCGAGGTAAACATAGCTTACATGAAATAGAAAGTTATATTATTAATATGTTTTTGGTTCATAGGTGAAAATAAGTGCGTAATTTGGGCTTTTTGAATTTGGAAAAAGATTTTGATAAAATTGGAGTTATGTGATGTGCTTTAATCTATTAACGTTGGTCAGACATTTAGGAAAGATGAATTAAATTATTAAAGTGGTAATGACACAAATAACAATCTAACAGTAATAATGCCTGCTTGACTAATTTATCTCTTTTAATCACACCAAAAATTTGCCCTCATTTGTAAAAGAAGGTTTATTCCTGATAAAATTAACACTATTTTCATATTTATAAATTACAAATGTAAACAAATATTTATGTCAGAAAAAAATAAGTTTATGAAAACCTAATGGCATACATCCACATGATAACCTTATCATATATATTTTCCGTTTTTATAGTTTCTTCCAACTTCGGCTCCTTACATCCGTCCATATCGGAAAATGGCCTTTTTTGACCAAATTGTAAGATTTTGCGACCTTGAGAATACCCTAAAAAGAAAAAATTCATGAATCTCATTTTCATATTAAAATCCCTTGTAACTTATATTTATCATCTCAAATAATAAGAAATAAAATAGACAATAACTAATATTTCGCGTCCGAGCTATACAAATTCAGTTTATTTTTGTTTTTGAATCTTTTTTTTTTGACATTTTCTAAAATTTTTTAATGCTTATAGCTAACTTCCTAAGTTACCTGGTAAATGTCATATAAATTAATTAATAGTTTGTGTTTAGATTTATAAAGTTATGAAAGAAAAGCACATAAATTTATGAACAGTCCATTTTTTCTCCGTGTTTTACTATAAAAAAATTTTATTTATATGCCCATTATATCAAGATATTTGTTAAGAGAGGTGTGCATATATCAAAAGTCATAGTTTAATTCACCTCTACCTCTTCTACTTTTCATCTTAAATAACATAGGTCGACAATAAATGAGAAAAGAAAATTATGACTCTTGAAGGAAAATAATCTACTTGATAGCTTTATCTCTTATGTTTTTTTCCGTTTTCTAAGTTAATTAAGTCGGCTATTTTGATTGATAAAAATCGAAAAAATGGCTGACCATGAGTAGTCTTGCGACCTCGAGTTACTTTAAAAAAAAATAAATAATAAAATTTTTAAAATTACTTAAATAATAGAAATAAAATTTTGATGCTCTTACATCAACATTTAGGTTAGGATATTTGGCACCCTAATATAAATATTCAACGGTTTTAAAATAAATATGATTTTATGTTTGAAAATAGTTAAGCTGTAAATTTTAAATAATTTAATGTTCATGAGGCCTGAAATGTTTGCTTGGAAAAATAGTAAACGGATTTATAATCCCTGACAACAGGTTTGATTTCTATAAAGTTACTTCATATATATCAAAAATTTGTCGAGCGATGTAATATAGTCCTAGGTGAGCCAATAGGCACATTTTATTTACTTTGTTAAAATTTCCCCAATATAACACTTTAAAATTATGGAATGACAAGCAGTGCTTTCAGTTCAATTTTTAGATACCCCCTCAAAAATTTTACAAATGCACAGCTGTTTTGCGATTTGATATATTCTAAATATTTTGTTTAAAAATTGATTCGCAAGATATGCCAAAGGGATATAATTTTTAATGTTATATAACACAGGTCTAATGGCACAACGTGAATTTTATGAAAACATAAAAGAATATATCCCCATGATGGCCTTATCTCATATATATATTTTGCGTTACTTAGTCTCTTTCGGCCTATCCGTCCATATCGATAAAATGACTTTTTAAATCCCTAAAAAGAAAAAAGAAAAATTCTTTTTTCATATAAAAAACCCTTGTAACTTATATTTGTCATATCAAATAATGAGAAATAAAATTTTTTAGAAGCTCTTACATCGCCATTTAGATAATACAAAATATTTCGCGTCCAAACTTAAAAACGTAATATATTGTCGGTTTTAAATAGAAGTATTATTTGAAGTTTGAATTTAACAGTTTAGCTATTGTAAATATGCTAAAAAAAATCTATTTATTTTTGTTTTTTTGGCATTTTTTCTAAAATTTTCAATGCTTATAGCTGACTAACTAGGTTTGATTAAAAAAACGGCAAACGGATTTGAAAATCACCAAGATGGCAGGTTTGATCTCCGAGCTCATGACTCTCAAAAATTTGTTGACCTGTGTAATGAGTAGCAAAGTACTCGTACACGAGCCAGTTTTTCGTTTTGTACTTTTGAAAATAAATAAGCGTGACGTGTAATTTTTAGTTTTTAAAACTTAAAAAAATTTTTTTTTATAAAGTTAAATTTATAAACATCTTTTAAATAACAATAAAAATATTCAATATCGAGCTCATAACTTTTTTTTTAATTTTAATAAATGTATCTTTAAAATTGGTATTCTATATAAGTCAATTAGGTGTGTATCGGTTAATCACAGGTTAACAAATATTTATATCAGAAACGAGATTATTATGAAAACATAAAAGAATGCATCCCCATGATGGCCTAATCTCATATATGTTTTTCGTTTTTCTTAGTTTCTTCCGTCTTTGGCTCCTTAGATCCGTCTATAACGAAAAATGGCCTTTTTTGACCATATTGACAGATCTAAATATACCCTATAAAGAAAAAATTTAAAAATCTTTTTTGCATATTAAAATCCCTTGTAACTTATATTTTTAATCACAAATAATGGAAAATTTTTTTTATTAATATATCAAGCTCTTACATCGGCATTTAGATAATACAAAATATTTCGCGTCCAAACTTAAATACGACACGATATATTATTGGTTTTTAATAAAAATATTATTTGAAGTTTAAATTTAACAGTTTAACTATTGTAAATATGCAAAAATAAAATTTCAATTTATTTTTGTTTTTGAATCTTTTTGGTTTATTAACCTTTTTTTCTAAAATATTCAATGTTTATAACTGACTAACTAAGTTTGATTAGGAAAAACGGTAAACGAATTTGATATTCCCTAAGATGGCAGGTTTGATCTCTGTAGTTAACTCATAACTCTCAAAAAATTGTTGACCTGTGATATATATATCTAAAATTTAAAAAACATTCTAAAAGACCCCCTTCCCTAAATAATGCATAAGATTCAAATATTTAGTATGAAAATTTGTTTATTAAATTCGCTTGAACATTATTTTAGATTTATTTTGTAATTTTGAAAATATTTTGATATAATAAAAAACTTAAATGACTATAAATATAATATAATAAAAGATTTATAAATTGCTCATAAAAAATTACAATTTATAATTTACTAAAACATGGATAAAAAACAAAAACATTTAAAGAGATATGAAATTAAAATTCACAAATGTCTTTATTATTGCTTTGAGGTACAATGGAAAAAATATCATCAAAAAAGCTATCAAACTTCAATTTGACCTTGTTTTAATAAGTTGAGCACACAAAAAAGTGCTACTATTTGTCAAATAAATTTTGTAGGTTATTCTTCAAATGTTAGGTTAGGTTATACTTCACAAATAAATTCTAAAAAGCCTAAAATTACAAAATCAGGCAAAACGAGAACAATTGGTATATGTAAGAAAAATAAGTGTTGTAATGAATTGCAATGTGAAGTTAAAAAAAGATGCCAAAATATGAAATTAAATGAGATTGCATCTTGGAGAAAAATATCGCAAAAAAGATATATTAAAGAGTAAAATATAATATCACAAACAATGATTAAAGGTGAAGCAATACTTACTTATAAGTGATCACAGAATTTATGGAGAAAATTGCTTAAATGTTATACTTAAATAATTTTCAAATTTGATTCCGATAATAATAAAAAAACTAAAATTACATTTCCGGCATTGATTTTATATCTTATTGAGGTAAAATTTAGGAAATATGATTTAATAAAAGACTTATATAATAATTTGTTAGAAAGTTTAGGTATTAATTTGCAAAAGAAGTTAATTCAAAAAATAATAATAAATAAATATAAAAAAACACAAAGCTTTTAAAAAAAATTTCTAAAATTATAAATTATCTAAACCAATGGCTAATTGGACCGCAAAACATATTGCAGATTAATTTAGTTTATGTATGAGGTTGGTAAAACATTTGACTAAAATAAATATTGCAAGGTGGTATCATTTATATATTTAATTTTGTTAAAGAGACAAACATAAAATATTTTTTTTAAAAAAATTGAACTATACGGTATTTTTATTTTGTGTTATCAATTTATTTTTAGTTAATAATCACCTTTAGGAATGTACATAATTGCGGCATTTACAGCCCGATATTTAGGGGTCAAAAGCCAAGCTCAATAAGTGTTTTATTCTAAAAGGCGTGCAAAACTCATTCCATGTCTTCAGCCCTTTTCTCAATGTGATCTTTCATGCTGCCCAACGATTGACCAAGCAAAAGTTTTTGATCAAATTCAAGATCGAAACGGAAGTTCGAAGGAGCTTCAAATATGAGTACTATGGTGGATCCCAAATTGAATTCTCCAAAATATTGACCTCTTTTAATGAATATACCGTTGGAAAAACTTTGAGCCATACCTAAATTAGAAAAAAAAACATCACTTAAAAGAATAATTTAACATACATATATGCATTTAATCTAAATCAAAGAAATAAATAAATTTCCCAAAAGCTATGTTGGGGTTCATATGAAATCACGAAAACTAAATTTTGTATATCCTTATAAATATGCAATATTGTTTTACAATTTGTGACTTTTTCTCAAATATTTAATAAATAAAACAGGAATAAATTTTGGCCCAAATTTGTTCAAAAATTATAAGTTCTATCGGGATATGCGACAGGATCAATTTCAATATTGGCATAATATAGCCTCAATATAAATTTATATAAAAAATTAAAACCTTATTTTCTGTTATTATTAAGTTGTTTTTAACAGGTGTTGAAGGTTTGTATTATATTAATGTATGTAATACATTTCTCCCACTATAAACTATCTATTTTTAAGGTGAATAATGGCCAATAATAATTTTTTGTTTCACATTATTATTTTTACTCATGAATCTTTTTTTAAATGTTTTAATGAACAACACAATTTATTCAATAAATATTAATATATTTAATTTATTGAGAAAATTTAATTAATGTAGTAGAGAAATAAAAAATTCTTATTTTCTTTATATCTTTTTAGTTATATAAGTATAGTAAAAATTTAAATAATTATAAATTTAAGAAGTCCATATGAAAACTCTTGAAGTTATGGAGAATTATGGGGTCCGTATACCCAATCATTGGTGCAAAAGAGATAGTTAGCTAGGGTGGAAGGTCTTAAAAAAGGAAAAATATAAAACAGAATATAAGCAATTACTGTCGGAATCACTAGAAGACATCCCTTCGTTTGAAGTGGCATCAAATAAAACATCCGTATGGTTGCTTATATTGTTGTTGTTAATGTCCCGGCCCGGTATAAATTCCTGTCTTAAGGCCTCTTCCTCGCTTTCGATTACACCCTTAGGGAGTGTAGAAGCAGGAGAATTTGGGCCTGAGGGATGGAGGGAAGACGAAAGGGCGGAGTTGTCGTGAGCTGCGTTTGATGAAGAAATTGGATTTGTAGTGGAAGATATGGTTGAGGTGCTATCAAACACCTTATCGAAAAATGTGCCAGGTTTCCATTTCTTGAGATTTGTCTTGAGCTCCTAAAAAAGGACATATAAGATGGAATGGCATCATGCAATAAACTTAATCATAATTATTGATACACATATTTGCAACAAAAGATGACGCATTTATTGTTACCCTGGCGCTTTAAGCAATTGAAAAAGAAAAAACAAATATACCTAATGCCCTAGGCTTAGATTTTAATGTAAGAACAGGCATCAATAATGGAAGGCTTTGGTGATTGGCTAACAACTACTTATATGGAAGAAAAAAGGGGTTACAAAATTAAAGCTAAATGGAATTTTGGTCATAAAAAAAGATAACTCCAACAAATAAGGGTAATTAATATTTTCTGACAAAAAATGCATATAGTTTTTTTTGAAAAATACAATATACTTACTAATTATATTTTTATAATCTATTGAAGTAGATTTTATATAAATATAGTTTTCAATTTAATACTCATTTGCTAAATTTTTTTAATTTTTCTATAGTTTTGTCGACCAACCGTTTTTACCCAATTTTTCATTTTTTTATTAGATATAAAGGTAGTATTTCTTTTTACATTAAAATTTATGGCCCTGGGGTAGGATCTTACATCAATAACAATTAATTAAGCTTGTTCTAAAAATAATATTTGAAATTGAAACACATTATAATAGTCAATAAAGATCTTTAATTTAAGATATCATTACAATCCTCAATTACCATCATAAAAGTCCATTAGGAAAATAATAATTAAAGCACCCTATTTGGTTCATATACTAAGCAATTTACAAGAAACAACCGGGATTGATATCATATAAACTAAAATATGAAATGTGGGTAACAAAACAGCCGCTCCAATAAAAAAAACATAACAAAATAAAAAATATAAAAGAAAAAATATTTTGAACGTGTCAAAAACAATTGTTTATTAAGGTAGGGAACATTGAATCTGCTAACTTTTATAAACTGATCATTTGTTAGCTTGTTGTATAAATAATATTTTGGAATTAAAATAAACTTTGTCAATGTCAATTTTGATTGAGCCAACATTAGTTGCCCCAACAGCGGCCATTGAAAAAAATCCGTATTTCCAGGTTCCTGTGAAAACGACTCGCTCATTGAAATTAAATAAGCCTTGTATCCATCGGACTATACTCGGACAAACACTAAATAATTCACCTATATAAAAAAAATGGTTTAAAGCACTTTATACACATACAAAATTAATAAATATTACACTAAACAAAATTTGCATATATATCGATAAATTAATCAGATTAAGACTAATCTCTTTTCGTTTTCATGATTTCCCTTTTTCGGGCCTGTTATATCAATAATTAAAAAATACCCAAAATTAAAATTATATTTAAAAAAAAATTCTTAAAAATTACACTTCAAATAATAAATTAATCTTTATTATTTATTGCATGGAAATTAGGCCATCTAGAAGAAATATCAACCATTTCTACTAGATGTCATATAGCTTAATAAATAAAAAAATTTGATAATGTAATTGAGAAAAAAATCAATTAATTTCAATATAATATTTTTTTATATTTTACTCTTAAAATATCAAAAAAAAAACACATTTTTTCATATTTTAACGCGCCCGCGAAGTTTGAATTAACTGTTAAATTTTTATATTTTCTTAGACATATGTTATGTTTAGTGACAATGCATCGAAAAATGGGTATAACTGTAACTCAATAATACAGCTTTTTAGTTTAAATTAAGTAATGTTTTGCAAGCTCCAATGTGGACTAATGATTGGTTTTCAAACTTATTATTCAAAAAAATATAAACGATGAAAATTTGGGCAAAGAAAGTAACCTGGAAAATGTCTTCTATGGATAACAATCCAATCAACAGGTGAATGAAAGCCATGGTAATCGCCTGGGGCCAGATAAATTATGCAGTAATAAAGTTCGTTATCGGGCGATAGGCAAAGCATATCACGCGTTTTTTGCTTAAGTGAATATTCTGCTTCGTGAGTTAAGATATCCCGGGCCGTACTTTGGGCCAGAGTGTCTATATCTAAAATACAAAAGATAAATATAGAATATTTTAAGTGAGAATAACGTAATTAACAGTATCTTATAAGATTCATAAATATATTCAAGCAAAGATTACCAACTTTAGTTAAAAAATATTAGCAGAATTGAATGTTTGAATATTTAAATAAAATAAAAAAAAATAATTAGAATTCCTATAAATAATTGCTTATAAATTATAGTTTTTCTGTAACCTTTTTTAAAAAATACAATGTGACCTATTACATTTAAAAAGAGGCTATTTATATAAGCAAATGTTGAGAAAAAATAAACGAGATAATTATTATTTCACTCTGCAAGATTTTTTTTTTATTAAAAAAATTTCACCAAGGTCACAGCTTTGTAAACAAAGCTTAACAAAAACGCCATAATACCTAACGGGAAGGGAGTCGATGTGGTGAGTTTTTCGCGGGCGACCTTGGTCGAGAAGGGGTCATCATAATACATGTAGGCCGGTGAAGTGGCGCTGTTCTGACGATGCCTCTTTTTCAGCAAACCTCGAAATCTGAGCCCGCCAGCAGGCGTATGAAAATCGCGTTGTTGCATTGACGAATGATCTTGAATAGTTGAGGAGCCAGTTAGAGGTGCTACTACTTTGTGAGCATGGCTCCCTACATATGGCAATACATAAAAAAATGTAGCTTAACACTAAGTAATTTACAGAATTTAGAAGTTCAAATTAGCTTTTCAAATAGCCTCTCATATTAACTTATCTAAAAAATCGATAAGCATTTAAGTATTTTTGTGCAGAAGATAGTAATAAAAATAATAACCTTGTATGTCACTATTCGCATGACTGATATCTTTCATGACTAAGCCATTGCCGTCATCGTAAACATTCTCCTCGTCGTCCCGGGATGATAAGGGATGTCTCTCAACCCCATTGGGTAGGTGTCCATTAACGACATAATCCGAGCCATATTGTTTAACGCGACCATTTTCAAGTGGCGGTTTAGGGGAAAATTTTTCGCTGCTAGAGTGAATGTTAGAAGCGTAGCTTCCGTCTGTGTCATACTGTTTATCCGAAAGGTATGGTGGAGAAAATAAGAGCTCATTACTACTGTCCCGTTCAATGTAATCGTAAAACCCTGAGGTCTGATTATTTTTCGAATGCTCTTGCAATGAGGGCGACAACGTGTGATCACGAACGTTCCTATGTTGAGAATTACTACGTTTATGACTTAGTCGTTTATGGCTATGGATAGAAGCCCGTTTGGCTTTGCTCAAGGTCAGGATCTGACGCGAGGGTAAAGGGGGTTGTTCCTGGTCTGCGGGTGCATATGTTACAGCAGCTGGGTCATACCGATTAACGTAGGAATCAACCAGTACTGGGTGATAACCGTTGGGGATGAGCGGATTGCCCGTCAACGCGTGGTGAAAGGCAGCAGACGAGGTTTTCTTGAGTCTAGGAGCTCCAGGCAGGGTCTTATCGTCAAGTTGACCGGACTTTTTAGGGATATTGGTGGGTATCGATGGACTGATTTGATCAGTTATAGGTGCCGAACCAAATAGATTTCCTAGGCCGGCACTTAGGTTGCCTAAGGTGGTTGCCAAGCTACTCCCGAGGTCCACAAGAGACGGCTCGGGAGGCGGAGCCGTTGTCACATTAGGGGTCGCCAGGGTTGATAGAGAATTCGGCTTTAATTGCGCCGCAGACGAGGATTTTTCGAGTTGCGTCAGGTCGGGCGAAGAGGTATTATAGGTGGGGGGTGGTAACTTTTTGATTCGAAGATGGAGATCGAGGATACGTTCGCACCCGGGTCCCAGGAATTGGGAGAGGGAGTATTTGACGCCTTTGACTTGTTCGATCAGGTCATCGTGTCGAACGAGTCCACAATGTAAGACTTTGCCGTCAACCGGGCTAATCTATAATCCGTGGCACATGTGGAATACATTAATTATTATGATTTAAACATACATTTTTCAGTGGTCAAATTAGGCAATAAAAATTTGCTATGGTATTGATTAAAATATTAAACTATAATAATTAAGAGTTAGGTTCATTGTTTATTTGAAAAAATGTTATCTAAAATTTGCTCAGGTTTGAATTGCATAATTTAATGAACATTGCATTTACATACAACAAGTTTAATAATTTGGAATATATTTTAATATTTAACGCTCAACTTTTTTATGAGCAAAAAATTATTAACATCAGAATTATTAAAAAAATCTAATTATAATTTTTGACAATGTAAATATGCAATTTCATAAATATTTTTTTTTGTTTTTTACCTATTTATGTTTTGGTAGAAACTGCCTTAGATTTTACAGTTCTCTATTTAAGAGGTTACAATACCTAAGAATTCGAACTAAGTAATTATGAATTAAAGTGAGCTCACACTTCTCATTTTTAACAAAATCAAATTTTTGCCAAGTTTATCTTTTGATTTTAAAAATAGTGGTATTATGATTAATAAAATATTTTTCTGAAATATAAAAATAAATAAAATGTAAAAAAAATTTTCAAATGTTTTTAAAGATAAAAACTTACTTTGAATTAGTTTAATATAAAAAAATATTTAGTGATGATGTAAGTATAGTTATAAATAATTGTAAAACATAAATTAAAAGGTTACCTATATCAACTATAAAAATCATAATTAAAGCTAACCTTAGCTATTTCATAATTTTAAATATCAATTCAATGCCTGGTAAAAACTTCTAAAAATATAAATTCTGAGACAAAGGCAAAATTTTACATTTTCAGGCACAATTTCTTATATTGATGCAATATATTAAATTTAAACATTAATCTTAGTACAAATAAAAATAATCATTTTGATACAATTGTATCTTACTCAGCAAACATTCATTACTAATGATAAATTGTATCAATAATTATATGATTCAATTATGTAATGATATAGCCCAAAAATAAAATCAAAGCCTCCAAATGGATGAACAATAGCATTATCAAAATTTACCAAATCTGTATTTTCATCTATAGGTCTGGCATCTGGCTTGAGTTTTCTACAAAACAATTGACCCAAATTTTTGTATTTTTTCAAATCCTCTATTTGAGCTTCATTGAGATCTATATTGTAAAACCATACATAAGCCAATAGAAGAGGTTGCCTAAGCCAAAAAGGTAAGTCTATGTTGTTTATATAGCCCCAAAATCTAGAAACTAATCGAAGTGGCAACAGTTTGTATATCGAGACCTAAAAAAGAATATATATTCAATTAAAAAAAGTCCCAGATATAAAATAAGATATTACAATGCGAAATATAAGATATTGGTAATGCAATAAGTTCAATATCTTAAGTATCTTAAATTTTATAAACATTGTGTTTCTTTTAAACTAATTTAATCTAAAATTATCATATGTTTAGGCTACATCCATGCAAACAAAGAAAACAAAATGAATAAGTAATTTTATGTCTTATTTAAACCATTGTTCCAGCATATCTTTCTCAACACCAAACGTATATTTTTATTTATTAGCATTAAATTGTAATTTATGGTCAACCCTAGAACAATTGCAGAACCGCCTTTTATTTTTAGCTCCTATTTTGACACAGGTAAAGCCTAGTATTATTTTGATTTGATACTAACCTCAACCTTAACTAAATAATACCCTAATCCTAACCTTAATTTAATCTAAATGCAATTTTAAAAAAAACGAAAAAAACGCAACTACAATCACTCTCTCTACATGTATAATTTATTACTATCAAATGCAAAATTTAGTATATTAATCTTAACCTAAACTTAAAAAATCTAACCCTAATTTTAAAATTAATTACAATTCCTTAACTTACCTCAAACTAACATATATCTAATCCAAGCCGAATGGATAGATGTAATATTAGTAAAAATGTATAGTATGTGCATTTGCAAAGAGAACTACAAAAAAAATGTGACAATCGTTAATAGTAATACTGTAACTATTATTTAAATTTGGGTAAGATTTGCGTTAGCTAGAGTTAAAGTTAAAGTAGTTTGATGTCACCGCGGGTCCCACTATCACGCCCAAAACAACTATTTTTAGGTGTCTATATGTACTTTTTAAATATATTATCTTAACCCGTGATTAGCACTCTGGGGTCCGTATGGACCCCAACACATCTTAATTTTTAAACAACTTTAAAATTATCTTATAATATTAGTCAAAATTCTCTTAAATATATAAAACAAAATAATTAATTTAAATTTGGTCTAAGTCTAATAAAAATGTTTGTTAAAAATTAGAAATTCTATTTGGGTCCATATGGGCCCCACATGATCAATTTCACTGTAAACAATGATATTGCCTCAAAATAAATTTAAACTAAAAAAATTTCAACTTATTTTTTAGGTATTCTTTAATAATTTAATGCTTGTATCGTATAGTAATAAATGAATAAATATTTTTCCTGAAAAAATATCTATTTTTTAAACCGCTAACGGTACAGTGGGGTCCATACGGACCCCAATTTTAAACCTCTATAACTCTAAGAGTTTTAGAGCTATGATCTTTATGTTTTTAGTATTTTGAAGAAAAATACGTGCTCTTTAATCATAGACTAATATAAGTTATCATGAATGAATATAAATTTTATACACAAAGTAAAAAAAAGAGCATAGCTCTAATGCTCTTAAAGTTACAGAGGTTTAAAATTAGGGTCCGTATGGATGCACCATTGGGGTTACATCTCACCCTACCCGCGGGTTAATGATAGCCTCTATTAGTTTAAAATAATAGATCAAGTATTTTTCTTCAAAATAATAAAAAAATAAATTTTAAAACTTCAAAAACTCTTGAAGGGTTCAAAATTAAGGTCCGTACAGAGCCCAATGTAGCATTCGCGTTACAAATTTCTCACCCTAACATTCGCGACAATATAAAAAGTTGCAAGACGCGCAACTCTAAATGTAGTTGAGACTTTTTAAAAAGTTTAATAAAATTTATATTAAGGTTCCGATTCCATAATATCGCTTTTTGCAAGTATGAGTTAACATAAGACACAAATAAAAAAGTGTCAAAAATATATAAAAATAATACAAACATTAAATTTATCTAAAACAAAAATCAAAAAACTGCTAGAAATTTGATTATTTTCAAGCTTAATTTAAAATTTTCTTTGTAAATTACTTATTTCCAAATATTTATATATAACAGGTCAAAAAAATTTTGAGAGTTATGAGCTAACTACAGAGATCAAACCTGCCATCTTAAGGATTTTCAAATCCGTTTACTGTTTTTCTAATCAAACTTAGTAAGTCAGCTATAAACATTGAAAATTTTAAAAATGTCAAAATAAAACAAAAAAGATTCTGAATTAAAAATAAATTGAATTTTTTTGCATATTTATAACAGCTATACCGTTAAATTTAAACTTCAAATAATTGTATTAATAATATATTGTGTCGTATTTAAATTTGGACGAGAAATATCTGTATTATCTAAATGCTGATGTAAAAGCTTAATATACTAAAAAATTCTTGAATTTTTTCTTTTAAGGGTATACTCGAGGTCGCAAAATCTGTCAATTTGGCAATAAAGGCCATTTTTTCGATATGGACGAATCTAAGGAGCTGATAGAAATGTATGCTTTTATGTCTTTATAAACTTATTTTTTCTGACATTGATATTTGTTGACCTGTGTAATATACATGCAAAAAGTTCCATATTAACATTTTTATTTAACAAATTGTTAATAAAATTGGATGCATAATATATATGGCAACTTGATATGGACTAAATATTTTCAAAGCCATAGTGGGACCTGGGAACCAATAAACTCTAATAGGAACCCCAAATATTTGAAAATTAATATTTAAATTTTGGAAAAAATGTAAAATAACAAGGACAATTCAAAAGCAAAAAATATGGAACAAAATTATTTTTATAATTAAAACAGCTATAATATCTGTAAATTTGGCCATTTTTTTACCTAAAAAAATAGACAAATTTAAAAAACTTCAGAAAACGGAATATATATATGATGTAAGACCATCATGGGGATTTGATTATTTCCCCCCAACAACAGAATTATCTTTTTTCACTCATTGATTTTTGTCGATCTGTTTAATGGAAGGTCAAATCATATTTTACCAAATTTAATTTGTTAGAAATCTAATTTCCTGAGTACATTTTATTAATGATGTGTCTTAAAATATAAGCATGAAAAAAATAATAATGTTTGTAAAACAAACTTGAAGAGCGTAAAGAAATTATAATGTATACGAAAGGCGATGAATCATGCAAAACAACAATATAAATTTCTACATAAATTTAGCTGCCTAAAAAACCCATTTAGGTTTGGTTTTCAAGAAAATAAATTTCATGGCGCATTAAACTTATTTTAATGAATGTTTAATTGCAAATTTTAGATTCTTTTAAATTTTATTACCCGCGATTGGTGGAATCTTGATTAGCCGCAATATGGCTTGACCCACCCGACCTATTTTTTATTTTGACCCGGACACAAATGCGGTCCAGCTAAAAAAAATTTGCTCTAAATTAACAATAAAATGCAAAGAGTATGTAATACATAGTATGATAATAAATTAGGATTTTAATCTTGTTAACAATTAAGAAAAAAAATAAGAAAAGATAAAAAATCGGCCCAGCCCCGTTTAAAAAAGCTTATAGGCATCTAAATCATTTATAAAACGCATGTTATAACACAGGTCAACAAGTTTTTGAGTGTTATGAGCTAACGACGAAGATTAAACCTGCCATATTAGGGATTTTCAAATCCATTTATCGTTTTTTCTAATCAAACTTAGTTAGCCAGCTATAAACATTGAAAATTTTAGAAAAAAAAACAAAAATGATTCAAATACAAAATTAAATTTTTTTTCGCATATTTACAACAGCTAAACTGTTAAATTCAAACTTTAGAAAAAACTTTTATTAAAAATCGATAATATATCGTGTCGTATTTGGACGCGAAACATTTTGTATTATCTAAATGCTGATGCAAGAGCTTGATATACTCTAAAACTATATTTCTCATTATTTGAGGATAAATATAAGTGACAAGAGATTTTTATAAGAAAAAAAATCTAAAATTTTTCTTTTTTGGATATTCTCGATCTGACAATTTAGTCAGAAAAAGCCATTTTTTCGATGTTGATGGATGTAAGGAGCCGAAGCCAGGAGAAACTAAGTAAAACGAAATATATATATGAGATAAGGCCATCATGGAAATTAATTCTTTTATGTTTTTATAAAATTCACGGTTGTGTCAATGAAATTGTTGACCTGTGTAATAGTAATATTTCAATCAATATACCTCCTCTCTTTTAATTTTGATTCTTATTTTTAGGCATCACGTCAATCATTTCCAATTTTTAATTTTAAATGAAAGAAAATTTTCCAAAAACAAAAAAACAAAAATTTTTTCAAAGTACAAATTCCGCCTTAAAGTCCATATAATCACCAAATGTATTTAGAAGCAAGTAAAACTTATTTAAAATCATATGGAAAATATAATTTATTTTTTCTAAAAGGAACATGAATTTTTTTTCACAAAATATATTATGCCGGTGTAATTTTGATGCTAATGTATAAATTGAGACAATTAACGTTGTATTGTTTTTTTTAGCATTTGAATTTCAAATAGTAATATAAAATAACGTTTACCTAAAAGCAAAAAAATGGTGTATAATTTTTTAAAAAATGGCAAAAATATTTTCGTAATGTATCATAAATTGCATAAAATTTTTGTGAGCCTATCTTTGGCAATTTTTTACAGTTTGCTTTTAAAGTAGCCATGATGCAAGAACATTTATTTTCAATCAAAGAATAAGAAATTGGAATTAGCAAACTGTTAACGGATGAATAATTTACCCCAATACAATTTTTATTCAGATTTGCCCTGTTGCACTGTAATAGAAATAAACTTAAAATTTTAATTAATTATTTTCAGCTCAAATCAATGTTGCTTTTCAAATTTCTTATTTTAAATAAAGTTTTTGCATATGAAAAAATGCTTTTATTTACAAAAAAAAATTTCTAAAAATTTTAATATACAAAAATAAAACTCACTTTGCACTCAGAATATTATGAGCAAAAATTATATCATTATCCGTCCTCAGTTTTATATCTAATTTACGTTTTATAAATTTCTGTTAAGAAGTTTTATTTAATTAATGTTTAAAAAAAACAAAAGTTATAATTTCACTCAAATTATTAAAAAAAGCGTGGGCTTAGTAAATTTTTATAAGCTACTTATATATTTATGAAATTTTTAATTTTTTAAAGAGTAAATTAATATCTATATTTTTGTTAAATAGTTAAAAAATCATTATTACAAGAAAAGTAATACCTGCCACCTATAAGCCATTTTGACCTCATCTTCTAGTGTACGAATCTCTCCCTCTTCGTCGAAACCTATATCGATTCGATCTATTCCAATATTAGCATTGGGAGATTTTTTTGCACGTTTTTGGTATTTGTAAAGTGCATTATCACATTGTTTGTATATGGTGTATATCAGAATAGCTCCTAAGGAATTAATGATATTTATAAAATATATAAAATTTTCGTAATAATGGGGCAAAAGTAGCTCAAAGGAGTATTTCAAAGATCTCTGCAAAAAGGCTAATAAGATATTGTTGTTAAGTTCACATATCATATCAATAACACAAATCAATATATCATATATAATTTTTTTAGGCTTTCAAATTTTTATCCAAGATCACACAATGAAAAGTCATAAAAATTAAAAATAATATTTTATGCAACCTTAGGGTTCAAAAATAAAGTTTTTATACTTTGCATGTATAAACAATATTTTTATGGGAACCTATGAGCTTGAATACAAAACCTAATTAAAAAAAATTTTAGACAATAAAAAATCTAAGAGGCTACAAAAATTTAATATTTTTAATTGCCACCCTATTTGATAACTTAAACTCCAAATCTTAATTTAAAACAATTCAAATAGCAATTAAAAAAAATGCCATGAAAAAACTATGAAGACAATTATTTTGCTGTTATATGTTATTTTTAAATTTTATATTAATTAGTGTAATAACATCTTTTTTTTAATGTTTTTAAAAACATCTGACTCTTTAAGTTTGCAATTTATGGATATTTATATGGCCTATGGTCTGCATGAAAACATAGAAACAATATTGTAAAAAAATAAAGGGTAAAGTGCCTTTCAGGTAAATTTCATAAAAATGACCCTTAAAATAAACTTGTACAATGGAGAGGATATAAATTTTATAAAAATTTTAAAAGCTGTCCATTTTTATAGTTTAGATCATATTAAACCTGATATAAATATTAAAAAGCCATTACAATACTTAACTAAAAAATTTAAAAATTTACTATTAACTCAAATATTTAATTATATTAAAAAAAAAATTTATATTTAATTTATTAAGTCTTAAATTTTCAAATGTATATGATTATATAAAAATGAAATGCATCCAACCTTTAAATTGTAACATTTTTACCCAAATCAATGTTGATAGAAAAATCATTAAAATATTTTTTTTGTAAAGTTCTGTTTGTGTTAAATTTTATTGTTCATAACTAACAAAAATCAACTAAAAGAGGAAAATTTGTACAAAAAGTTTCATTTAACTTTTTTAAAATCTTCAGACTTTATTGTATTATAATTTAATTTCCTTTGAAAGGGTCATTAAATAAATATGCCACAATTTCTAATACTGAATATTTTTGTTTAAAGTACAAACAATATATTTTATATATTTATTTGTAATAATAACTAAATGAAACTATTATATATATAAATAAACCCTTTAGAAAAAAAAATATTTCAAAATTTACAAGTTAAAAATTAGAATCAGATCATATTTGAGTAGGTCAATTAAACCAAGTTGGTTTATATAAAAAACCAAATTGTAATTGAATACAAAGTGTGCATATGTGTTTTTACAGATTAAATTTACCTATTGGAAGACGATAATAAACAGGCCAAGTTTTCCAAATATCCTGGTAAAATTTTTGCCTAATAATCATACTCCAATTTTCATTTTCGTTTATGAATTTAATTTTATGATTTAATAAATTGGGACCATTTGTCTTAGTGAGAAAACTACTTCGCAACTTAAATCCTCGTTTGGTACTTGATCTAATACCTAATAAAAAAAAGTAATTAAAATTTAAATAATTTAAAGGCTAAATATTGAAGTTTTATTACTAATTAGGTTTAAAAATTTGTATTTTTGAAAAAACATTAAAGACATTCATTTCACCTGCTGTGATTGTAACAAATAGAGGAGACTTGACTTGTTATTATTTAAAAAATGCAATGCCCGTCAAATAAATTACTTATCTTTTTTATATTATTTAATATTTGAAAAAAAATAAATAGAAAAAGTTAAATAGATTTTACATTTTAATTTTTATATTAAAATTTTATAATTTGTTTTAAAATTTAGAATATGATATCTCTTTACTAATAACTAGACTTTGCAATTAAAACCTTTCTATTATTTGCCGCTTACATATATTGGTAATAGAATAGCTTTAACTAATTTGTTATAAACCCAAACTTTATTCTACCCAACTTTTCACGAATTAAACTTTAACTCTTTAAATTTACTTAGCTAAGCCCAGGGGCGTATGCAGAAACTTTTCTAAAGGGGGCAAAAAATTTTTTGGAGGAAAGGATACAAATTTAATTTTAATATAGATATTTTATTTGCAAAATTGTTTTTTAAGGCTGTATATTTTTATAAAATAGCAATTTTATTAATTTCTATTCCCTTTTACAGTGCTAGCTTCAATAAAGTGGCACATGTTAGAAATAGAATGATCAATAGACACAAATGTGGCTATCAGCTACTATATTTTTGATTGTTGTCGCTTATTAAATGATCACGATCACAATTAAATGATCAAGATCACAATAAAATGGCCAAGATGATGTTTTTATAATAAATATCACTATGTTGTGGCTAAATGGTCACACAAATTAGTGATGTTTACCATGAAATCATTAACTTGGCCATTTAATTGTGACAGAGATTATTTAATTGATCGTGATCATTTTATTAGTGACCGCGAACAAAAAAATAGTGTTGGATGGTCACATTTTTTGTGTCTATTGATCATTCTATTTCTAACATGTGCCAAATTATTGAAGTGAGCACTGTAAATGTTTGATATATAAATTTAAACGCTTGTTACATCATTAAAGTTAAAAAAAAATTTCTAAAGGGGGGCAATTGCTCTCTTTTGACTCCCCCTCAATACGCCCTTGGCTAAGCCTTTAAAAAAGTGCCATAAATAATTATATAAAAGTATATACATAACTTTATTTAGCTTAGTATTAAATTTCGTAACTTTAACGCGTTAAAACGCTTATAGAATGATTAGACTATTACAAAAAAAACTATTTATGAGACACGGCGTTAAAAATGGCAACAGCTTGATTTGTATTTAATTTACATATTCTAAATTTCTAATTTTTCTGCAAGCCATGTCTATTTTTATCAATAAATGAACAAAATCATAAATAAATTTAAAGGCGGGGGGTGGGGGGAAGGGGGGGGGGAGGCAAAAGCATTAGATAGGAGTCATCGTTAATATTACTTTTTGCAAATATTTTTTCCTGCGAATATATTTGTAGGGTATGGTATGTTCATACCTTCCTGATCCTTAAATAGATAATTAAAGAGCCAATCGATTAAAATTTATAAATTTTCTTTATCCAGAACAATTTTTGCATTTTAATATATAGTAATTGATTAATTTACTTAAAGTAGAATTATAATATTATAATTGAAAATAAGAGCTTTTTTGAGATAGGAATCATCTACACAACCTTTCTAAAATATTACAGATTAGTTATGTTAATATAATGTGAATTAAAATCTTTGTTTTGAATTTTTAAGGCTTTACATAATTTAAAATAAGCATATATTCTTAAAAACTATTTATTTACTGAATTTTCTAACATCTATTGCTGCGATAAATAACCCTATAAGTATTTAACCTGCGATTAGCACTGTGGGGTCCATATGGACCCTAGCAATAAATTTTTAAATTTTTAAAAATATTTTATAATATGGGCCAAAATTTTGTAACCTTTTTCTTAAATTTATAATTAACAAAACTAGTAACTAAAATCTGGTTTAAGTCTAATAACAAATTTTTAGACATTAGATTTTCTATTGAGGTCAATACAATACTACCAATATTGATGTTAAAGTGTTATTGCCAGAATGAAAATTTAAACTAAAAATGCAATTTACAAGCTATGCTTTTATAATAGATTAACATATTAAGTGTACAAAATGTTTGTATTGTAAAATAAATATAATTTTTTTATATAAAATATCTAGCTTTTTAAGGTGAGTAATAGCTAAAAATAAATTTATCATAATTATATTTCATGAATCTTTATAATATTCTTAATCCGATTTAATTAATAATTTTGATATATTTAGTTTATTGACAAGATTTATTCAATGTAATATAGAAAAATGAAAAATTATTTTTTAGATTTACTTAGCGTTAAATAAAATTTGCAATATACATTAATATTAACTTGTCTTAGTTTATAATTTAAGAACACGTATTTTTCTTTAAAAAATTAAAAAATAAAGTTCATAGCTTTAAAACTCTTAAGGCTATGGTGTAAAATTGGGGACCGTATGGACGACACTGTAGCATTCGCGTTACAAATTTCTAGTCCTAGCATTCGCGGGTAAAACTCAAAATAAAAAAATGTTGTTATATATATACTTAAGATTGACAAGTGTATCGGATAGCGTAACTTTTTACACATTATCCTAGATATATTTGAAATGTAACAAAAAAAAATTATAAAAAAATGTTTTGTAACTTTCACCTAATGGCTACAATTAGTGAAATATAAACATGCATGTTCAGGAGACAATTTTAATGATATAACACCAAAGGTCAACAAATTTTTAAGAATGAGCTAACTACAGAGATCAAACCTGCCCTCTTAGAGATTTCCAAATCTCTTTATCTTTTTTAATTAAATTTAGTAAATCAGCTACATAAAATTTAAGAGAAAATGTCAAAAAAACCAAAAAGATTCAAAAACAAAAATAAATTGATTTTTTTCTGCATATTTACAACAGCTAAACTGTTAAATTCAAACTTCAAATAAAACTTAAAAAAACCGATATATATATTGTGTAGTATTTAAGGTTGGAAGCCAAATATTTTGTGTAAGAGCTTGATATACTAAAATTTATTTCTCATTATTTGAGGTAATATAAGTTTTTTTGTAGTTTTTTTTGCCTTCGGCTCCTTAGATCCGTCCATATTGAAAAAATGGCCTATTTAGACTATTGAAAGAATTTGCCACCTGAAAAATACCCGTAAAAGAAAAAATTCAAGAATCTTTTTTCATATAAACTACCCCTGTAACTTACATTTATCACAAATATCGAGAAATAAAATTTTTTAGTATATCAAGCTTTTACATCAGCATTTAGATTACTGAATATTTTGCCTCCAAACTTAAATACGACACAATATATTATCGGTTTTAAAAATATTTTTTGGAGTTTGAATTTTAGAGTTTAGCTGTTGTGAGCAAAAAAAAGTTAAATGATTTTTGTTTTTAAATCTTTGTTGACATTTTATCTATAATTTTCAATGTTTATAGACTTACTAAGTTTGATTAGAAAAAACGGTAAACGGATTTAAAAATCCTTAAGATGGCAGGTTTGATCTCTGTAATAGTGTTCTCAACTAGCCGTATTTTTAAGGCCTGGCCAGCCCCAAATTTTGTCACGTGTGGACCGGTCCGAAATATATATTTTTATTTTTAGCCCTGCCCGGCCCGATGTTTTTATATAAGAGGCCCTGTCCAGCCCGGCCCGGCCCGAATTTAAAAATATATGCCCGTAATATTTTTGTGATTATTACTAACAACTAATCATCAAATATATTATTGGAATTATTAATATCAAGAGCATCATTTGATTTAAAGTAAACATTTAAAAAATTATATAAGAATATGAATTTAGAAATTTGTTTATACGTCTATAAATCTACTTATCTAACTATTTTTAGCAATAATTATAGCGCAAAAAAAATAGGCAGCATCAAAAATTTTCGGCCCGGCCCGACCCAGACAGAGTCCGAGATCGAATAAAACGGCCAGGCCCGTCCGACTAAAATTTCATATTTAGGCCCGGACCGGCCCGACTCGGGCCGGGTTCCGAATGAGAACACTACTCTATGGTTAGCTTATAACCCTCAAAAAATTGTTGACATGTGTAGTAAAATCTGTAGGTGTTTGAAAGAGTGGAAACGGTTTTCAAATACACATCTCTAAAGCAATATAAATAATTATCATCCTAACATTTTTAAAGTTGACCCCCGACTGGTATGGGGTATTATAAAGACACCGGCACATCATAAATCTTGAATTCTAAAGATATGCAATATTGCAAATTTTCACTTTTTTAAATATAAAAAATATTTGCTCTAAATCTAACAATAAAATAGTAATTAGAATTTTATGTGAATTATGATATACCCTTTTATTAAATTGGATAATTTTAACCTATGTTAAATGTTCTTTCTTAATATGTTATTTAGATTAAAAAGATTTGTATTCTATATTTATGTTACAAAATAATTATTTTTAGGGAAAAAGAGCCAAAATAATTTTTAAAATTCCATCATTGTCTCGTGGATGACCTAAAAACATTTTTTAACATGCGATTAGCACTGTGGGGTCCACACTGACCCCAGCACTTTTTATATTTTGAATATCTTTAAATATAATATATATTATTATCCAAACTTTTGTGACTTTTTTCTTATAATAAACAAAACTAGTAATTAAAATTTGGGTTAAGTCTAATTACACAGGTCAACAAATTTTTGAGAGTTATGAGCTAACTGCGGAGATCAAACCTGCCATTTTAGAGATTTAATCCGTTTACCGTTTCAAACTTAGTTAGTTAACCATAAACATTGAAATTTTTAGAATGCCAAAAAAAACAAAAAAGATTAAAAAAACAATAATAAATTGAATTTTTATGCATATTTATAACAGCTAAGTTGTTTAATTTAAACTTCACATAATTTTTAATATATCGTGTCGTATTTAAGTTTGGACGCGAAATATTTTGTATCATCTAAATGCTGATGTAAGAGTTTGATGTACTAATAAATTGTATTTCTCCTTAATTGATATGATAAATATAAGTAGGGGAGACCGGGGCGAAATGAACATATTTTTGCAAAATCGTTGCTGGTGACACATTTTTAATCCAAAAGAAAAAATTTATGGCTCATTTCATAGATAATTCATTATATTTTATAAAATAATTTGTTTAACCAAAAAAATATATTTCTGTAAAAAGGTATTGAACAATGTATAAACCCACTAGTATTAACCATTTCGCCCCTTATACGGGGTAAAATGAAACACCCATGGGGCAAAATGAAAGTGTGTAAAATTTATTAAATTTACAGCTTTAATTTCAAATTATTGAAAAATAAATATAGATTTAGATCATTTTATTAAAAGTTATATCATAATCAATTAACAGTGGCCTAAAAATCCCAACTGAAGTCTATGTGAACAATGAGGTGGTAGTGTGACCACTTTAATCCCATTATCTTTAAAAAAGTTCACTGCTTTAATGGATATATGAGATACATGGTTATCCATAATTATAAGTGCCTTTATTTAAAATATAATTAATCAATTTAGATCCTCAGTTGAGCTTTTAACATATTTTACAAAATGTTATTCATTTCGCCCCGCATTGAGTAGTGTTTGCAAAATCAATAATGTTCAAATAATATTAAGTTTTAAGTTAAAAATGTATTATATTCTTACAACGAAGTGTTTTTTTAAATCTTTGAATTATAATAATATTTTCGAGGTAACATTTTATTTAAAATAAAGCAAAATTATTGTTGCTTAAAACATAAATTTGATAGCATTTTTTCTTATTGAGATTTTCTAAATTTTTTCAAATGGATGTATATGTAAAAAATATAATGAATCGATAGCTTGTTTAGAGATCTATAAAATATATAATTATAGATATTGAATAATTTTTGGCAGAGATATATCCATTAATCATTTCACCCCACCAACCATTTCGCCCCGGTCTCCCCTAACTAGGGATTTTTATATGAAAAAAAAATCTAAAATTTTTTGGGGTATTCTCGATTTGTCAATTTGGTCAAAAAAGGCCATTTTTCGATATGAACGGATGTAAGGAGTCAAGGCCGGAAGAAACTGAGAAAAACGAAATACATATATGAGATAAGGCCATCATGTGGATAAATTCTTTTATGTTAACATAATTCACGGTTGGGGCATTGATATTTGTTGACCTGTGTAATAAAATTGTTTAGAATTTAGAACTTGACATGGGGTCCATATGGAACTCACCCTCTCAATTTCAATGTTAAAAACCATGTTATTGCCTCTATTTAAATTTAAAATTAAATAATTGCAACTTTATATTCTAGTTATTTTTTTAAATAATATTATTTATTAAGTAAAATGTTTGTATTGTATAATAATAATATGTATTTTTTTTTCTCTTTAAAATATCTAGGTTTTATGGTAAATAAAAGCCAAATTTTTTATAACAAAATATTTTTTTTCCATAAAACTCTCTAAATAGCTCTAATAGACGTAAATAACGAAATCAATATTATTGATACGTTTATCTTATTAACATGATTTATTAAATGTAATATGGAAAAGTTATAAATTTCAATTTCACAGATTTTTTCTACTCTGTGTCAAATAAAATTTTCAATATTCATTAATAATAACTTATATTAGTTTATAATTAAAGAGCACGTATTTCTCTTCATAATAATAAAAAACAAAGATCATACCTTTAAAACTCTTTTAGAGGTTTAAAATTGGGGTCCGTATGGACCCCATCATAGCATGTGCGTTACAAATTTCTCACCTCACGGGTTAATAATAATGAGATTAATAAGATTTATTGAAGGTTCCCATTCTACTTATTTCTGTAGAGTCTCAAATAAAAGTGCAGTGAGCTTAAATTACCTTTGTTAAATTACAATAAAGCACGTATTTTTCTTTAAAATAATTTAAAAAAACAATTTAACTTCATAATTCGTGATTATAGTGGTTTAACATTAAAAATCTGCTATTCGCGGACCCGTTTTGATTTTTACAGGGATAATCTAAGTTTTGTTAAATTTAGCTAAGATAAGACTATAGGCAAAAGGTTAAATTTCACTATCTTAACATGATTGGTTTGATCTAATAGTTACTTTCAAAATAATGTGCATATTTTGGAAGATGTTCTAACCCTTTTTAAGACTTTTTATGTACATTTTTTAAGAATGTTTTGGACCAAATTTTAGCCTAAAACAGGATCAGAAGGTTACCTAATTTGAATATTTTTATAGATGGCACTTTCTAGCACCCCTGTTGCTTTAACCATGGAGCAAGGTTAGTACAATAACTTCAAAATAATTTTGGTAGAAAATTTTGAAATAAATGAAAGTTTAGGTAATTATTTAAAGCTTTATATAGCGCCTTTTGTCCATTAAATTTTTATAATTTATGCAAAAAAAGTAAACTTATTAAATCTCCATAAATATTATTTTATAAATATATTTTTCTTAATCTCGACACTCGATGTAAAAGTAGCATTATTAAAATACGTTAAATTTATTGTTTAAAAATTAATATATATTTGTAATAAATTTATCCCATAACGCATAAAAATTCAAAGTAATGGGTGATTTCCGAAGGACTTCGTTTGTTTATATCGTGTTCGAACACAGGAGGTGTGTAAATCCAATTTTTGCGCGTGTATTTACAGAACCTGACCCAGCATTCCTTCACTTTACGTTTCAGCAATCTTGTTTTCTTTTCACTTACCAAATTTTGAATTTTTAGGCGTTTTGTAAGTTGATTCTTTAGGATCTGTGAAAATCATGTTGTTACATTGTATACAACTAATTGTCCAAAATTAGAATGACATTCTATAATTTATAGGAAATTTTCTCTTATTTTGTAATAAAACGCAAATTTTTAAAAAGTTGCCACATTTTTACGAACATAAAATGCTTTTTCTGAAATAAAAAATTTTTAAAAAAAATTTAGAAAAAAATAAAATATTTTAAATTTTCAGAATTTTCAAAATTTTACGAAAATAAAAACTTACTTTGCACGTGCCCTTACCTCAAAAAACCTTTGAATCCTAGCTAGGAAAAAATATTAAATTGTACAGCTATTTTCCTTGTCATGTGTAGAAATGCCGTTTGTTAACAATTGATGTAAGTAAAAGGTAATTATCTACAACTAATAACTCCCCCGCCCTATCAGCTTTCTTTTAGTCTATAAATAATTAAATAAACATTAATTTAGGTAGCCTAAATTAAATATGCCCTTGTTTCCTATATTTTATTGTTGACCATTTTAACGCCCTGGAGACACAGCCATGCCAAGCAAATAAACATTCTGCAAGAAATGTCCATAAAACATAGTTGAAAAACAAGAAAAATCTTAAGGGCCTCACTATTTTTTATTTCCAATATATTTTAATGTATTGATAGGAGGGTAGCGCAAGGACTATTAACATTTTTAATGTTTGCTTGAAATTCACTTGAATAATAAAATTTAAACCACAGGGGAAAGAAAATTTAATTTTTTGGGCGGGAATAAAATTTTTGCTGTTGCAATAAGTTTAAACGGGCCCTATTTTATTAAAATTTTAAACCAGCCAGTTATAGGACAGACGAGATTAGAAAGAGATCACATATACTCTTAGAAAAAAAAATTTTAGTTTTAAATAACACAGGTCAACAAATATTAATGGCACAACCGTGAATTTTATGAAAACATAAAAGAATTTATCCCATGATGGCCTTATCTCATATATATACTTTGTTTTTCTTAGTTTCTTCCGGCTTTGGCTCCTTACATCCGTCCATATCAAAAAAATGGCCTTTTTTGACCAAATTGACAGATCGAGATTACCCTAAAAAGAAAAAATTTAAGAATCTTTTTTTCACCCTTGTAACTTATATTTTACCAAATAAAGAGAAATAAAATTTTTTAGTATATCAAGCTCATCAGCATTTAGATAATAAGAAATATTTCGCGTCCAAACTTAAATACGACACAATAAATTATCGGTTTTTAATAAAAGTTTTATCTGAAGATTGAATATAACAGTTTAGCTGTTGTAAACATGCAAAAAAAAATTTTATTTTTGTTCTTTAATCTTTTTTTGTTTTTTTTTGGCATTTTTTATAAATTTTTCAATGTTTATAGCTGACTATCTAAGTTTGATTAGGAAAAACGGTAAACGGATTTGAAAATCCCTAAGATGGCAGGTTTGATCTCCGTAGTTAGCTTATAACTCTCAAAAATTTGTTGACCTGTGTTGGAGTTTCAATCGATAGGCCTATGGATCTACGAGTTTTAATGAAAAAAATGTTTTAACTACTTTTTTCTACTTATATATAATATTTTGCATAAAATAACCCCTAATCCAAATAATCAAGCAGGGCATTTGATTGTAAAATCTAACTGTAGTCCGGGCACCAACCAAAATTTATACAGAATTTATAATCGACATATATCGGTTCAATAGTATAAATTGCAAAAATATTAGAGCTATCTCATTCCTCACAAATTCTTTAAAAAAATCCATTTTTAAAGTCGATCAAATTACACCTTTCGTTTTGGAATTTGTCGTATATTACGAATATGTTGTTTGTGCGTTGCCGACGAATCACGTAGCAACCAACTCTTAAGCTTCCTCTTAGTTGATATAGCTCGCAGTGGCAATGAATATGGTTTCTTCAGTGCTGTGGTCGCCATATTGGATGTGGGAATACTAATATTTTCGACCTCTGGTTCCACGGATCTGATGTCGGGTGGCAAGTGTATGGGATTGTCAAATTCTTCGTCTAATAAAATTGTTTTAGAAGTTGCCGATATGGATGTGCTCCTATGACCTACAAGCTTTGTCACATAAGATTTGCGTGGCCAAAACAACTTGGACCTGTTTCTCATTTCTTAATTTTATTTACAGTAAAGAAAGCGAAACAAACTTTTGTTATGCGAACATAGCAAATCATGGAAAACCTATTCAAACACAATTTTTGATGAATGGAAGAATAAGTAATATTATTGTCGTAATTAATATTCCAGGCTTACGGGCATTTTGCCAAATTTGGATGAAGCTATTCGCTTAATGGCTGGAGCAATAGGCACACTAAAAGCTACTATGAATGCCAAATTGAAAATCTTGATGTAAATACCATTTTAATAGTCTACCAATTTTAAATTTTACATCCTTTTTAGATAGCTAAAATTTGACATTTATCAAAATTGAAAGAAACAAAAACATCAAACCAAAAAGTATCAATGCCAAAAAACGTTGTTTTTGTCACAAACATTTTATTTATACTTGATGGAAGCACATTTTTTACCTATTGTAAGTATATGACATTATCACATGTATAGTATATATGGTTTTGAACAAAATAAATGTCGCCTCGTTTTCTTAATTTTTAATTTTGAGTTGTTTTAGCCACACTTTAAACCTACTTGGATCGAAAACTTGATAATCCCTAGCCCATATGAACTAATTATATTAACCATTTGAATGTAGTGTTAGTGGAACTTGTATATCGCCTAGTAAAAGATGTGCTGAAAGTTAACTTTGACTCATTTTTCCCCCACAACAGGAAAGTAAGATATCTACAAATAAAGGCTTAAATTAATAGTTTAAAATAGCTCTCACTAAGAAGGGCAAAAAAACTCCAAAAAAATGGCTCGAAAAAACGCCCCGAAGAGGTTCTTTTTATTTTTTTATACTATTTTAAAAATCTAAAATATTAAACCCAGATCATTAAAAAATGCTGCCTAGTTCTACATCAGGCCCCTTCTGAGGTTTAAACCAAGCCTGTTACGGCCTGGCGCAATTGACATATTTTTCAATCTAAGCTGGTTTCATTTCAGACTCGGACTGGTCCATCCGAAATATTTTTAACTTAAGCATTTTTTTAATTTTAGGCCCGGCCCGCCAGAAATTTTATATTGCAGGCTATAAATTTTTTGCTTTAAAATTATCGATATCATTTTTTTCTAATTAACAAAAGTAAAATAAAAAAATGGCTCGACTATTTTAAATTTGGGCCAGGCCTCGTTTGGGCTGTCGCCGGGCCGGGTGGGCTTCCGGGTCTCGACTTTGATATTAAGTCCCTTTAGCGCTGTCTGGTAAATTTTTAATTTTAATTACGATTTGAAATTTATTTCAAGAACCAGACCAAAATGATTGGTTAATTTTTTGTATTAATTTCTGTTAGAATTGATGGGGCCTTAAAATTCGACAGGCACGCTTTACAATTGTAATTCTAACATTAGATATTGTAGATTTTATGCAACTTTCTAGCGTTCAATTTTAAAGAAATCATTTTATATATTTGTGCAAAATATGGTATTTAAACCAATATTTTATTTTCAATCACAGCGGAATTAGGCCTTGAACTTAGTAAATGAGAATACCTAACATACAGCACCCATAGAAAATGAAAAATCCAATTGGAATGAGGCTTAAATTTAATTGTAAAAAAATACGAAGTGATTTTTTTTTATATGCCCCTTTTATGCAAGAATGGGGGCTTTTCTTTTGCCTTCTAAAGGTTAACAAAACCCATCTCTTATTTTCTATTTGTGTGAATGATCTCATTCACAAAAAGTAGTCAAATTTATTTTAGGCACATTAAATACTTTTACTGAAATTAAAAATTTTTGAAAAAGTAATGTGACAAGAAAAGTATATCAAAGTTTAAGCGGAAGAAAAGGGATCAAATAATGTTTACGCAGCTCTATATTTAATAAAATAATGTATTCGATCAAGGCTAATATCATTTTAATTTTACATATTTGTCAATTTTTGTAAGCCCGCTATAAACCTTAAAAATTTTAATAAAAGATTAAAAACCAAAAAATATAGATATAAATTATAAATAATTAAAATAGCTAAAATGTTATTTAAATAGTATTTTTATTTTAACCTGGAAAAAATCGTGCCATTTATAGGTTGGGGTAATTTATTTATATAATCTTAATATGAATATTGGAGCTTGATACACTTAAAAATTTAATATTTCATTATTTCTGATAAAAAAATGAAAAAGTTGATAAAAAGAATCAATACTTAATTTTTGTTATCAATTAATTTTGCCGAATTTGGCAATATTTTTAATTTCTCCAAGGCTTGCCCCACCAATGGAAAAACAGAAAAATTTTAAACAAATTTGCTATGTAGCTGATTTTATTGCAGTTTTATAAACTACGCCGAACAATCATAAACTTTTGTAGACCTATGTTATAAAACCTAAAAGTGGAAACAAAAGTTTTAAGACTCAACGAAACATTTATTAATAGGCTTTAAATGTTTTTTGTCTAAAATAAGTAGTCTTCATAAAAATTTTGTCCTAAAATATAAAGTATATTACTACTAATTTCGAGTTATTAAATTTTTAGACCAATTTTTTACAAGGAATATAAATATGCCATATTTTTATAAATTTCACCAATTTTTTTGGAGACAATACTGAAACATATTGAAGGCATTGGGGAAAAAACCCAAAATCTGTGATCGTGATCGCAATTTTTCTCTATTAAATTCAAAAATCTGGTTAGCTTACTCCTTCTAAAATAACATAGTGTAGGAAAACTTAATTTAAAAATTTTTTGCTAATTAATTTAAAATTAGCAAAACAAATTTTGCAAATCATTTTAAATTAGATGAACCTAAACCTTTCTTACCACAGGCAAAAGGTTATGGCCTACATGGGGAACATAGATCTGCCCACCCTGCTAAATGGAATCTAGAATTGCTCGAAGTAGAAAAAAAACTCATTATCAGATTTTCAGCTCTTTATATTTCGTAATTATAATTTTAATGTTAAAACTTTATTTTAAAATTGTTATTACCAATTTTTATTTATGCCTTACTACAAATCCAATGCTGGCAAAATGTAACTTTAAGGCTCTGGAAACTTTTAATTTAAAAAATAATTCCATAAATCTTTGATAAAATGTTCAACCAAATTAAAAAAAACATAGTTTATGCGTTACCACTTTAATGATTAAATGTTTAAAATTAAATAAAATATTTTAAAATTATTTCAAACTTACATTTGTTAGACTTTAGTACTTTAAGTAATTTTTTTCTTCTGTCCAAGCGTGGATTAAACAAAAATGTTAAGAAGGAACATCTAAAAAATAAGGCTATAATGTTTTCAATTAAATTTTATATTAATTATATTTTGGTTAATAACATAGATCTGACAACATTACGGCAATGTAACTTCTAGTAGTCTAAGAGCAAATTTTATTTACTATTATACAAGACAAAGTTGCAAATTTGAAAGATAATATTGCATATCTTGAAAATGTTTTCTAAAATATAAAGAAAGTTCTGAGGTCGGTATGGATCCTACATTACCTGTAATGGTTTGATAAAATAGCAAAAGTTATTTATAAAATTGTTGCAAATTGTAAAAGTAAATATGGAAATAAACAAAAGAGCTAACCAGTGTGTTCCAATGAGAAAAAATTAATTTTGTCAAAATTAATTGAACAATAAATCATATACAAAATTGCATTAACAATGTATAATTTAAGTCCAACAAAATACAAAGTTTGAGCAATTTCGTGAAATACATGAAACATTTTTGGTTTATTATCTTGTATGAGAAAAAATGGGCAATTTAGTTTATGCATAAAATTACCATAAATTTATTCACATCTACCATAATAAAGGATAAAAAATGTTGTGACGCAAAAAGTAATAGGTCAAAGATTTATATTAATATGTTTAAAACGAGGGGATCAATGGTTGGTTGCTGATATCTTAAGATAAAGGAGGTATTATATTTGACAAGCATTGCTAGGCTGTGAAGCAAATTTAAATATTATTACCTTTATGTAAAAGCAACTAAAATATAATATTAACTATGTAAAGGTGGCAGAACTCGCTCTTTTGACCTCGAATTACGTTTAAAGAATAAAAATAAAATAAAAAATTAAAAATAGCATTTTTAAAAAGATAATACAGCTTTTATTTCCAATTTAATCTTGATAATTTGGAATTATTGAGTAACGGTGGTCGTATTTAGGATTCTTCTCGGCAATTTTCCCTGCCTCGCAGGGGTCAATATCGTACGTTGATAGAACGCGGGCCGAAGGGTCAACAAGACCGGCCCGTTCGGATTCTGGGAACCAATCGGCGCGGGGCATCCAATTTTTGGTGACTAGGGGTGGAATACCAAACAGCTTATCGTATAACTTCCTGTAATAGTAGCCCTCCTATATTGATAAAATTCAAGTTTCTAAACAATTTCAAAAATATATGGTTAGCTTATTGTAAATTTTAACTAAAATAACATAATTTGGGATGGTCAATTGTAAAGCGAATTGTATAAAAACCAAAAATAAATTTTACCATTTTTAAGCGTGTCATAGTTATATAACCACACCTCAAACATACAAAAGGCTGTGGATTATTCCAATTTAAAAAAAAATTTGAAACAAACGGCCTATAAATATTAATATAATTTGTCATCCGTTTTTACAATAGGCTTCGCAAAATACTTAGACCATGCAAATGTCAATTTAAATTCAAAATCTTAATAGTAGGCCGCAGCTAATATAAGAAGTATCAAATAAAGTTTGTTGTTAACCTTTGTTAAAGGAGCAGGAGCTGGCATTACGGGCGCCTCCGTTCTGAAATGTTCATCCGAAACGTGAGAATTGATTTTAGATATCAGCCTATCGCGGAAATCGTAATTGACGCCATCGCTAAAGGCTTCCTTTTTGCGCCACAGGACCTCAGATGGTAGATAATTGCCTAAATTTTCATATATCATATTAATATATTTTCCCTATTTTAATTCGGAACCCAAAAGCCTGTCCTGCTGCCGGTTTGTTCAAAATTTAGGTCAAATAGAACTTCAAATTAATGACATTATCAAAATTTTATTTTTTGGGCCGTACGTTCAGGTTTCTTGGTTTCGGTTACAGTTTTAATGACATTCTATTCCTCATTTCATAGATTATAATAGCTAATCTTTAATTCACAACTCAATTTATTAAAATGAATTCCTATTACTATCAATTAATTCCATTAATGAAAAAACCCCTAAGTATATGAATTCGGTTTGAACTCAATTATGAATCGGATCGGGCAAGACCAAAAAAATATGAGTTTTGTCTAATATTTCATGCCAATAAAAACATTTTGCTTTGTAATTTTATACATCGTTGTAAATAATGGCTACATATTGAACACTCCTAAGTTATAGATAATGAACTTAAAGACTAGAGAAAAAAATTCTTTTGCTAACAAACACATCAAGTTTACCTTCGGCAAATGCCTTTCGCAATATGTATTTCTCCATACGTTCATTCGAATGCATTTTCATTTCAGCCGGGACACGGAATAACACGTAAGGGAACAGTTTCTTGTCCAAAAATGGCTCTCGAAGCTCTAATCCCCAATACGCAAGTGTACGATCTGACCTTAGTGCATCGAATTGGTAAAGGTTGCGGCATAGGTCGATAACCTTAAATACAATATGCCAGATACAACATTTTTTCTAATTTAGACGGAAAAATCTGTATAAAAATTTATATTTAATATTGAAAGCGATCAAATGGCATGGTGTAATAAGAGGTTTAGATTTAAATCAATTTTAAATTTGCTGAAGTATAAAGATTTAACAAATAATTATTTCCAATCCTCCCTATCGATTTCATTTCCATAGGCCAAAATTTTTAAATATTTAAAAGTTTTTAGTCCACCCGATCCGATCTAAATTTAATTGATATATAACACTGGACAACAAAATTTGGACGACCCTGAGCATCATTTATGGCAATTATGGTTTTTGGTCAAGTTTTTGGCGATGATCACGAATATGAAATCAGAATTTTAGCCAATGCCTCAGATCTTTAGTTATTCGGTGTCAAAGTTGAGATTTTTCCATTTTTGGGGTATTTTGGGCTTTTATATCATAAAACCTATGGGTAGTAATAAAAGTTTAAAAATATATTTAGATAACGAAAACATTCATTATTAACGTAAGGGGTTTAAATTTTTTTTAAATATTTAATTTTTATTTATTTTTTCATTTTTATTAGTGGTTTTCGTCATAAAATCCGTTTTTTGATCCTAAATAACTTGAAAGTAAATTGCTAATAATTTTAGGTAATAACCTTTTTTAGATATGTTTTTTATAAGTATCTGAATATGCCAATAGATTTTTTGTAGAATTAATAGTAAAAGAAATTTTGTGAATTTTTTTCTGAACTTTGGACGCGGTTTAAAAAAAAATGGAGGCATTGGAAAAAAAAACTAAACCCGGGATCGTTATCGCAAGAAAATTCTCTACAAAACCCTCAAAAAATCGTTTATGTTGTTTTTTGTTGTTGTCCAGTGTAATCAATAAAAATATGTGATTACATAATTAAAACAACAGGCTAAACCTAAGAAATTTAATATGATTTTACTAACCAAGATAAAACATATATTGAAAAAAATAAGTCACACTAGGTTAAACCTGGCTCTACTTAAATATTTTGGCCTAACCCGCCCAGTTCAATGGCATGGTAGGGAAGGCCCTAGCGAACCTAGGGTATCCTATAGAAAAGTCTAGTAAAAATGTGCATTCTCATACCTCTTCCGAAAACTCGGTCCCATTGGGAGCCCTTTTGAGATAACTGTAAGACCCAAAAGTTTCCTCTGCCCCTTCGCCGGACATGAGGACTTTGACATCAGTACGCTCTCGCACGTATTTGGATAAAATGAATTGTCCTATGCTGGCTCTAACCGTGGTACAATCGCTGCTGCCTAGGCACCAAATTACCTGCATAAGTGTTAAATTATGTATAAATATTATATTCGACAAAATATTTTATTAAAACTTTAAACTTTTAAACTATCTATTATTGTATTTGTTTCTATTGAACAAAGCCTGAAGTTAAAAAATTTCCCATATCATATTCCCCAATGCAAGACGACCTAATAATTATGCTATTTTAATATGAACAAAACAGGTGAAATAATGATACAATTGGAGGGGGACGAGCGTACCCCAAATTTAAACTTCTTATTTCTCAAAGATTTTAATTATAAATGCAATTTTCTAATATTTAAATTTTCTGTATTATTTAATAAAATGAAAACTTATAATTTTGATGCGATTTTGTATTCTTAATACACTCTAAAAACATAAAAATTGCAATAAAGCCTGTATTATCAAGTTTCATGAAATATTTAAATTTTTATATGCCATAAAACTACTTTTTGCAAGCTAGATTTTAGACAAAGTATTAAATTTTAAAGCAAACCCAATAAAAAAGAGCCTTAACCCTCAATATCTGTAATTTTAATTGTTTTGTCTTTGAGCAATTAACAAATTTAGCAGGGTGAATGATTTTTAAATCCCATGGCTTGCGTATATGTGCATGGCTTCTTTAATTAACAAACACTCAAAAAAAATTTTTGAATTTTATTTAATTAAAGAATAATTATAGATTTTTAGGTTTAGATGTAATATATCTTTATTTAAAAATGTGTTGGGCAGATCACCCACCTGCACGATCGGGGGTATATAACGCACGAGATAAATAGTATAACCGCACAACGAAAACCTAGTAGATTTACTGAAAGACCGCAATTCGAAAAATTATAGAGCTTATATAACAGGCAACTAGGCATTTTGTAAGCAACATCACGTCTTATTTAAAAAAAACAAAATAAAAGCTGCCCATGTGCAGTTAACATCGAATTCTTTGAGTAGAAAATTATAGAGTTGGCGATACAACTCGCTAGTAGTTGTACAAACAATTAATAATAGAAAACTAATATATAAAATTTCGATGTTAAAAACATATTAAATGTTAAAAGTGTTTAGCGTATAAATGTGACCTCTTGGATAATTTTGAAGGCGTCCTCAAACGTAAATTCAACTCGGTGATGCTTGGTACCTAGTTTATCGGCCACGAGTTGAGCGTATTCAAGGTCGGGTGACCGGGAACCTGGTTTATCGCTCTTCATGCCAACGCTAAAAGTGTGCAACGTGGTTAGGTGAGGCTGCAGGGCGCACGTGCATTGCTGACCTGCTGCTAGAGAGACATTTAATTGCGGATTGTGACTATGGCCGTGAGCCGTGGCTATGGACTGGTATATGATAAAAAAATACAATATTTTTTGGCTCGAGTAAAAATATTATGATTTTTGTTCCAGGGAATTTCGTTGATTTGCTACAAATATAGTTGATGGCAACTAGTAAAATCTTGCACGGATCACATATTAAGGGAATTTTCAAGCCTGCCCACTCATGTTATAAATAAATCCTTCGTTACTAATAAATAATTCTCCCATTAAAAAAAATTTAAAAATAAAGAGTAAAACAATACAATAGTTTCGAAGCCGTAACCAGTAGTTAAAATAGGGCGCTTTTGGTGACAGGTTTCTCTGCAGTTTCCCTTGTTAAATGTCAGGTATAAAAAAGTGACAGTTTTAACTAAAATTAAGGAAACAAAAAGCCATTTCTTTTATAAAAAAACGCTTGCGGCTCTAAAGGGTTTAAATTATAGTTTTAATTTAAAATAAATTATAATTATCGCTCCGATTTTAGCACATAACCCCACCAATAGACTCTTTATTTTTCATATAATAGCTATTTAATATATTTTCTGTGGAGTCTTTACCATTTACTAACTCGGTGGGTGCGGTTAAATCCATGTCGTATTTGAAATCATCATTTTCGTATCCTGGTGATATTGGGTTATTTGGGGTTGAATCTCGACGGCTATTAGTTTTGTGGACGGAGCTGTTGACCTGACGAGAACGTGCATCACTTCTTGACTTTGATGCGTCCTGTGATTAGAAAGAGTATTGTTTCACAAATGTTAAATAAATCGTTAATATTTAAAAGAGATCTTATTATTATTTTATACCATTCTTAATTATTATATTTTTCTCTTTACGTTTATTTACTTTAGCCTAGGATCACGAATATTACCCCTTCATAGAATTTTAAAGCGGATAATTTATAATTATTGTTTTAGAAATATTCTGATAGATGAGTATATTAAAAGGCCAAATTTTTATAATTTTTTACAAATTTTTAATCAAGTTAAAAAGTAATTTGATTAATTTATAATTTACAATCTTGAATTGAGTCGGTGTTAAAATATCGCCACATTGACCGTTTGGTACATCATTTCCGTTTTCAATGGTGTTAATCTCACCAAGACTTCCGTTGGCTCGTTGATTGTGAATTGGGGTATGTTTATCATGTAAGACGCAATCGGTTGAATGATGAATAACGGCACTCCCTTTCCTATCAGCCGTGGCTTTGGCTCCGACGTAATACCGACTAACTATACTCGTCACGAGACTCGAATCAAGACCGCCCGAAAGTAAACATCCCACGGGTCGGTCGCTAACGAGACGTTTTTTAACGGCTTGTATTAGGTATTCTTCGACCGTGCTGCACACCTAAGATGAATAAGAGTTGTAATGTTTTTGGTTATAATGAAAACAAATGTAACATATATTAAGAAAAAGAACCAAATCTGCTGAGCCGGCCAGAAATTCAAGTGTTATCTTGGGGCGTTAGGCAATTTTTAGTTTATAACACAATTTTTGGACAAATATATTGGTTTGCATACGTGCTTGGCTTGGTTTACTTATAAACTGCCATATGCCCACATAATTATTGAAAAACATGTAGCAATTTAAATGAAGCAAATGCACTTTTTATGAAAATTAAATATAACCAATTTAAACACTTATCTAATTTTTGCAAAAAAAACCAATATAACAAGGTTTAAAGATATTTTTATAAAATAAATTCTATGTCATACTGTTTTTTCATCAGCAAATTTAAGGGGTGCAAGGTCTAGTCGATCTGGCCCGTGGTACCAATCAAAGAAGGGCTGGTACTCTAATCCTTGTTTAGAAGTCACCGTGTGCTTTTCGATGTCATGGACAATGAAAGTTCCGGGCTTGAACCGTTCTATGCGTATGGGTTCCAGTCCAATGAGGCCCTTTTCCTCCGAGCAGAATGCAAGCTCATTGCCAGGCAAATAGGCTACGAATAAAGGACGAACACCTGATGGGTTATGTTAAATATAAAAAGATATAAAAATTTTATATCGAATATTTATAATCTTTGAATTCTACAGTTTAAAAATATATTAGTTTTCGATCATATTCCCATGGGCAATATTGTTTTAAAAATTAAAAACGTAATATTTCCTTTGTCAAATATTAGAAATGAGAAAACAATGGAAATGCTCCCATGAATTTATACTATAAAAAATGAAATGGTCACTAGAATTTATACCCTGAGAGATGATATTCCAGCCCTGCCCGCCCGAGATAATTTTTAAATTCGACCTGGCTTGCCCGACTTTTAATTTAAGCCCGCGGCCCCACCCGCCTAAACTTACCGTTCTCTGTCCAAAATATGCTTTTTTATTTAAGGCCCGGCCAAGCTCAAATTTACAAATACAGCCCGGCCCGTAAATTCTAAATTAAAACGATTAAAAAAACAACAAAATATTTAAATTGAGTTTTATATTATTAATTGCAATTACGGACCTATGACATCGTTCCCGGCAATAATTTTGTTATGGTCGCGAATGACAAAGGCGTAGACCCCATCGAGTTCGCGTAGCATTGCCTCAACTCCGAAATGGTGGTACAAGTGGAGCATGGTGTCACTATCACTCCCAGATCGGGTTTGGTAATCGTAAACCTTTTAATCGCAACATAAATATTATTTAAATGGCTTAGGATGCTAAATGAATAAATATCATTTGCGAAACTGTGCCGAAGAGGTATATATATATCTGTAAATGTATTCTATTATTCTGCACATTTCTTAAAAGGCATTGGCTTTAATGTAACTTAATGAGCCCTTTAATTTATAATACCCTAAATCGTGAAAGGTCATGTAAAGATTAACATTTTCTATTACTATTACTTTTTATTGACTAGTATCCTGCGTTATAATAGCATTAACTATCAACTTGTTGGGCAAGACTAGTGCATTAATAGGTATACTTATGCTTTGGGGGCACTTAAGAAATTCGCTTTTTAGACCGCTGGCTGCCAAATAACATTTTTCAAGGCTATACTTTCGCGTATATTTATCACACGAATAAATATTTTTATTTAGATAAATCGATTATTATTGGCACAAATCATTTTTTTAACAGCAATGGGAAAGGTTCTAATCGACCTACCGTGCCTGGTTTGGCATTGAAAGTATGATAAATAAGGTTAATAAATTAGAAGTTATTTTTGACTGCTAAGCTAGCGATGAATTGCAAATTTATATACAATTATTGCACAAATCTACTCTTTGCATCAAAAAACTAAGGCGACAACGAAAGACACATGAGCTACGGGGGTTTTGTAAGCTCTGTGTTTTTTGGGTATTACTACGCCAATAAACCCCTCCAAAACTTCTCATAGGCTATAAAAATTGTCAAATTTAACCCTAAAAATTTTAAGTTCTATTTTCGACCCTGGATCGTAAAGGCCATAGGCTATAAAGTTATCTCTCGAAGGTCTGTGCGGATGTTAAAAAGGCCACAATATGGGTCCTTAAACAGTATATTTTTCCAAACTTAATATAGACGTGATAAAAATTTCACATTTTGGCATGTCTTCTCTCTGCACAAAAATCTTATTAAATTCTTACTTTAAATTATTTGACGATCTGAAGAACAAAATCAACACGCTAAAATAGATCCTATCAACATAGCTCGAATTTAATTTACGTAGAGCCTAAACCAACTTAATATTTTTAGGCTGCGGACAAATTCACGAAAAAAAATCCATATTCATACTACCGTAACATTACGCAGGTCAACAAATATCAATGGCACAACCGTGAATTTTATATAAACATGAAAGAATTTATCCCCATGATGGCCTTATCTCATATATATATTTCGTTTTCTTAGTTTCTTCCGGCCTTGGCTCCTTAAATCCGTCCATATTAAAAAATGGCCATTTTTGACAAAATTGACAGATCAAGAATACCCTAAAAAGAAAAAATTTAAGAATCTTTTTTCTTATAAAAATCCCTTGTAACTTATTTATAATATCAAATAATAAGAAATAATTTTTTTTAGTATATCAAGCTCTTACATCAGCATTTAGATAATACTCAATAATTCGCGTCCAAACTTAAATACGACACAATAAAATTCGGGTTTTAATAAAAGTTTTTTTTTAAGTTTGAATTTAACAGTTTAGCTGTTGTAAATATGCAGGAAAAAATTTCAATTTATTTATATTTTTAAATCTTTTTTGTTTTTTTTTGGCATTTTTTCTAAAATTTTCAATGTTTATAGCTAACTAACTAAGTTTGATCAGAAAAAACGGTAAACGGATTTGAAAATCCCTAAGATGGCAGGTTTGATCTCAGCAGTTAGCTCATAACTCTCAAAAATTTGCTGACCTGTGTTATAAAAGTATCTTTTTTTAGATTTTAAACATTGTTTGTATATAACCATATAAAAATTAAAAAATAAAATTAGCAAGTTAAATCTTATATATCAAACGATGTAATTGCTTTTATGTTCTTTTCAAGGTCCATAATTAATTAACAAAGTAGTAAGATTAACATATATTAAACAATGCAGGGCCGGGGAACAACCTCTTCCTCAATCCTGGTCCAATAATGGCGGTCTCACCCCTTGGGCTCAGATACAAAGGAGATTTGTAAAAAACCTGTTGTGTTTGAGTTTGACAAACCTTCCTACCTTACCCGTCAATACTTTGCCTCTTTTAACTCCTGCGGGTAAGTGGCCTCGCAGGGTAAAATGAGAATTAAAATACGCCGTTGATCTGACCACTTTTATATTTAAAGCTACTTGCAAATAAATTAATTCAGCAGAGCCAATGTCTGCCTCAAATCGAATTTTCCATGTCTGATACAACTTAAAAACAGATCAAAATTGTTTTGTATTTATTTTGAAATTTTATCCTATAAATCAACAACGATATTAAAAAAATTATTATTAATATATCAATCTTTAAAATCTTTAGTACAAATTTATATCATGGTTTAGATAAGTTATTTTTATGTTGAATAAATAATGATAAAAAAGCTTCTATTTCATATTAATTCTGATTACCTGTTTGAGTGCCTTGTAATTGTAAATTTCTCCATTAACGACAATGACTTGAGCCGGATCATCTGGGTGAAATATGGGTTGGTTACCCAGTTCAGAGGAATCGATAATTGCCAATCGATGGAAACCAAACACAACACCTGAGCGGTGATTGAAGATAAAGATATATAATTTTGACAAAAAAAAATACAAAAAGTTTATAATTTCTATTGAAAGGTATGTAAAATTAATTGTCTTATTTGCTAAATTAATATATTAGTTTTAATTACATATAAGTAAAGAATGACTTTGAAAAGGCTTACTGTTTTAACAAGGGCAAAACTTTAGGAAAAAATGGTACACTAGGTATTCATGTTAGAGGGGTATGAGAAGTTATCTTAAAGTTTATTGCTGGACTTATGACAAATTTTTTTAAAGCATGGTCATGTCAAAGAAAAAAATGTATAAAATGTATACATGTTGATGTTTATCAATGATTTTGTTCAATGAATTATATATTATTTGTAAAGATTTGGTCGAAGGTTTATAAACAATTTATTAGAGTATCTTAAGAAACATGAAAGATTTGCGTTATACCTGGACATATCGTTATAATTTTGCTGAATTCTGGTCCCCTATGCTGAATTTTATCAAAATGAGGGCGCAAACGTTCAATTGAATACCGTGTCCCAAGGTATACAAATATTCCACACATTTATCTATTAATATGGCTATTATAACTATATAATTTCAAATATCTTTTTTGATATGTTTTATAGAATATTAGGTTTAAAAAACATGCCAGCAAATTTCATATTTTTAAGCTTCTCTGATTTACTGGTTTCATAAACCGGATTTCTGGTCTAGAGGGGCAAATTTTTTTATGGGCCCGATTTGTATTAACACCAGTAAACAAACTGTTTCCAGGTTCCTTGAATATTTATTTCGATATATTTGAAATTTAAGTGAGATGCCTTAAGTAAACTGATTAGCAATATAGCCTCATCTCAAATGTTTTTTTCGATTTTCAATTAAACCTTTGGCTCTGGCCCTACATATCCAAGAATGTTGAAAAAATGACAACATATGAAAAAACTGACGCTTTTTGCGACTTCGAGAGAAAATAAGAAATTATTCCGTTTTGAAATGATTAGAAACGTTAAATTTTCATCTGAAAGAATCAAATATAGCATATTTTATAATTATAAGCCTCGAATTCGACAATTAAATTATAAATAAAAGCGTCCATATGAATGGCAAAATTTCTACAAAAAAAAATTAAAATATTATTTTTAATCAAAGGGTACATTTAAAAGATTTAAAAAATAATTTTTATATAATTTGCTTTATAAATCTTTGTTTTTTTTGATTAACTTATGTTTGTAAATGTAGCAGGGGCAGGTCTATTCGGTGTAAAATGAATGTAATTACAGGGGTTCAGACAAGCCGATGGTAGCGGACGTAAAAAAAATTTAAAAAAAGGTATACGTTTAAGCCTCTCAATGTTTTTATCTACAATAAATTGCTAAAGCCAGATTCTAAAAAAACTTAAGATACTTTTTATAAATACAAAACTATAATGGGTCCTCAAATTAAATTTACCACCAGGTTAGTTTAATTAGGAGGAAAAAATTTTTAAATTACTTATTTTAATTTTTCACACCTGGTCAATGTAACATAACATACCATAATCATATATTGATTGGTCTTTATAGTAAAAATACTTTGGCATGTTTAAAATCAAATGTTTATCCCATAATTAGTCCCATTTTAAAAACCTGAGCAGAAATACATGTGAAAGTTTGAGCTGGGTCAAAATTTTTATTGCAACTGGTTCGGACAAAGCCATTAAACACGGGTAAGCTTAGCTGTAAAATGACTTGTTGGAAAATTTAAACCTTCTTAAAAGAAGCTTATAGTTAAATTTAAAGGCTATATCTAGGACATTCTTGCATTTTGGCGAGATTCTCATAAAAAAAATTTTGTAAAAATAATAAAAAGAGGCCAGGGTCGGTCTGCGTCTATTGGCGCCTCTAAGAAAATTGCTTCCAAGCGCCCAAAACAGACATTGCCCAAATCTAAAACCCTGATATCAAAATTTCCAGAGACCCCCAAGCATTGCTTGTGTCGCCGTGGACGGATAGGCCCTAAGGGAAACTTAAAAAAATCAGGTAAAAGAAACGCCTATAGTACATAGGCTCGCTAATGAAATATATTAATCTAAATATGATTTTTAATTAAAAATTAATTTATTTAAGTTTGAATGTATTTCCCAAGGCATTGATAAAAACATATGGATTAATGTTTTAATTTATAAACTTACCGAGCTTTAAGGAATAAGAATAAGAATATTATTGTAGAATATATGTTGAGGTATATAATATGATAAATTTGAATATACGAATGTTTTTGGCCTTTTAAGAATCACAATAATCTTCCAAGACGTTTTTTTTGGGGATAAAATTTTCGTTTAATTATATCTCGCAAAAAAGATTAAAAAATTCTAGATAAAAAATTATATTATTTGTTGGAGATTTGATAAAAGGACTGAAATTTGGGAGGGGAGAAAATGATGAAATGCGCACTGTTAGTTGCGTATGCTCTCATGCTATTAACATAACGCAAAATAAATATCCATATGAGAAAATGTAAACGTATACTTCCTTTAGAAAAATAATACAATATTTTTGAAACAAACAAATAATATAATAACGAAATAATATACTAATATTAAATAAATAAGGGTATTGGAAATTTTTACACCTGCTGAGCAGGGGAAGGCAATGTGTAAATAAGAAGGAAATATCGGCTTTGGATACCTAAAAATAGCCTTATTTGTATTATTATTATTTATCGTAATTTTGTCTCAAATATACAAAAGTCTAACCTAAAAACTCTAGGTCGACGCAGTAAATCTTATTTACCCCTAGAAGGAATTTCTTAGGCTACCGCTTGAGTAAACGGTTTTAGAAACAGCCTGTTAACGTTGTTTAATTTATATAACCCTAGCTGATATTTTCACGCGTTAGGCATTTGTTTGTTCATAAATCACATAAGAAACAATCGTTTGACCTATTAATCTGATTGACAAATAAGTCCGCAAGGAAAGTATGTAATAAATTTAATTATCATTCTACCATAGTTTTTTGATCGATGAGTTAAGTTTCTGTTCGAAACTTGAATATGGCCGGATCACATAAAAAATCGGGTCCGAACCTAATTTAATTTTTTTTGATCGTTAACGGTAGGTTGCCTCGGTTTCGGAACTGATAAAATCAACACATATTTAAATGGGTTATTGAAAATCCAAAGGGGGGAGTAATACCCGAATTATTAAACTATAAATACGTCCATTTGATAAATTTAGCACACGCGATGGCCAGAAACTTAAATGGTCCTTTTATTATTCTAAACAATCTTTATTCTAATTCTGACTTAAATTAAAAAAATATTTTCGTTTTTTTTTTAATTTTTTTAGCAAAAAAGTATTTAGCAAGTCGTCGGCTCAGTTTCTCGTTGTTCTTTAAACTGTGCCGACAGGAACGTTTCTTACAAAATCAGGGTCTCTAAACAGATCGCTAAATGACAAATCAAAAGAGCAAAAAATTTATAGCTTGACATATAACATATTTATATTCGCAATTACGGGCCTTGCTAGGTCGGGCCATAAAATAAATTCGGGCCCGGTTGACCCCAGGTTTGAGCGAGTCGGGCATCTGTCTGGCGTGCCGGGCGGAAATATCAAGGCCTGGTTTGATTATTAGCCAACTTCATTGTTTAATTTAATAATGTGTGACATTTTAATTTTGATTTTTTTCAGGCTCATTTAAAAGAAACGCCGCATATTTAGTATTTTCATCTTTAAAATGAATTAACTCACCACTTGGAGCTTAAAAATTAAGAAGAAATAAAAATGCATTTGTAATTTGGATTAAAAAATAAACACAGTATACGAGCCTTTATCAATTTTACCCAAAGTCAAACTCTCTCTCACAAAGCAACCTTCAAATGTTGTTTCATACCTTGGACAACACGGTAATGATAGGCGGCTGGCAGTACTGGCTCTTTCTTTATTTATTCCCCAAAAATATTTTAACTTTCAACTTGCCTCTTTAGTTTTAATTATAAACGCAGCATACTTTTTTCATCCATTAAGATGAAAGCGGCAAAATGACATGTCACCGCTGGCTTTGATTGGTCAACTCTAAACAATTCAACCCAGTTTGAAGATCTTAAACATTTTGAACCTTTAAAGCCGAAAGGATTTTTATCTCTTTCATACTAAAGCGCGTTCAAAGTTCATTCAAATTTTGGAATTTTAAAAAAAAAATTTAAAATTAAAATATAATGGTTCTATGTTAAATTTTTTTGAAGTTTAGAATTCTTCTAAGATTAAAATGATAATCAGTTATTATGTAAATATAGATATTAATTTAATAAAATTTTTAAACATATTTAAGGGCGCGTTCAGACTCAGTTCGTTTTTAAAAAAATTTTAAAATTTTTAAATTTTTACCTTTTGACATTGAACGCTTTTTTACAAAAAGTCGCCAATTTTTGTTATTAGCATTTAGATAGTTTATCTGAAAGAAAAGTTTTTAAAAAATTAAAAAAAAAATAAAATTTAAAATATTCAAAATTTTTAAAATTTTTTAAAATTTTGAAATGAGTCTGAACCCACCCCTAAAGTAGAGTTACTGCTCCGGGTGTAAAAAAATATATTGAAAAACAATAGTTAATAATTTTCGATATAAAAACTTGAAAAAAATTTTATATTTTTAGATTTTTGATATTTTTTGACAAAATGATTTGAAAGCGCCCTTGTAAGTCAAATGTATAGCTAACTTATTAAGGTTCCGTCAGAAAATTTGTAACTTTAAAAATGTAAATGACGCATTTATATTTTTGGGTGCAATATATTATAACATATTTTTGGATTTATTAAATTTGCGATAATTCAATACAAATTATGCATCTTATTTAACATATAATAATTATACTTAAACAATATTTTTCTCATAACATAACAAATTCTGTATGCTACACACTAATGCTAAAAAACTTGTAGGTATTAAATTTAATTATAAACTATTATGAGGTTGAATTTGTCACAGATGCAAGTCGACACCTATCCTCTTCAACGCTCGAATATAATTACAACAACCCTCCGGACCAGGTCGGTCTGTATCATGGCCTATTTTACCATGTTGTCCTGACCTAAAGTCCCGGCCTGTTTCTGGGGGATTGTTGCAAAATTCAAGGCCATCAGGTCGATTATTTAAGTTCATAACGACACCTGAAAGATAGAGAAATCCAATAAATAAATTAATCAAATAAAAATAAAAGTAATTAAAATTAATTTTTACATAAGAATATAATATTCAGAGCTGTCTTATGAGACGGATAAACTAAACCAGCAAAACAGGTTTCGCCGAACAAAAATGAAATTGAATAATCCCACAAAATCACACTTGTCTTGCAATATTTACGTGTTAAACATGACAATTCTTTATACGAATACGGGCATTGGATATCTATGTTGGTCGATTTTTTATATCTCATTTTTTTAAACTCATGTATAAACTTGAACTAAAAGTGACAATTCAATATCACACCTACACGATAATGGGTAATTACATTTTATGTTTTATTGAATTTACCAAATAGTAGCTTATTAAAATTTCTGGATCTTATTTCTAAAACGCCAGTATGTTAAAAATATGTAGGGCCGGTCGCCCCGAAAATTCCCTGCCCGGTGAATTGTAATGGTCATACGTTATAATGATGTCTCGAAGCATGGAATAAATAAATCGACTCACCTTAGTATAATTTTTATTAACTTTGTGATAAAAATTTCTGTAAAGCGCGTGTGAATGCACGACACCTTACCTCATACATGGACACAAGGTATATATGTTTCATCATATTCATAAGCTTACAAACTATGTTTGAATTACAAAATTCCTAACTCAATGATTATGCTCCACACCCAAAAGAAAGATTTATAGAATTATAAAAAAAGATATCGCCTTTGGTATAAATCATTTTCATATTTTAAAAATTACATTAGTTGTGCTTAGACACTTAGGCAACATAATAACACAAACATCATTTAAAGACTTTTCAAAAAACAAATTTTTCTATTGGGTCGTTTTTTTTATTTATTTTTTGGTAAGAAGGTGGAAAAATTTGCTTGTTTTATCCTAAAACTAATTTATAAATAGACTGGGAAGATTATTACATCAGTAATTTCTAAGCACCCAGCAAAAAACATTTTTTATCTCTAAAATTTTAAATATGGTGTCAAGTCCGTCCAGCCAATAGATATCTTAATTTTTTTTCACATTTATTAATCATACTTTAATGGGCCTAGCAATTTTACTATATTTCGACTCACACATTTCATATAAACCCGCGAATGCTAGGGTAATAAACCTCTATAACTTCAAGAGTTTTAAAGCTGTGACTTTAATTTTTTATTATTATAAAGAAAAATACGTGCTTTTTATTATTAAATTATATAAGTTACCATCAATGTATGTTATAAAATTTATGTAACACAAATTAGAATAAAATCTAAAAAACGGGAATTTTTCATTTTCCTATGTTACATTAATTAAATCTTGTGAATGAACTAATCAATTGATTAAATCGTGTTTAAAGGTGTAGTAGTTTTAGGAAAGATTCGTTAAAAAAATATTTTAAAATTAAAAATTATTTTTGGCTATTCCTCACCTAAAATTAGATATTTAATACAAAATAATTTCATTTTTATTAGGCCACTTTTTCAGTTAAATTTATCTTGAGATTTATATGCTCTCATTGAATGCCCCCAAGGTCTCCAAAAACGCATATTAACCAATTATCGGTGAGTGAAATATCTTAGTGAATTTCTTGGCCATAGGCTATCAAATTTTAATTAAACGCAAATATAAAAAATTTCTTTTAAACAGGTGTTGGACCTTCACAATTATAATTTGACTATCAAAAAATACAACTTTGTTTGTTCCATGTGATTAATGTATAATCCAAAAAAGGATTTATTTTATACTAAAAAATCGCGTCTTAAAAGAACAACAATTTTTAGCTGTGAAAAGATTTCCACACTTAGTTATTTTATGCTTATTCTCGATGATATGAATTACCAGGAATTAGGTAAATTTTATATACACCCAGACATTTTGTGCTGCAAATTTATATTGGCATATAAAATATTACTACCATCAAATATTAAGTGCAAATAATATCTCGAACACATCTATATATCCTCGTACAAGGCAACGTTATTCGGGTGCAAGCTTCTTATTTGTGCTTTAATCCCAAAACGAGTGGCCATATCACATCAACTAGATAGGGCAAAACCCTTGTTTCGGTGCCTTACACCAATTACGAAAATGTAAATGGCGAAATGTTATTTAAGGCGCTTATTTAGTTTGCTCTAGTGTTTGATACTTATAACGGTATCACTAAGTAAAATCGAAAAAAAATCGAAAAAGCTGTCCCAATATTTAAATAATTGCATTTGCGACAATAGGGAGTTTATGGACATCATTTCTGCAGACTTGAAATTGACAAAATTTATTAATTAATAGTGGTACAAACAAAAATTCAGAGGACCAAATTTGTCAGATTGTTATAATATATTATTCAAGCCATATTAGGGCACGTGCAAAGTGAGTTTTTATTTTCGTGAAATTTTCAAAACTTTGAAAAATTTTGTTTTGTAATAAACGCAAAATTTCAAAATCCAAATTTAATATATGCACAATGCTTTTTCTGAAATAAAAATTTTTGAAAAAATTTTGAAAAAAAATAAATTTTTTAAATTTTCAAAATTTCACGAAAATAAAAACTCACTTTGCACGTGCCCTAAACAAAAAAATTCTAAATACTATTTATTCTTCCAAATTTTATTTTAGAACTAAAATTATCGTTTCATTTTTCTTATCGTAGTAAAAACATCTGGTGGCTATATTCCCCTAATTAAAAAACTCAATTTTAAAAGATATTTAAAAAACCCGCCCGGATAGAGCTCCAGGAATGAAAAATGGGAAAACTTCGGAGCATAGGGGTTCTAGCCCACTCTCTCCATAAACTCCAACTAAAGTTTTGACAAGCCCTAATTGGTATTTACGGAATTAGGTTTTATTTTATTCTAATATTTTTCTTAATATTTATATAAAAAAAAGTAAAAATGCATTATTATGTATTATTGAGAGTTTTTAAGGTTTTAATAAATTACTAATTTTCGGCTAAATTATATTTTTTGATTTTACTTTTTTAATTGCTAATAAGTTTTTTAACAAAGGAACTGTAAAATGGCCTTTGTTTAAAATCAAGTCTAACGGAATAGTAAGACCTTTGAACCTAGGACTTTATAACTTTCGCTTCATTACCTAGGCACTTAATACCACTGTAGGGACTTAATAATACTTTTACAACTTTCTATTTTTCTTGCTCTTCTATCCTTTTTGCTAACAATCATTTATTAACATGAAATATGACAAAATAAACATGTATTTTCAGCCATTTCTAAAGTGCAATTAACCCGCGAATGCTAGGGTGAGAAATTTGTAACACGAATGCTACAAAGCCTCTTTATACAAGAGTTTTTAAACTAGATTTTATTTTTATATTTGCAGAAGAATACGTGCAATTTTATAAACATAAGTTATTATTAATCTATACTGTATATTTAATTTAACACAAATTAAAAAAAAACTACAAAATGAGAATTTTCATTTTTACTACATTAAATGTATTTTCAATAAACTAAATATGTCATTAACATAAATTGTGTATTTATGTTTAGTACAATGAAGGTGTGCACCAAGGTTCGGCCCTAAGTCCCCTACTATTCATCGCGGTGATGGACGTGATCTCAAAGAGCGTTGCCACAAATCCACCGTGGCACATACTGTACGCTGACGACATTCTACTAATGGCTGAAAACCCTCAGGAGATGTGTGAAAGTCTTAATAATTGGATAAAGGCGATTAAAAAGCTAGGCCTAAAAATTAAAATTAACAAAGACAAAACTGAATTGATAGTTTTCGGAGGCTCAGAAGGTGAACAACTGGTAATTAACGATGACTGGTCTCTCAAATCAAAGCCAACAGCAACCTACCAATGCTTACCTACAATCCGATGAAAACGTCGAGCAATAAGTTACGAACAAACTCAAAGTTGGGTGGCTAAAATGGAGATCGATGACAGGTGTCCTCTTCGACAAAAATATACCAATAAAAGTTAAGGGCAAGGCTTACTCAAGCATAGTACAACCGGCAATAACATACGGCTTAGAAACAACAGCGTTAAGGAAAAGCGATGAAAGAATACTACAAACGATGGAAATGCGCATGCTACGGATGTTTCTCGGGGTGACTCGCAAAGACAAGATCCGCAACGATCATATACTTGGAAGTTTACACATAACATCCATACAAAATAAAATCGAAATCAACAGACTCCGATGGTTTGGACACGTTATGAGGCAAAAAGACGGGTATCTAAGCAATCTGGTAAATGCAATTGAAGTACAAGGCAAGAATAAAAGAGGCAGACCTAAACTCACCTAGTCTCAAAGAGTAGACGCTAGCATGAGATGTCACCACCTAAATAGAAATGAGTGTAGAGATAGAACCAAATGGAGACTTAAATTGAAAGAGCTCACTGCCTCAATGGCAAAAAGCTAACAATGAAAAAAAACATATAAAGTAAGATATATGAAAAATACGGTGAAAAAAATTTATTTTTGGCTATCACACAAACAAAAATTGATTCTACATTATTATACAATATAAACATTTTTTTTAAGAAATAAAAATATTATGAAAGATGCAACTTTAATAAAAACTTACATTGACTATATCCTGGTTTTCAATGAAATTGACAATATGGTTTCCATAACCCCTAATTTAAATTCTAATTTTAAAAACAAATTTTTTTATTAGACTTAATAAAAATCATAATCAATCGTTATATTTATAATATACTTAAAGCCACAAAATTGATTAATATTATATTAAATATATATATTTAGATTTTAAAATGTGCTAGGGTCCATATGGACTCATAGTTCAGTTAGCAGGATTAATTTGTTTGGTTATTTAAAAATAATATTCAAATTATCTTTAAAACTTTATTTTTGAAATGATGAGATTATTTCCTATTTTAAAAAAATGTCATATGGAAATGTTAGACTTTAAGAAAAGGGTCATTTAGGCTGCTTAAATATTTAAATTTAGTTAATTAAAAAATAAAATATATTTATGTGTTCCGCGTAATTTATTAATAATTAAATAAATAGTAGAATCTAAAGAATTATAAAAGACTTAGTTATAATTTGATTAAATATAAATGTATCTTCTTATTTCGCATCCGTGTGTTGAATTATCCGACGGTTGCGAGAGGCATTACTGGGGAATAACTTGGTCGTGGTCGGGGCCGAGGTACCACAACTGGTCTATAATTACCTGGTAGGGGTCTTGTCATTGGTCTAAGCGTGGCAGGCAGGGGCATTGGTCTTTGATAAGAAGGACGTCCCGGTCTTTGAGGAATATATGAAGGCCCTCCTGGCCGGTGTTGCGGAGGGTAAGGCCTTACAGAAGGTCGTGGCTGACTTATTTGAATAACTAACAGCACGAAATTTATATGATAATAATAATAATACATTAAATATGTCAAATTATTAGTTTTAGTGAGAATTTAAACAAGTTCTAAGGTTGGCATTAAAACAATGTGTAAAATAATAAAAAATAACCCTTTAAATACATTTATTTGCATTTCCTAAGATCAGAGGCCATGTCCATTTGCATTTTTAATTTTTCAAAAATGACTATTAAAACACATGTGACATGCTTATATAAAGTCTTGCAATATTGCTTTGGCGCCTTAGATAAAACGTGTGAATAACGCCTTTTGATAGATAGAAAATCCCATAGTTTTATATTTTACGAAAAATACGAACCATTTACAAGACATGGTCTTACATGAAGGGCATGCAAGAAACAAAATCAAAAATATACAAAAACATAAGTTTTAGATATAATTATGATGGATTTTACATTTATTGGCAAAAAAGCAACACCATATCCACTTGTAAATCTAAACCAGGGCTGGGAAAAAAATAAATGGGTTTTTTTTAACAAGTTTTTGAGTTTTTTTCCCCAAATGCCCACAAATTCGTGGGCATGGCAAAGAAAAGCCTCTTTTTCTTGCTTAAAGAAAAGGAACATATTTAAAAAAAAGACCCTTTTCTTAATAACAAACTCCTAAAAGCTTTAAGAAATAATAACCCACCCATTAATATTATAAAGAAAAAATTAAAATTTTTCGAAATTATTATAAAGAAAACAATCGGCTTTTTGGGGCTCTATTTAAGAGCCACTTTTTTGGGGGTTTTATTTGCCCCTCTTCTTAATAAGGGCTTTAAATTCTTATTTTAGCCCTTTATTTGTAGCTCTTTTTCTTTTTTTAAGTTTTGGGGGGGAAAATGAGCCAAAGTTTTTTGGCTCATTGTTCCCAGCACTGATCTAAACTTAATTTTTCAATCGCGTTCAGACTTTTAAATGGTTTAATATGTTTTATTACTTGCACATGCTTGGATGACAATCGCTGAAATAAAAAAGAATAGGTATAGTATTTTCATTTTGTTATAACTTAAGTTAAAACACGAATATTAGTTGTATTTAGTTTCGACCTAAAGAACGGCTCAAATGTCAAAGCAAATTACTCGGCAGTTTTTCTTTTAAAATCGAATAAATGATAATGACGAGTTTATTGTTTAAAAGCCCGTAGGTCATGAATTATACCATTTGTGGCTTTCGCTAATCCCTGATGCAATTTGATTTTGCCTTATACGTTTATTAAATTTAATGACACCGAATATTGAGTTTGGTAATTTAAGCTTGTTGACAGGTCAAGAAACATTTTATATTTGTTAACAAGTGAATCATCAGTTAGAACGTAAAATTTTTCAAAACATAAAATAAAGACTATAATTTTTTTGTATAATCTGTTTTGCGAATTGAATTTAGCGGTATTGCCGATTAGTATTTTGCAGGGGCTGGAGTTTATTAATTGACAAATTTGCCCAAAATAAGCTTAATATGTCCTACATTTTAATCGGGCATACTTAGTAGCTCAGAAGAGAAATAAACAATTTTTTTTCTCTTTTTGCTTGATTAACCCAATTTGTTCGATTTTAATGATTATAAACAAATAAATCTTAATCCCTTTGCTTTTCCCTTCTGCTCAAGTGATGCTTCTAGCATAAGGAGGAATAAACTGAGCTTAGAAGAGCAGAAAAGTGAAAAAAATGCAAATGTAATTTTGGGCAATTTTCTTATTTGATATATAACGCCGTAATTACGAATTGTATTAAAGTGAGATAAATTCTAAATTTTTATTTTAGCTAGTGTTATTGGTTTTAATTTCAAATCAGCTTTAAGCCTATAATAAAATGTCGGGAATAATTTTTGCTTTAGACTCATTTAGGTTTCAAAATTTTTAGCTTAATTTTTCTCAAGATGATCGAATTTAATCACGGATAAAATTTCTTTGATTTCGTTTTGCTCATAAAACAGGTCAACAAGTTTTGAGAGCAGTTATTAGCTAACTACAGAAATTAAATCTGCTATTTTTAGATATTTTAAAATCCGTTAACCGTTTTTTCTAATCAAACTGTAAGTCAGCTATAAACATTGTAAATTTTTAAATATCAAAAAACAAAAAAAGTTCAAAAATAATAATAAATTGGATTTTATATTTTGCATTTCACAACAGTTAAACTGTTAATTTTAAAGTTTAAATAATATTTATATTATAAACCGATATGTGGTATTTGAGTTTGGACGCGAAAAATCTGTTTTATCTGAATGCTGATGTAAGAGCTTGATATACTTAAATATTTTATTTCTCACTATTTGAGATGAAAAATATAAGTTACAAGGGATTTATATATGAAAAAAGAATTCTCGAGGTCACAAAATCTGTTAAAAATATTATATATTAGATGTGAACGGATCTAAGTTGCCGAAGGGAAATGAAACTAAGAAAAACGGAAAATATATATGAGATAAGGCCATCATGAGGATGCATGCTTTATAGTTTTCATAAACTTATATTTTTTGTGACGGAAATGTAAAGTTCATCAAAACAGAGAGGGCAGGTTTCTCGTCGATCAATCAAGCGTCTTGGAACGATAAACAGAATACTTCAAAGATTTACCGAACAGCGACGATGATGCAATTGAGCTTAAATATTCCCCCAAACTGCAACCTTATACCACCTATCACCAAATCAGAAGTTAGCCTTCAACTCAAAATATGCGCGAACGGCAAAGCAACGGGACCCGACAACATACCCATTGCTGAAAATATTTAGGAAAAGATGGGATATCGGCGTTAACAACTCTATTCAACTCGATATTAGCGCATCAAACAAATACCTACCGAATGGCAAAAAAGTTACATTGTACCGATATTCAAAAACAAAGGCGACGCGTTTAATTGCCACAACTACCGCGGCATCAAATTAATGTCCCATACCTTAAGTTATTTGAAAAGATCCTTGAAACCAGGCGAGAAGTTATTGAGATTCAAAAGCATTGCGGATTTAAGAGGAAGGTCTACAACGGACGCAATTCACTTCGCAGTTTGACAGAGCGTTTCACAAGAAAGAATCTGAAGCTTTACTGGCTTGCTTCTAGACTTGAGAAAGCGTTTGACAAGATCCCGAGAGCAGTAGTATGGTGGGCGTTAAGGAAAAAGAACGTGCCCGAATCGTATATCAATTTAGTTCAGAGCTTGTATGACAACAACCTATACCCAAGAAACTCGGTAGGACCTTCAAAGGGTTTCACAATCAATGAGGGAGTGCATCAAGGTTTGGTTTTAAGTCCCTTGCTATATATTTCGGTTAATAGACGTGATATCAAAAAGCGTTACCACAAAACCACCGTGGCACATACTTTACGCAGATGACATCCTTCTCAGGCTTAAAATTCGGAAGAATTGCGCGAAAGTGTAACTAAGTTGGAAACGTGCACTTGAAAAGCTAGGCCTAAATCAACAAAAACAAAACCGAACTCATAGTTTTCGGAGGATTGGAACACGAAGAATTAATGATCGAAACAGACTGATCTCCTAAGTCCAAACCTTCGGCAACTTACTTAGGAGCCTACCTTTAACATGACGAAGACGTTGAGCAAGAAGTAAGGAACAAACTTAAAATCGGATGGTTAAAATGGAGATCGTTGACCGGTGTCCTATTCGACAAAAACAAAAATGAAAGGTAAAACTTATGCAATAATAATACAACCTGCAATAGCATATAGAAACTACGGCCCTTCGAAAAAGTGACGAAAGAATTCTTCAAACGGCAGAAATTCGTTATGAATGTTTCTAGGAGTGACGCGCAAAGACAAAATCCGCAATGATTACATTATTGGCGCCAAAACATTACTCCCCTCAATACAAAAATTGAAGTTATTTGGCTCCGCTGGTTTGGCCACGTTAAAAGACGAAAGGGTAAGCTTAACTTTTGCAATCTGAAATGGAGTTAACTTACAAGGCAAGGGTAAAAGAGGCAGACCTAAACTAACCTGGTCCCAAAATATAGACGCCAGCATTAGATGTCACAAACTGAACAAGGACGAGTGCATGAACCAATTGGAAAATCAAACTGAAGGAGCTCACTACCTCCAAAAAGGCAAAAAGCTAATATAAAAAAAATATTTGTTGACTAGTGTGAGAGAAAACCTTGATTAAGGTCTATAAACGTAAAAAAATAAAATTACTTGGGTCTTTTCTAAATCCCAAATTCAATTGCCTTCATTAAGAGCATAAACCTTGATTTATTCATTAATTAAATCTAAAGCACAATTCAGTTTTATAAAACGAGCTAAACGATTACATTTTTTTTTATAAATATTAGCTGCTTGGCATATTATCTCCGGTATAAAAGTTGATAAACTCAATATTTTAAAATTTATTTTAAACATGATATAAAAAACTTGCAAATAATCGCTTTAAATATTGCATATATATATTATTTATTAAATTAGATTTAACAATATGTTAGGCTTTTAAGGATTACAAATTGCAACTGATTCTTAAAATTACAATTATAAGGCTTATTAGAATATTCTTCGTAATAATTTTTTCCATTTAAGTTTTTGCAATAGGCAAGCCTAATCTAATAAATTTATTGTAGCCTCTTCATTAAAGAAGTAAACTTATGAGTTATTATAGTATAATATGACTATTTAGGTTTCATGCAGAAGACATAAAATGTATGTTAATCACACAAGTATTCAAGTAGATGCTTATTTTCCAGGTCTCGTAATCACAACGACATCAGGTCTGCCAGGTCTATTATTCCAACTCCCACCGGAACCAGGTCTACCCCCATGCCCTGGTCTGTTGTTCCCACCGCCTCCTGGTCTGTTGTTCCAACCACCGCCTCCTGGTCTGTTGTTCCAACCACCGCCTCCTGGTCTGTTGTTCCAACCACCGCCTCCTGGTCTGTTGTTCCAACCACCGCCGCCTGGTCTGTTGTTCCAACCGCCACCCTGACCTGGGCGCCCACCACCGCCTCCATGTCCTGGACGATTGTTGCCCCCTCCGCCACCAGGCCGATTATTTATGCCTATGTAAACACCTGTAAGATAAATATATAAATAAACAAAAAAAACATTTTTAATTTAAAAATCAAAATTCAAATAAATATAAATACATAACAGAATATCAATACATGCTGTGACTAACTAGAGATCAAAATCGGGATCCGGAAGTTCGCCCGGCCCGGTACCGGCCGGCCTAAAACTAGAGCCAGGCCGAAATTTAAAACGTGCTGGGCTTACTTTAAAAAAAAATCAGGCCAGGCTAATTGCAACCTCATATTTGCCTTATTGCTTTTTAGCTAATGTCAATAAGGATTTATTTACTTTCATCTTTTAAAGTGTAATACTTCGACACACTGTATTCGGATGATAATTTTATAGAAAAAAATTTATAGCCAGCCTGATTAATAAAATTTGGGACATATTTGCAATTTGTGCCGGGTTTAATATAAATACAAAATTTTTGGGGTTCTAACCCAGGCTGAATTTAAAATTTGTCACGTGGCCGGAATACGGCCGGTGAACTCTAGTTTGCAACTCCTTTAATAAACGCCCATCTAAAAAATCTTTCATGCCCAAGCATCATGTTACAATTGCCTTAGATAAGCAAATTGATTGCGGTCCGTAAATTACAATCTATATCAATGACTTTTGTAATAAATTGTAAAATAGTAAAGTATACTACAGAAAACCTAAAAACAATTTAATTAGCGTTTTTACTAATGAAATAAAACTTGCAGCCATAAGAGATGACTAAATTAAATTTTAATGAAAGAGCATAAATTATTATAATTAACAAAAAAATGTATGAATTTTATATTCTTTTTCTAGGCACTTACAATAAATAAATTGGTAAATTTCTTAAGTCCTCAAATACCATAATTACTCTAAATAATTATTTTCTTTTCAAAAATACATGGCCATAGTAAAATCAACAGATGCTGTTTTATGTAATAAAAACTTCCACATAGTTTTCAAATCTCAATATATTCAATATTTTTTTTATAAATTTAATGTTTAAAGCTGGCTAACAAAGTTTTTACTAAAAAGGGTAAGTGGTGTTAAAAATTCGTATGATAAACACTTTGACTGCTTGATAGACACCTTATTACTAGAGCACATATAAATAATTAACTGCCAATTAGGAGACTTAAATTACACAGGTCAACAAATTTTTGAGAGTTATGAGCTAACTACGTAGATCAAACCTGCCATTTCAGGAATTTTCAAATTCGTTTACCGTTTTTTCTAATCAAACTTATTTGGTTAGCTATAAACATTGAAAATTTTAGAAAAAAAAGGTCAAAAAACCAAAAAAGATTCAAAAACAAAAATAAGAAATTTTATTTTTGCATATTCACAATAGTTAAACTGTTAAATTCAAACTTCAAATAATATTTTCATTAAAAACCGATAATGTCGTGTCGTACTTAAGTTTGGACGCGAAATATTTTGTATTATCTAAATGCACATGTAAGGGCTTGATATACTAAAAAAATTTATTTCTCATTATTTGATATGATAAATATAAGTTACAAGGGATTTTTATATGAAAAAAAGATGCTTAAAAATTTTCTTTTTAGGGTATTCTCGATCTGTCAATTTGGTCAAAAAAGGCCATTTTTCGATATAGACGGGTGTAAGGAGCCAAGGCCGGAAAAAACTGAGAAAAACGAAATATATATATGAGATAAGGCCAATGGGAATAAATTCTTTTGTGTTTTCATAAAATTCACGATTGTGTCATTGATATTTGTTGACCTGTGTGATACTATCGCCAAAAATATTTTTTGTATAATTGTAATAGTACTTTGAATTGTGGCGAGAATAACTATCGCTACAAATAGGCTGAATACGAGCTTCATTCCGAGCTCTGATTATTTATTTTGCTATTTTTAAAATAAAAAATTAAGATTTATTCGTACGACTCTCAACTATAAAACCAATAATAATTTTAAAATTTTTGCAATGAGATTGCGATTTACAAATTATGAATTTGTAAAAAAGTAATCTCCTTTGGGGTAAATTAGTTTTTTATGGTTTTATTTTCTCTTCTGTTGTTTCCTCAAAAATTTGACATTCTGTCATATTGATATCGGATGACAAGGCAATAACTGAACATGAGGTTAGGGTAATTTTTTAGTTTTTGTGCATTATGCCTGAGGTCAACTACGGTTTTATGTGCCCTATTAAATGCAGCATGGTAACTTTTATGCATTCCAGAATTCATCTCGGGGCCATGTGAATTGTGTTTAGTTAATATAAAACGTACGTATTTCGATTCTCGAAGACTATTTTAATTATAGAATAAAGCCTTTAGCTTTAAGTGGGGCCGGTTCGTGGTTTTAAGGCGCCACTAGAAATATTTAAGGTGCCCTTAACATTTTTTAATGCCACCAGGGGCAAGGGGTTGCAAATTATACTTCTAAGCCACATAAAAAAGGCCCTATTAATCAGTTGTCAAAATTTTTTCCCATTCGCGGCAAAAATATAATTGATAGCATTTATCGGATCCCGCAGGCCTGCCAAATGGTGCTTGCTAAACATTTTTATGGGAACACGGATGGGCTTAATTATATAAAGAATATTGTGCTAGGACCGAATTTCGGTAAAGTTTCAAAACTTCGCCATTAAAATATGTCTATTTATCTTGAACGAGCAGAGGTCATTCAAATTTTTCTTTTTTGAATAAATTGTTTAACATATTACTAATAAAGTAATTTTATACGTTTATCTCAATAATATGTTAACATATCAAAATTTAGCGCCCTTAACTAACATTCAGTCAAATAGTGGGCCTAACTGTTGATATGAGATCAAGGTTTAAGCAGGGCCGGGGCAAACCTCAAATAAAATGGAATATTGTTTACTATTCCAGTTTTATAACTGTTAGATTGTAAGCAATACACAAAAAATTACTCTTCTTACAAGCGTTTGGCGATCCGCCGAAGAAAATTTATTGACGCCCTCAAGCATTTCTTAAGTTGCCCGTATGGACAGACAGGCCTTGTCATCAAGGATTTTTGCCGTTTTATGTTGCAACTTTTTATATGGGATGACAGGACAATAACCAAATTTGAGACTGGGCCATTTGTATTCGGTCGTGTTATGGATTTATTTAAATGTTCATGATCAATATGCATTACTGTCTCCGGGCAAAAAAATTATAAATGTTAATTATTTAGATCGTTTTTTAGAAAGCTTAAAGGTGCTTTTTTTACTCCAACTCTAATTTTTGAAACATAAAAGTTAAGTTAGCACCGTTAAACCAAATTCCAAATTTTACTTTTTTACCTGAATATTTAAAAATCGGGGCGGGGGCCAAAATTCATAAGCCTTAATACCGCATTTTCAAAACGGCATAGTGAAATATTTATAAATTAAGTTAACGCCTCAGTTCATAATTTACTAAATTTATAGTAAATTTTAATTTTAATATATTAAAAAACTAGGTTTTTACCAAAAATGCTAGCCCAAATACATCAAAATAGGAGACCAAAAAAAACAATTATTAGCCAAATCCAACTCTTTACGCTATTACATCTAAACGATTATTAATCCTTTTAATAAGATATAATTTTATCCATGTACTTTTACTAGGTCCAGGGATAAAAATTAACATGAAGTATGGTACCAATTAATATATAAGATGTAATAAATAAAATATAAAATGGAGATACAGCATATAATAATTTAAAGAAAGAGAAAGAATTAGCAAAAACACGAAATTGACAAATTAGTCTATAACAGTTTTGAGGATTTTTTAAGATGGTTTGAGGTTGGTAGTTTTTTATAAAATGACTTGTAAAAAATTTGGATTCAAGGCATTTTTGGGCCATGAACCAAAAGATGAGTGGGTTTGATGAGCATATAACACGCGTTGATATTTCTATGTTGGAGAAAAGTATTAGGATAATACTTATTATGATGCCATGTAAAATATATGGAATTAGAAAGCTCTGCCATATTTTAAATTTATTAGTAGAAGATTTAGGGGATTCTGTGGCTTTAAAGACAAATTTTGCATAATAAATCAGAGCTGATATATGCAAATAGAGGATGGGAAATGCAAATAGAAAGCAAGGTATCTTTTTTAATTTGTAGTAACTTAAAAAACCAACTTTCCAATAAGCATTTTGTATGTATGTATAAATTAGGAAAGGATAAAACAATAGCTTTGTGGGTGGTATAAAACACCAAAAAGGGCTAAGTTTATTACAAAATATTTTAAAAGCAACAAATATGTAAGCATAGAAAGGAAGTATGCTAAATAAAGAAAATAAAAACAAAGAAGGTATAAAATGGTAATACTTCTTTATAAATATTAAATGCAGATATTTATGAATAAAAAATAAAACAGTAAAAATGTATATGAACCTTGTTATTAAACCAAAGCCAAAGAACATATGAGCAATTAAAAAATTCAATTTATTAAATCCATTGTCCTTATATAAAAAATATATGGCAGAAAAATTTAAAAAAGTAAACAATGATTCAGAATAACAGGCTATAAAAAAAATTTTAGCTGGATTAAATATATATAACAAACCAGAAAAGTATGTTAATATTTCTCTATTTGGCAAATCAACAAATAAAATATCAGAGAGTTGAATAAATAATTTAAGTGAAGCTATATTACATAAAATATTTATAAGTAGTCCAGATAATATTAAACTGTATTCATGCTGAATTAAACAAGTACCAAATATATTATAAAATAAAAATATACAAATAAAAATTATACATAATTTCTTATAATGTAATAGGTATATGGCAAGTAAAAATAAAAGTGATAAATATTTGAGAAAATGTGTATGCAATAGTGCAAAAAATTTTGAGAAAATTTGAATACATAATGGATATATAGGAAAAAATGCCAATTGTTTCTCTTCCTTATACCCATTATTGGCTATGAATAAAAAATAGCGAGCATCCCATTTTGTAAGACCCATTAAATAATTATCCACAGAATTATTAAGCAGAACCTCACCTTTAAATGCATCCGCATTGTGATCTTCAATCAACAAATTAAAAACAGATTGCCATATTAGGATAAACAGATGGAGACAAAGTAAAACTGTCCCTAAGCCGTTTAAATTGCTTTGGATAATTACATTTTTGCTGCTATGCATTGCCGGTAAAATTTTTTAAAACTTTTTCGAAGCACAGGGCATTAATGTCGAATTTTAACACATGTTTTAGCGATGGGGGCTGAGCAAAGTACTTTTTCTGACTTTGCTAATAAATTTGCATCAAAAAAATATTCACGCACCTATCCGCAGGAATCTTATTCTAGTGGGAGCGTGAGTCCTTTGAGTGTTGAATTACCATTTACCTCATACTTTGCTGGAAGACCTATAATTACAGGTTGATTTGCTGAAAAATCTAAACATTATTAGATGTTGTGTGTTTAAAATTTTATGGTTATTATTAATTATTTCTTTAAATAATACTAAATCTCTATTAACATGTTAATACACATTATAAATCTTTTTTAAAAAAATAGTTGAAAGTTTAAATTTATTTTAATTATATGTGGAATAGTTACTAAAAAAAATTTTATGCCAACCTTTTATGGAATAATAAATTTTAGTCAAATTATTGTTATTAAATATTTGAATATTATGCAGGTGAGTTTTACAAACTTTAATAATAAAGAATTTTTTTTACTTATTTTGTTTTCATGTTAACTTTTTAAATTTTAACTAAATTATAAAAAACTTGTCTATTTATACACCGGGTTAAAAAATTAATTTAAAAATTATGAATTTGGGAGAAAATAATCACATGGCCTTATCTTTTTCTCTTGCATATTTTCTGTTTTCTTAAATTTCTTTCACCTTTTGCTATTTTTGTAGGTATATATCAAAAAAATTGCCAAATTTGACCACTAATTTTGTGACTTTGGAACACCTAAAGGAAAACCAAAAAAAATTTCTTTGCATATTTAAGTCACCTGTACGGGCATGTCCAGTCATTAAACTGAAAATTTAAAATTTTCAAATTTTGAGTTTTTACAACAAAAGTTATTTAATATTGTTATACAATATTTTCTAACACTCTGATCAGTTGCTCTAACTATACTAGGTATATTAATTAATTTATATCTAAATCTTTAGCTGATAATCTTTTTAATTAAATGCTTAGAAAAATTTTAACATTCAAAACATTTTTAACATTGGCTCCAGCTAGTGGAAAACAAAATTTAAAAAAAATCAAGAATTTTTTGGGCATATCCTTAAACGCTTTAATCACATAAATTCTCATTTTTTGATAATGGCTTTTAAAATCAATTTTAATATTTTTTTTACAATTTTAAAATTTAGCCACAGCCATTAGACCAATACTTTTATAAATAAAAATTTTTAAAAAGTCTGAATGTGCCCTAACTTGTTTTATCTCAAATAATGAGAAATGAAATTAAGTATATTAAGTTTTTACATCTACATATGGGGTATTTACATGGCACCCCAACCTAAATAGGACACAATATTAAACTGCTTGGTTTGAACCTTAATTTGTATTACACGATAAAGCAAATTTCAGTTTTTTTTGTGTGCAAAATTCAATTTAAACTCGCCCACTAGCTAACATTAATTTAAAACACCCTAAAGATGTTGTCCCACAATCTTACGCTATCCCCGTTCCTGCTTCATGTGCCTTGCCGCCCGCCTCAAGGTCTAACATGCCCTCAAGTAAATCCCTCAATTTCCCACAGCCGGTGCGAGACATTCGATTGGGTGATAAAAAAATAGCGGGAATGCTAAAATCGCTACCCGAACAAATCACGGTTGTGTCCCTTCCACCGGCCAACAAACTCAAAACGCTCGAGAACGACGAATATTTGCAAAGGCTCGCCAGTATCCCGCTAGATTATCCCATCATTAACATATCGTCTCATAGAACGGCCCCCAAATTGTATGGCACGGGCCACAGCAATATCAATAATCTACAGATTCGGCGAGCACGTATAACTGAATGTACCGCCCGATTAGGGCACGATGTAAGTCGGAATTTTTTGTAGGGCGAATATAAATTGGTAAATATATTAAAATAAAAATTATAGTAAGGCTATGCTTAAAATCATATTTTAACAAAAATAAATGTTTCATTTAATTTTTATTTATTTTATTAAAAAAAAATATCAGTTTTTTTTTATTTGCTTTAAGCATAACCTAATAGCTGAAAAGATAAAAGCCCTAAAATTATTTTTTGCCATCTCCAAAATTAGCGTTTAATTGGTCAACAGATGTAATTTTTTTTAAATGGGTATAAAGATTGTTTTATATACATTTGATTAGAATAATTTTTTTTTAGATTTCCTTCTAATAATTACGAAGGACATATGCCAAATACTAAAAAAGGCACAAGACTTATTACAAAATTGACATTTTTTGCATTTATTTCTGGCTTAACACTTAAAAATAGCCCAAAATAAAAATTTTATAATTGAGTGACCTATATATAAAAAACTTTCCAAACTCTATTGTGATTTGCAGCACACAAAAAGTTTAATGCACTAAAAACAGGAGAATCAAAAACACGAGGTTATTTTACTCTGCCGCAATTAATGAAAAAACTGTTAGTTAAAATTTCTTTTTGAAATGTAAGGTATTATGCATATTTTTGACGCAAAAAATAAAATTTAATCTCAAGTAACTGAATTATCCGCAACGCAAAACTTTTTCCGTTTTCATTTGTTAGTGGAAAACGTTTACGGATTAAGTAGAATAACACAGGTCAACAATTTTTTGAGAGTTATGAGTTAGCAACAGAGATCAAACCTGCTATCTTAGGGAATATCAAATCCGTTTACCGTTTTTCCAAATCAAACTTAGTTTTTCAGTTATAAACGTTGAAAATTTTTGAAAAAAAAGTCAAAAAAACAAAAAAGATTCAAAAATAAATTGAAATTTTATTTTTGCATATTCACAATAGTTAAACTGTTAAATTCAAACTTCAAATAATAATTTCATTTTAAACCGATAATATATCGTGTCGTATTTAAGCTTGGACGCGAAATATTTTGTATTATCTAAATGCCGATGTAAGAGCCTGATATATAAATAAAATTTATTTTTCATTATTTATGATTAAAAATATAAGTTTCAAGGGATTTATATACGTGAAAAAGATTTTTACATTTTTTCATTTTAGGGTATATTTAGATCTGTCAATTTGGTCAAAAAAGGCCATTTTTCATTATAGACGGATCTAAAGAGCCAAAGACGGAAGAAACTAAGAAAAACGAAATATATATATGAGATTAGACCATCATGGGGATGCATTCTTTTATGTTTTCATTTCACGTTTCTGACATTGATATTTATTGACCTGTGTAATAAATACGATTTGAGTATAAGTAAGTTTTTTGTTGATGTGAGTTATCGTCTAAAGCCGTGGTGGTCTTATATAGAATTTACCATCATTTATATATTAAATTCAGGGTTATCTTGTATTTACATGATATCAAACAATTGTTAATTTTTTATTAAAAAATACTACATTTAAATTATAAGGTCAGCGAATTGAGCAAGTTATTGCGAACTCACCTTAACGACCAAGTTTTTGGACCTGTTTTAGCATCCCAAACCGCCTTACTCAAAAGAACGCACTCCGTTGATGGACATTTAAAAGCACTCACACAAAAGTTTGCCTCAAAGAATATGATTCTCGAGCATTTGTGTGAATCCTTTACTGATAACATTTCCAATTTATTCGATACTTCGACGTACGTCAAAATTCGAGCCGATTTTGACCGGCTTACTCAAATTATGAATGATTTAAATGCCAAATTGCCTTTAAAATGCCGCCTACCTCCTCTCGAATTTAAAAATGATGATAATAATTTAAGTCCTTGTGCCTTAAACGACATAGAAGACGGCAGCATTGCTGCAATTAATCCCTAACATGTCATGAGTTTAATAAATGTCATCTGTTTGCTCACTTCCCATTAAAACAATATGTATTTATTTAAATATAGTTATTTCAAATTTATTTAATAAAGGAGAGATATCTCAGTCTTCATGAGTTTTCTTGCTAATTGTTGTATACTCCACTTCTTATTAATATGTATTTATATAGTTATTACATTTTTATTTAATAAAGGTATACAAAATATATGAGTTTTCTTGCAAATTGTTATAGCAAGTCCATTATAGTAAAATTTTGTCTATTTCATTATTTAAATCACACAGGTTAACAAATCTGATAATCATCAAAATCGTATTAATATACGACTTAACATTCATTATTTTATTTAGAACATTTTTTATTTGTTACAAACAAAATCAAAATAATTTTCTGCAACCTCGAGCCCCAAAATTTTGAAAACGAAAATATTTTTAATTAATTAGTAATTCAAACGCTCTTTTACAAAAGCAACATTTTTAGTTTATTTATTAGATTTTAAGAGTAAAAATACTATTAAAACACTAGTTTTCTCTAACATTGTTGTAAATTTATTAATTAGCAATAATCTCGATTAATTTTATTATATTTGTAAGGTAAGTTTTTTAAGTACAGTTTTTAAAATTGTGTATAATTTTTAAAAATGTTTGGGAAGCGGCTTAACGATATATATAAAAATTTCCTAAATATAATCTAAGCCTTTTGTCTACACTTTTTTAATGAAAAATGTTAGCGATATAGCTATAAAAAGTATGCATGCCGTTAAAATCATATAAGAAAATTTTAATTACAGTGTTTTACTGTTTCGCGAAATAAATTTATGGTATCACACTAGAGAATTACAAAACATAGATTAGTCGGGCCAAAATTAATATTTTAAGAATCCGATCATGAGAAATGAGTTAAACTTTGTAGACCTATGGCCTTGTCTTGTAAATGATTTATTTTGTAAAATGTAACAAAGGGATTTCCTATATATTAAAAACGCGTTATTAATTCATATCACTGGCGCCAAAGCAATGCCCTACGATTATGTCTTCATCTAATCACAACGCTATGTATAACTATATTCATTCCATATTTTAATCAATCATGACTACGCTATTTCGTACGCTTAAATAGTTACTTGGATATCACTATTTCAGGTGTTGGTTGGATCGCGTCATGCGCGTCACAGGCCCTAGTTGTGTATATTAACGAAAAAGAGTTATTAGATGTTAGAATGATACTAGATCTAAATTTCGAAGGCAAGAAGGCAATATTAGGCGAAATTATTGCGTCAGTAGTAATTGTGACAGCTGCAAAAGGACATAGCATTACATGCCACGTCACAAGACAAACAATTTTCGCATGAAATAAAAGGCTTTGATCACACAGGTTAACAAATATCAATGGCACAACTGTGAATTTTATGAAAACATAAAAGAACGGGAAACCCTGCATTGCTATTTATATTTTTGACTAACAGAATGCCCATATTCGTTTACCTTATATTAATATCATACTAAACAATAATTTAAACGTAAACGGTTCAGAATGGGAAAGGAGGGCGAGGCATACCTACAATTTAAAAACAATTAAAAAACCGCATACCTAAAATTATTTAACTTTATTAAAGTTTCCTAAAATGATTTGCTCTAAAAATATATGAAAACGCCTAATTTATACAAAAAAGTTGTATTGAAAGCCCAAAATGACAACGCTAACATCATATCTAGGATTCATGCAGCGATGTTGCCGAATGCACGCTCCTGAACTCGCATAAATAATTTTTACAAGAATTAAACCAAAAACTGTGCCTATGCTATAAAATCGTTAACCCACATTTGCCATAAAGAATAGTCTGTACGTATGGCCTTACAATATCAAATACTGACATACCTTTCCAAGCATGTCAACGAGCACATCAGTCTACCTATAGCTTGATATTATTAGGTTAAATAATAATAAAACAAGGCTTGACCCGCGATTGGTAGGGTGAGAAATTTGTAACGCGAATAGTCTATAGGGATTTCCTTTTTAAACTTCATTAACTACATGAGTTTGAGGCTATGAACTTTGTTTTTCTATTGTTTTAAAGTAAAATACGTGCTCTTTAATTATAAACTAATATAAGTCATCTAATGTATATTATAAATTTTATTTAATACAAGAAAAAAAATTTGAAAAATGGAAATTTTCTATTTTTCTATATTACATTAAATAAATCTTGTTAATAGAATATATCAATTTTATTGATCTGTGTTTTTAGGTCTAGCAAAACATTATTAAAAAACTTCAAGAAAAAAAAATATTTCACAGGACAATTTTTTGAGAGTTATGAGTTAATTACAGATATTAAACCTGACATCTTAGGGAATATCAAATCCGTTTACCGTTTTTTCTAATCAAACTTAGTTAGTCAGCTATAAACATTGAAAATTTTAGAAAAAGAGGTCAAAAAACCCAAAAAATTAAAAAACAAAAATATGAATTTTATTTTTGCACATTTACAATAGTTAAACTGTTAAATTTAAACTTCAAATGTTATTTAAATTAAAAACCGATAATATATCGTATCGTATTTAAGTTTGGACGCGAACTATTTTGTAATATCTCAATGCCGATGTAAGAGCTTGATATATAAATAATTTTTTTTTCCACTATTTGTGATCAAATATATAAGTTACAAGGGATTTTAATATGCAAAAAAAATTTTTAAATTTTTTCTTTTTAGGGTATATTGTCAATTTGGTCAAAAAAGGCTTTTTTTCGTTATAGATGGATCTAAAAAGCCAAAGACGGAAGAAACTAAAATAAATAAAAAACATATATGATATTAGGCCATGGATGCATTCTTTAATGTTTTCGTAATAATTACGTTTCTGACATACATATTTGTTGACCTGTGTTTTAAAATAAAGAATGATTTTTGGCTTATATTTAATATTAAAACTAAATATTTTAAAAAGAAAAAAATAATTCACATTTATATTATACAATAAAAACATTTTATACACTTAAGATTTAAAAATATTTAAAAATAACTAGAAAATAAGGTTGCAAATATTTAAGTTTGAAATTACATTTAGGCAACATGATAATAATTTTAACATTAAAATTTACCATGTAGGGACAATACGAACCCCAATTTATTTATAAACAAATTTTATTATTAGACTTAGACCAAATTTAATTATGGCCAATAATATATATTATAATTGAAGATATATGAGAAGTGCTGGGGTACATATAAACCCCACAATGCTGCGAGTTAAAAGAATAAGCGTGTTTATTTTATTATTTAAGTTTTATAGATAATTTGAATTACCTCTTTTTATGTGGATAATGACATTGCTTTGTTGCAAATATTTAATTGGCGAAACTAAAATTTTACCAATTCTGTTGTGTAAAATACAAAATTATCAAAATATATTGGTTACTTTTTTAACACCAATTTCTAATTTTTTATTGAAAAATAGATAATTGCTGATTTTAAAATAATTTAAAAGTTTAATGTTTAAATTAAAATCACAGAATAATACAAAAATATTAAAATTTTTGTAATATTCTTGTTTTTATGTTAGTTTTTTAAGTAGCCAACAAACATTTTTTTATAAAATTATATATAATTTAATTTATATCTATTGACCGTTTAGGACATATTTAAAGGGCACACATGTTATAATTTATCTCTTCAGGCGTGATATTTTAAAGTTTTAGGATGCCGTACAAAAGTTATAAAGGGTCCAAAGCTACGGTTGTATTTCTCAGTTTTTTGAGCTTTGTCATTGCTTACATTATAAGAACTAACCTAAGTGTTGCAATTGTGGCCATGGTTAAATCGAATAAGCATTCTAAGGAATGCTATCCCATAAATCATTCAAAATATTTAAAGTAAATAAACTATTTTTATTTTATCAAGTGTTTTGCCATATTAATTATTAAAATTTTTTTAAATTGTATCAAGAACTTTTATTATTTTGAAATCTTAGTTATCCAAATGAAGATTCTATACCTGGAATCACTCCTCTTTTAGATGGTGAAAGACAATCTTTACATAATGATAATTTAACTAATTTTAATAACAATAAAAACTATCTCCCTTGGTCTAAACCAGTTCAAGGTTTGCTTTTTGTATATTACTTTTTTAATTTATATCACCACTAATATTACAATAATGTCAAATGATTTTTAGAATTAATGATTTATGTTTTTATTATGCCTCGAGGCATATGAGATTTATATTAGGAGGTAAATCTTAAAAAATAGTATTTTCTTTTTTAAATATCAATTTAAGTAGCAAAAAAGGTCAACTAGGAATATTACATACACTGCCACTTAAAAGTATTTTGCAACCCTTGATTTTATTTTATAAGTTGGCATATTTTTTTAAAGATTTATTGGGTCACAAAAGTTTGGGTATATAATATATAGGTATATTCATTTAATATATTTTCTAAAAATAATAAAGATTTTATTAAATGCTTTAAAAGGTATGCTATTTTAGCTTTTTCATCTATCAATTATTAATATATTTTAAATAAAATTTTTTTTGAGCTAAAATATTAGTCAAATTTAAAATTAAATTTTTTTTTCTCAATAACCTGGGATCAACTATAATTCACTAGTCTCGCAAGCCTGTAAGCTTAAAACTACTCCATAAACTAAGTATTTTTTTTATTTCGGAACCTCTTCTATTCCATATTCACCTTTCCTGGCTCAAAATATATGTTCTCTCTTGCTTTCTCAAGATGGTATGATCTTTTTCTTTTTATATTTCATCGAATTTGACGTGCCGTAACGGTTTAAATTAGCCTCATAGCATCACCTACCGTATTATGATTCGATAATAATTAGAGCTGATCATCATTTTAATGCCTTTCCCTTTTTTGAAGAACACTTTCATGACACTCGAGCAAGGCTGATTAATTAGTAGGTGCTCGCCGGGGACCTAGGTTTTTAGGCCTCGAGGCACCTTATTTTCCGAATTTATAAGCCGCCTATGCACTAATTCGAACTCAAACCTCCTACGTGCAGTTCAGAAATATTTGCCACTAAGCAATCTGAGCCGACTCTTCATAAATATAAAAACAAGAGAATTGATTGGAGAAAATGAGACTTGAATAATTTTAGAAACTCCTTATTTTTATTATTATGTAGGACCAGGAATAATCATTTCGAAATGTTAAACCATACATTAATAAAACTAATATTTACCCTACGATATGTAAGTTAAGTGGCAATATATGTTTGATTTATAATAATGGTGCACAATACAACTTTTTTATTTAAAATAACATACATTTTTAACGGCAAATAAATTTTTACAAATCCTTTGGTCAAATTTTTTTTTGCCCATTCGGGGTATTACAACCAGTGCTTTAGTCAAATGGATATGAAATTAATTGGAATATTTTGTTTAGAGGTTAGCGTTCAAAGCTTATTGATTTTTTGAAAACTTTTTTAATCTAAATAAAAAATATTGGTTCAATGTAATTTAAAGGGGTTAAATCAGCTATATGGATTTAGATAAAAATTGAACATTACTTAAAGCAATTGCACCGGATGTAAAAATATTCTAGAAAACAATGGTTAATAATGATGACTCATATTTCAAAAATTTAAAATTCTTTAATTTTTCGAAAAAATGGAGGATCTTTGGACGCGCTCGTATTCAAATATAAAAAAAACTATTATAATTTTGTTGCTCGCCGCTCCTATTCCTCTTAAATCCTGGTTGAGGATGTTAGTTTAACTTACCTGCCCAGAGCTATACCTAGGATTCCATATAAAAAATACATTCTATTAAATTTACCTTTCCCTTCTATAATTAACTTAGAAATATTTTTTAGATCCTTTCCCTTTACAAATCCAAGTTCGCGATATGAATTAGAATTTAAACTGGATATTCCTGCTTGCCCGCACCTGTTCAGCCCGGAGTTTGGTTTTCCATATTAGGCCCAGGCTTGCCCGAATTCACAAACACGGCCCGGAAATTTTAAATTGCAAGCTTTAAGTTTTTTGCTTTAAAATTGTTAATAAAAACAGCTTGTAAAACCGTCTATCGCGTAATAATAAAAAAAATTTTCATTTTAAATTGTTGTTAACAATAGTTGAAGCAACCGACCCATATTTTCTTTTTATTCCCGGCCATCGGCCTGACAGCAGGCTTTTGGGTCTTTAATTACACTGGACAACCAAAAAAAACAACATAAACGATTTTTTGAGGGTTTTATAGAAAATTTTCTTGCGATAACGATCCCGGGTTTAGTTTTTTTCCAATGCCTCCAATTTTTTTTAAACCGCGTCCAAAGTTCAGAAAAAAATTTACAAAATTTCTTTTACTTTTAATTCTACAAAAAATCTATTGGCATATTAAGATTCCTTATTAAAAACATTTATTACATAAAATTTTTAGCAATTTACTTTCAAGTTATTTAGGATCAAAAAACGGAGTTTATGACAAAAACCACTAATTTTACAAAAATGAAAAAATAAAAAAAAATTAAATATTAAAAAAAAATTTAAACCCCTTACGTTAATAATGAATGTTTTCGTTATCTAAATATATTTTTAAACTTTTGTTACTACCCATAGGTTTTATGATATAGAAGCCCAAAATACCCCAAAAATTGAAAAATCCCAACTTTGACACCGAATAACTAAAAATCTAAGGCATTGGCTAAAATTCTGATTTTATATTCGTAATCAGCGCCAAAAACTTGACCAAAAACCATAGTTGCCATAAATGATGCTTAGAGTCGTCCAAATTTTGTTGTCCAGTGTTATCTGCCGTCTAATACAATTTATTGTATAAATTATATAAAATACAGCATTGTTTAAGGGGATGTCTTGTGGTTATTTTTTGATTTTAAAATTATATTTACGTATAAAGTTATTTTTATAAAAGGTTGCCTATCACTATTAGGACGCTTTCAAAATTGAATTTATTTTTAAAATTTACAGAGACTATTTTGTTCGTAATTAACAATTTTTTTTGCAAAAGGTTGCCAATAAATATATTCACTATATTTAGGGAGAAAAAAATAATTTTTTAGATCTGAATAATTTTTTTGTATTTTTTTTTTAAAGTAACTCTATTCTCGCCCTTATAAGTACAGAATATCTCATAAAATGTTAAAATAAAAAGTTGAAAATTTTCATTTTCTTATATTAAAGCGCTTCAGTAAAAAACTTAAACATTTAAATTATTATAGGATTTTGATAAGTCGTACACGGTTGGTGCTGATATTTCAAGCAAAGAAACTTTTTGCCAAAAATTGGTCAAATTTAGATATCAGTTCATTCTTTGGAACCAGTGTTTAATTATTTGTAAGAGTTGGAGTTCAAAATATTTGGCAAAATTAGCCATATTTTGAACTCAACTCTTTACCATTTCCCCCCCCCCCCCCTTATTTGAAAAAATATAAATGAAAAAAAATAAATTTCCTTTCTCTTGCAACTTACCTCAAAAAAAATTCCTTATTGTAAAAATGAATAATTTAAAAAAAAATGCATTTTGTTTCTTTTCTCCTCAAATGAGCTCAAATGGCTTCTCCGAACAAGCTGAATGAACTTTAAGATTATCACGGGAACTGCTGCCAAATTTGGGTATAATTGCTTTGGGTGTGAATTAATTCAAAATGGCATTTAGTACCCAAGAATACTAAATTAAGGAAATATTATTTAAAAGTTAATAAATCTGAGCTTGGTTCTTTAAAAAACATATGAAAATTTTAATTATAATAAAATTTAAAAATAACAAAAATGAGTTTGGCCATATAAAAAACTAAAGTTTTCCTAAAATTGCCCAGAGTACCTGACTCCGACTCATTTGAAAAAATTCCATATTGAAAAAAAAAAGAAAAGAGGTTCATCTATACTATCAAAACTCCGTTTTACCAAAAAATAAAAAAATTGAGTTCTTTTTTATTAAAATGAGGAATATTCATTTTTTTTTAAATGAAAATTTTTCATTTGAATATTTTTCACCCCCGTGAAAAATTGAATTCCCTCATATTCACTTTTTTCTTTCCTCACCATTCACTAGAATTGAGGAATTCACTGCGGCTGAATTTTTTTTTATTAAACACTGCCCGAAACCTTTATTTTAATGTTTGGCTAATTTTTGACTTAAAAATTCCAAGTGAAATACTTTGTCTACAAACGAATGAATGTATAAATTATTTATAATTGTTTTATACATACCTGACATATCAATTACAGGTTACATTTTAGCATCTTTCTTCTACGGGTACATAGTAACGCAAATCCCTGGTGGATGGTTGTCCTACAAGTATGGGGCAAAGCTTGTTTTGGGCATTGGTGTTTTTGTCGCTTCCCTCTTTACCCTCGTATCCCCGCTCGCTGCTGTTTGGAGCCCGTACGCCTTCATGATTGCCCGGATAGGACAAGGACTTGGCGAGGTCAGTTTTTAAATTTTTTTACCTCGGAAATAACTATAACACGTATGCTTTACCATTATCTAAAAACACACCTTTTTTTTTAAATGAGGGCACGTTCAATTGATTTTACAATTTCAAAATAAAAAATTTTTTTTTCTGCAAAATGCTATGAAAGGAAATGTGTTCTGCGCTAATAACACAGGTCAACAAATATCAATGTTAGAAGCGTGAATTTTATGAAAACATAAAAGAATGCATCCCCATGATAGCTTAATCTCATACATATTTTTCGTTTTTCTTAGTTTCTTCCGTCTTTGGCTCCTTAGATCCGTCTATAACGAAAAATGACCTTTTTTGACCTAATTCACAGATCTTAATATACCCTAAAAAGAAAATATTTAAAAATCTTTTTTGCATATAAAAATCCCTTGTAACTTATTTTTATTCACAAATAATAAAAAATAAATTTTATTAATATATCAAGCTACATCGGCATTTAGATAATACAAAATATTTCGCGTTAAACTTAAATACGACACGATATATTATCGGTTTTTAATGAAAATATTATTTGAATTTATTACCTATTGTGATTATGCAAAAATAAAATTTCTATTTATTTTTGTTTTTGAATCTTTTTTGGTTTTTTTACCTTTTTTTCTAAAATTTTCAATGTTTATAACTGACTAAGTTTGATTAGGGAAAACGGTAAACGGTTTTGATATTTCCTAAGATGGCAGGTTTGATCTCTGTAGTTAACACATAACTTTCAAAAAATTGTTAACCTGTGTAATTGGATACAACTTTTAAAAATGTTTTTTTTAATTTTATATTTGTTAACAAAAAATTTTTTAATTTGCCCTGACTTAAAGGCGCTATATTATAATTTATTTAAAATCAATTTTGTTCAACATTTTTAATAAAAAAAATCATGTATATAAACACCTCCATTTTAGAAATTGATATTTTTTACTGTTTTCAAAAAAAATTTCAATGGCACACCCGAAAAATTTATAAAAACATAAAAGAATATATCTCCATGATGGCCTTATCTCATAAATATATCTTGTTTTTCTTAGTTTTTCCCGACTCAGCTACTTACATCCGTCCATATCGAAAAAATGGCCTGTTTTGACCAAATTGACAGATCGAGAATACCCTAAAATGAAAAAATTTAAGAATCTTTTTTTCATATAAAACCCTTGTAACTTATATTTAACATATCAAATAATGAGAATAATATTTTTTAGTATATCAAGCTTTTACCTCAGCATTTAGATAATACAAAATATTTCGCGTCCAAACTTAAATACGACACGATATATTATCGGTTTTTAATAAAAGTTTTATTTGAAGTTTGAATTTAACAGTTTAGCTGTTGTAAATTTGCAAAAAAATTTCAATTTATTTTTGTTTTTGAATCTTTTTTTTTACATTTTTTCTAAAATATTCAATGTTTATAGCTGACTAACTAAGTTTGATTAAAAACGGTAAACGGATTTGAAAATCCCTAAGATGGCAGGTTTAATCTCCTTAGTTAGCTCATAACTATCACAAATTTGTTGACCTGTGCTATAGGACTAAACTCTGAATTATGTTATATAATCAAATGTCTAAGAACCAAGTTGCGCTCTTTTGCTTACAAAGATAACTTAATTACATTTTAGCGACCAGTTTTTTGTTGCGTTTTTTTTAAAACAAAATTTGCGATACATTAAATTAATATTCCTAAGTAATATTATATTTTGCGTAGGGTGTTATGCTTCCAGCAACCCATAATTTAATATCCAAATGGGCACCTCCACTTCAGCGAACAAAAATTACTAGCCTCATATATTCAGGTATTTCAATTTTTTTTACTGATTACACTGGTCAACAAATTCAAATCCAGCTTAGAATATACCGCATTTTTACTTATAGGCCTTACTCTTTTTTCGATTAACGCCTAAATATTTTTTTGTACACACCATTTTTTTTTACTAAAATGCTAGAAATGACATTTTTGTGACCTCGAGATTCAAATACTAAATATTATATATTGAGTTAAATAATTTCAAAATATTTACTAAAAAGTCAATAAAAAATTAATGTCTTTTTATTAAATTGTTTAAAAAATACTTTTTTGATTGAGACGCAACTTTATACATTGAACTTTAATTTTGTAACCAGTCTATTTAAAATAAAAAAATTTATTTTTATTAAAAAGAACAGAAGAATTTCTTAATAAATTTTAAAAACATATTTTAGTTTTTAGTTCCGAGGTCGCAAGATGTGCCACTTTTTCCATTTTATATATTCCGATGTGTAGAGAAAATTTGGTTAGTGAAAAAATGATTAAAAAACTATACGTAGGTATAAAAGTCGAATATTTTATTTAATTATTTTAAAATATAGTTTTTATCAAAAACTTAAAATTTAAAATTAACCTACTTTTAATAATATTTTGTTTTTTAAGTCTAGAAGTCGCAAGAAATGTCACTTGGGACATTTTTACTATTCTATCACAGGCCGGAAAATCAGCGAAAAGCCAATTAAGGAATGAAAAACAGTATTCAAACTTGAATTAGTTTGAATAAATTGATCTAATATTTTTATAGACCAGTGTTATATGTAAGGCGTTTTAAACATAACTTTTGGGAACCTTTTGCTTATTTTATGGGTTTTCGCCAGTATTTGAGGTAAGATATAATTATTAACCGAGTTTAGAACAAAGATTAAATTTAAACAAATATTTGGATAAATACATCTTAATTTTGGTGATAAATAGAATCTATTTGAGACAACTCGTCAATAATTGTGAATGCTCACCTGTTTCCTCAGTTTTTGTTTAGGCCCGGACCTACGGGAACACTAATAATAGTTATAAAAAAGTGCCTGAAAATAAAAACATAGTAAATATTTTCGGCGTTAACTCTAGAAAAGTTGTGATTTATATTTAATGTTGTCGGGCATAAAGCAATCTAGATCGGCTGCCATAGTTTTATGAAAACTATTTGTACATCTTTGAAATATTTTATAAACAATAGCTAAACACGGGGAGAAGTTTAAAAAAATGTCAAAAGTAATGTGACAAAAATAAGTATTTAGGTGTAAAACTTGTTGAAATTTTTAAGCAATTTAAAGAGGCTTTTTTTATTTACAAGAGCTCCCCGCGTTTTTTTGATTATATTATTTGATGCTTTTAACCTTTAAGTTAGGGCCAAATCGTTAAGGCTTCGATAGCTATAAATATAATACAAAATGATCAAACTTACTCAATTGTTTATAGGTATACCACTTGGAACCATTTTATCCATGCCACTAAGTGGATACCTCGCTAAATACGGATTTGGTGGGGGTTGGCCCTCAGTCTTTTACGTTTCAGGTAATTTTTAAGGCTCAAACGTTAATAATTAATTAAATTATCAAATATAGCTAAATTAAGGAATTGACCATGGCTTGGTGTTTATTTGTGAATTTTTACATTTTTTTAATTGTCATTTTTTATGTTTATCTTAGTGTTAATTTGCGACATTGCCATATTTACTTACGCTAGTTTTTGCCTTTTATAAATACTTTATTTTTTTTTCATGTGGTATTGGAGTCCCTAAGCCTTTTTCTTTATTAGGGGCGGCTTAGCCGTCCGGGCTTTGCCTCTTTTAATTCTAGCGGGTTGTCTTTCTGGATTTGATTTAGCACACGTGGGTGACTTAGGTTTTAGGCCTATGCTTTTTTAGAAAACATAAACTGCGTTTATTTGCCGGTCGCCCATCTAATTACTAGTCAGGCTCAACGCTGCGTAAGGCCACGTCTTATTTCGTTTTCATTTCATGAGTATAAAAACACATGTTAAAAAGGCATTTTGCATTATTGCCTAGGCGCCATGCTAAGAACGCGTTTTAAAAGATAGGAAATTCCATTGTTTTGTTAGGGGCACGTGCAAAGTGAGTTTTTATTTTCGTGAAATTTTCAAAATTTTGAAAAATTTTATTTTGTAATAAAACGCAAATTTTTTAAAAGTTGTTGAATTTAGTTTCTGCGCATAAAATGCTATTTTTAAAATAAAAAATTTTTTTTTTAAATTTGAAAAAAATAAAATGTTTGAAATTTTTAAAATTTCACGAAAATAAAAACGGACTTTACACGTCACCTAATGAAAAAAATAAAATTATTACAAGACACGGCCTATTTTAGAACATCACAATGCAAGGATTCAAGGTTGTATATTTCATTTGTTTTCTTAAATTTAAAAGACACCGCATATTAGGTATGGCTTGTTTGAATAAGCAATCATTCAACTTAATACGCTTTTTTAACTATAATTTTATACGCAAAATTTTCTGTATCATTGAACTAAACGTAATTTTATTATAGATTGGAATAAATTTTTATTTATGGATTAAGGTGTCCTTGGCTGTCTTTGGTGCATAGCATGGATGTTTTGTGTTTACGAATCACCGTTTGCCAATCCTCATATAGAAGCGTCGGAATTAGCTTACCTTAAAAGCGAATATTTTCCGCACGAGGCTCAAAATACGTCTAATAGACATGTAAATTTTTATTTGGCAGAATCCTTAATCATTTTTAGGATTTTTTTTTAAATTAAGTTGCAAATTTTTATACAACTAACACTTTATTTTTACCATTTAAACTACAATTTTTATAGTATGTTTTGTTCGCGTTCAGAGTTCATTTTTTTTATAAAATTTATAAAATTTTAAAATTATTCTAAAAAAAATATTGGATTAATGTTAATAAATCTTCTAAGCGCTAGAATTTATAAAAGAGTGATTTTAAAATGATTAGTTGATGGATTTAGACTTTAAAGTTGTTATATATACTTAGAATAATTGCTCAAGATATACGAGAATATTTTAAACAATGGTTAACGATTTTTTTTAAATTAATACCTAAATTTAAGCTATTTTGAAATTTTTTAAAATTTTCTTAAAAATAAATGAACTCTGAACGCACCCTAATAATTTGGAAAAACTGCTTGTATAAATATACGATAGATTCGATTTCTTTTATTTAAGTTTTTTAGCATTAACTTGTTTTATTTAGAGCTTCAAAGATATCCCATTAACCGCTATCCTTAAAAGTCTTCCCTTTTGGGCTATAGTGTTTTCCAATATTTCACATACTTGGGGCCTTTATACGTTGATCACTGAGGTACCAACGTATTTTAAGGAGGCTCTAAATATGGATAATATCTCAAAAGTATATATTTAACGTTTTCATGATTATAATTGAGTGATTTGATTATTTACTTAATTATTTATGAAATAGACCACGTTCAAAATGAAGTTTTATTTTTAGCAAAAAAAGATGAAATACAAAATAAAAAAAAATATAAAAAATTTGTTTTTTTTTTCAAATTTGGAATATGCTCATATATAAAAACATATTTTGATTATTGTATATCAAAAAATTTTCCTATAGAATGGCCTGTATTCCGCTCTACCCTTTTTAGCTATGTGGGTGTGCCTTGTCTCAGGAGGTCAGATCTCTGACTTTTACAGAAAAAGGGGTGTCAAGACGATTCGTATGCGAAAGATTTGTAACTCGTTAGGTATAAAATTTAACTTTACCATTTGGTTTTTTCATTTATAATATTTTAATTTGAGGCATGTTCAAAATGAGCCTTTTGTTTTTTTTTGCTAAATAATTATGTTTTTCTTTTCAGACTACCGTCAAGTCCAAAGTTTTTTTATGATTCAACAAAATGCCCTTTATAGACTAAGGGGTATATAACTAAATTTTTCCTATAATGTTGTTTTTTTTAAATTATAGATGTATAATATTCTACATGTTTTTGGCTAAATAGGGCCATTTTTGAATTTGACAAAATAAAATAGATGTATGAAAAACAATAATTTTCTCTCAGTATAGCTTTAAAAGTGTCATATGATAAAGTTTTTAAGAAATAAGTTTATCACACTTTCAAGATCATACCATTATTTAAATTCCAACATTGTCATCTAATTTTATATTTTTATGCTTTCTCATTGCATGTGAAGGTCTATTCGTGCCCACAATAATTCTCATCGTAATAGGGTACGTAATCAAAGATGTATGTAGTATCTACAATCAAGATGTGACCTCGGAAGCCATTTTAAAAGCCAATAGGGAAAGTTTGATTCGCAAAAACACGGTGATAGGCGTAAGTGCAATTACCTTGATTGCCGGATTTCTTGGATTCGGGAATTCTGGATACATGGTCAACCCGTTGGATTTATCACCCCCTTTAGCAGGTTTAGTGAATCATTGGGATTGAAGCCATATTGAATTATGTGAAATGAAACATTTCTTGTTGTTCATCTGAGTTTTGTTAATTAATTTGTTGAGTACCTCGATTTGGTCTAAGCACAAAATACAATTTTTTTTGCATAACTTGAGGCACCTAGCTGTTTGATTGGATATATTTGTATATCCATATATTATTTAATTATTCAAATATAAATTTTCAGGTGTCTTATTAAGTATAACAAATACTTTTGGTACGCTTTCCGGTATAATATCACCCTCAGTCACTTCAGCGTTCACGTCAAAAAATGTATATTTTTCTATATAAATTGATATGTTTTTTAACCCGATGCTTCTTCTATAAACACAGGTCTATAAAAATTTACAAAGGTTTTGCGGATGTTACTATTTTTCAGTTATATGGCCTTATCTCTAATGTTTTATCCATTTTTCCAAGCTTGATCGGCACTTGGCTCAAAAAACCCGTTAAAGTTTATTTAGCTTTGGCCAGGGGTACGGATTTTGCGACTACGAGAATAAGTAACAAAAATTAATTCTCTGTATAAAAATCACTTGTAACCTCATATCTGATATTGAATGTTTTAGTATATCAAGCGCTACATACTTTATGCAAAATGTTTTGCGTCTGTCAAAAACAAAAATAATTTAAGTTTAAGATTTTTTTATATTATTTTTGAAAATTTACCTGTAAATATTATTTTTTTTAAGCCTTTTTTTAGAAATGTTTTTTGTTTGTTTACGAAATTTGATCAGAAAAATGGAGGTTTCTTGATACAATTCAATTATATATTTGAAATATTTGTTAAACAACGTTATTATGAAAGATAACGATTTTTTTTCATTATACATATTTTAGAATATCTATATTATAATATATTTTTTAAGATTTTTGAAAAATTCACTACTGTGTTGCAAAGGATTATTTACATTTAACATTTGCCTTTTAAATCACATCCATAGTCGGGTCCCAATCAATGGCGCAAAGTGTTTTTCTCTGCCTCGTGCGTTCTCGTAACCGGCGCCCTCTTTTTTCTGTTTGCCTCTTCGGGCGAAGAACAGCCCTGGTCTCCGTCTAAAAACGCCTATGCTCTATCACCTCCCGTCAACGATGTAGAGGAAGGCAATGAATCAAAGGCACAAGACGTTGAACGAAGTTTGAACATTGTATTATCATATTTTTTAGATGTAGCATTTTGGGATTGACGTTTTATTCAACTTTTAAACGCTTTCCTTGAGCTATTTGAGCAACTTTTGTTATGTGTTGAATTAATATAAATTATATCAAAAACACAGTTATTTCAAATAAGATTTTTTATTTAATGAGTATTTTATGGTGACATAAAAATAATAAAAGCGTTTATTTAATGAGGGCTCAACCTCACTGGCAAACATTGATAATATTTATCTAGATCAAAATGCAACGGGAGAAGTTGTTCAAATTATAAAATTTCGCCATATAATTATTTTAAATAAGAACTTCAAGTGACTTTCAATATTCATTTTTCTTATATTTTATGTTAAGAATGCAATATTGCCTTTTTTTAGGTTATAAAACGCACTTTACCTATGTGGTATTAGTTTTTTTTTAATTAAATTTTTAACCCCAATTTTGGTGGATCATTTTTTTTTTGTTTTTTTAATTAACTTTTTGCTAAAAACTATTAATTTTTATTTAGATCAACTTAAACCCACAGAAGCCAAATTGACTGACGAAATATGAACAAATTCATAATATACTTATTCATGATACTCAGCAGTGCATTTATTTACTTATATTGTAATTTTTACCTCATTCAAATATATAATACTGTTTTAATATCATATGCTCGGTTTTCGACTGCTCAAAAAAAACAAATAAATATTCATTGTTAATTAATCAATTTAATACATGATTTCTATGAATTTTTAGTCACCTTTGGCTATTTATTTTTCCCCTAGATTATCATTTTTGCAAGCATAGTTGCATATGCCTTTTCGATTTTGCTTGATAAATTGACAATTTTAATTTTTCAACACAGGGCCTTAGCATTTTGTTTTTTATTATCTTTCTCATTTGAACTCTTTTATTAACATTAAAATATTTTTTATATCTATTACTATATAATAGATAAAGAGTTGCGAAAATGCTTAATTTACTCTTATAGAAAATATTAAATAAATAAATTTTGAATTAAAACTTTAATTTAAATATACAATCCTAATTTTTAGTTTTTAATTAAATTTGCTGCAATATTATAAGTAGCCTGAATTAGAGGAGGAGTAATCAACAATTGAATTAAATTTGTATTTAAATCTAAAATTAAATTATTTTAACATAGAATCACATTTTATTAGGCATAAAATTTTTTATGCCGAGCTTTTTTAACACCCTTGGAGCTAATTAAAAAAAAATTGTTCAGTTAACAATAAAAAATATAACTTTAACATTTAAACAACTGTTGATTGCTAAATTAAAAAAACGTGTGAGGAAAATATTCAAAAATTGTATATGTGTTCCAGAAAATTTTTGTCGATATGTTTATCTAAAATTTTATTATATTTCTTAATATAATCTTTTGCCATTTCTTTTAATTTCAATATTACATTGTTTTGATTTAATTAAAAACATTTATAGTTATTTCCAACCTAAAATTATTTCTAATAAATTTTATGTCAGAAGAGTTTTGATATTATTATTTTTAAAGATATAATCAGAGTGTCATATAATTAATTATTGAGTTATTGAGTTTATGACAAGCGTGAACAAATCGCAATAAAACTTCACAATAAATTCAAAATTTTACATTAAAAAAAAGTATTTTTTAACGTATTTGTAAAAAAATGTATAGACTTTAGATTTACATAATTACACTGGTCTACAAAAATATTAGATTAAGAATTTAACTATTATCGGTTAATTTAGTTTATGTAGGGGAGAGCGGGGCGAGATGGTTGTTTTTTTCAATATTTGATCATAACTCTTTTTATAAATGATCTATTTAATCATGGTATATCTCAAAAGATTGGTATTTTAAAACTGTATTTAGTTCATATACAACTTTAATTTAAACTGTTATATTTTAACAGATATTTCGAGTCAAAAAAAAATTATTTATTTTCGCCATTTCGCCCCAATAACGGGCTGAAGTGGTGTATTAAGGGGGCGAGATGGTTGGTTAAAATAGTTCATAAGCGAAATAAGATATAACGGGTTATTAGACATTTTTATTACATAAGATAATTAAAACATATATTATGATAAATATTTATTTAAAAGATTTTTAAATTTTTGAGGGTCTCTTTTTCTTAGGCTTGTTAACAATAGGTTGGAGCAATTACAAACTCATCTTTTTTAATTTTGTTTCAAGTTATGTATCCTACCTGTTAAGCACCTCTAAGGGCTAATTTCGACATTGAACTGTGGTCAGTATAGTCTCATCAGCATATCAGATATTTTCAGAGTTAATTTGTTTTTCTTCTGTGATTTTAATAAGATTGTCAAAAAATTTTGCAAGCTCAGGCAAGACTTATGGCTTCAGGAAGCCCTAAAAAACTTCCTTGTTTCTTTAAAAAAACAGGGTAAACCAATCTTTACCAGTTCTTTCATCCTTTATCCAATTATTAGGATTTTATTTAAATAAACAGCATAAGAGTAAGCAAGCTTAGTTATGTAATTTACAACACTTTATAAAATAAACATGAAAATATCTTTTGGGCTTAATCCATGATACAATCTTGCAGCTTCTAGTATATAATCAACTAAACCCTTTTCTTCTTTAGGAAAAAAAATATATTCATAGAGCCTTAATTTTCTTCTTAAAATAGATTACTTTTTAGATATTTGGGCAATATTTGTATTATTGCCGGTTATTAAATCCTTTAAAGCTAATTGTATAGCATTTTCGTTTGGTAATCACGTTTTTCGCTTGTAATTTCTCATAATAATAAACAACTGATAAAAATTAAAAAAACCACCTCACCCCCAACCACATCGCCCCACACCCTCTTTGATATATAAAATCAATATACTACAAATAATTTGGCGTTTTTTGAAAACTTAACATATAGATTAGTCTTTTTTTTAATAGAAAAAACCTATTTTAGTTATTTATTTCATTGATATTTTGACCAAGCGTAAAAACAAATAAAAGTTTTTTCGATGAATAGTGCCCAAAAAACAGTTTATTTACCCTATTTTTTAAATAAAAAATTTTTTATATTTTTTTTTTCATATTCAGGTTATGCTTATCACAATATTTTAGAACCCAATTTCAACCAATTTAATTTTACAGTGTCCAAAATATTTGAAAAAATCACTTCGCCCCATTCGCCACCTCGCCCCGCTCTCCCCTACTATTTTCATTTTTTTGGGTTTGTCATTAATTTTCCTTAGCCTTTCATCGACATTCAAAATCAATAAACTGTCAAATGTAATTTTGCCACTTCATTAAATATAACAAGGCTTTTAAAATGAAACTTTAAAACGTGTTTTAAAAAGACTATTTTTTCTAATTTATGATTTTAAAGTGACTGTATTATAATTTAAAATTTTAAATTACACATTTTAACTAACAACAGTCGCGTGATTGGCTTAAATAGACATATTCTACTCTAAGGCTATTATTCTAACCATTTTTCCAGCCAGTTCTCCACTATACACATCGGAATATGACATAAAATAAAAAAACAGAGACATCGAGACTCCGAAACGAAAAACAAATATTTGGCCAATTTGACAAATATAAACCTGAGCTTTTAAATAAATAAAATTTTCGGATATGAATAAAATTGGTAACATTAATGAATAGTAAAATGCTTAAAGTTGCGTCCAATCAAACATTTTATTTTACCAATCTTACAATAAGAGACTAAAATTATTTTTTTATTAATAAGTATATTTTCTAAATTAATTTAATTATTAATTTTTAGCATTTTAGTTTTTCAGTCTTGAGGTCATTTTTGTGAAAAAAAAATATCGGTTAGACAAGGGGAAAAAACTTTGGCAGTACGAGAAAAAAAGTGACGTGCCAATATTGTGAATGTTTTAAAAGTCCATATAACTTTAAATTCAATATAACACATATTGACTTATTTAAATTTTTAGATAGTTCAGACACAGCTTAAGTATTTTTGTAGTGATTCGTTAATACAGGTCAACAAATATCTGTCAGAAAAAAGAATTTTATGAAAACATAAAAGAATGCATCCCCATGATGGCCTAATCTCATATTTTTTTCTTAGTTTCTTCCGCCTTTGGACTCCTTAGATCCGTTCATAACAAATGGCCTTTTTTGACCATTGACAAATCTTAATATACCCTAAAAATAAAAAAAAAATTTTATAAATAATCCTTATAACTTATAGTCATCATCACAAATAATGGGAAAGAAATTTTATTAATATACCAAGCTCTTACATCGGCTTTTTTTATGCAAAATATTTCGCGTCCAACCTTCAATACCACACGATATATTATCGGTTTCTAATAAATATTTCTTGAAGTTTAAATTTAACAGTTTAATTGTTGTGAATATGCAAAAAAAATTTCAATTTATTTTTATATCTTATTTGTTTTTTTTACATTTAATGTTTATAGCTGACCTACTAATGATAAAAAAAACGGTAAACGGATTAAATCCCTAATTGACCTGTGTAATACTATTAATAAATAGAAAAAAAGTTTTTACCCTAATAATAGCCATAATTTCTTAATAATCACAACCTTTAATTTAACCTGCGATCGGTTTAGTATGTGATCTGGGACCTCAGTAATTTCTGAATGAAGATATTTTTTAAACAACGAACAACATATTTCATGACTAGTTAAATTATATGTTTATATGGATAATGTTCTTAAAAATCATTTAATCAATGTATTTTTATATTAGTTTTTGACCTAAATTTGTAAGGTCCCACCTCTTTTTTAAAAATATGTCATATTATATCAAGTTGCTTTAAATAAAATGCAACAAAAATTAATGAGGGTAAAAAATTATGACACCAGGGCGAAAAATCCCCTTGATGGCCTAAACTCACTAACATTTACCGTTTTTTTAAAGCTTCTTTCTGCTTGGGATATTTTTTGAGTCTATATCAGAAAAATGGCCTTGAATTGACTAATTTTGCGGTTTCGAGATTACCCGAAGAAAAAAAGTAAATCAAAATTTGATAGCATATTAAAATCACTTGTATATTTTTTATCTCAAAGAATGAAAATAAAAATTTTAAGTTCACCAAGCTTTTCCATAAATTTGAGATTATACAGAAATTGGCACTCCTCTCTGAATAGAACCACGAAAAATTATCGGGTTGAAATTATAGTATTATGTAATAAATTTAACAGTTTATTAAATATAAAAACATTTTGTTTTTGTTGTTTTTTTCAAAAATTATCGATGTTTATAGCTGGCTTTAGGGTATGTCAAAACTCTGGAATTCGGAAAGGAGGCCGATTAAAGGAGTTCCAGGAAACTCTGTTTAAAAAACACAAAAACTGCCCGGAGTTTTCCTTTTTTAAACTCCCGAGTTTTTTCCCGGGAGTTTTAAATTTAACATTATCCCATTGGAATTGTGTGTTCTAATTCTTTTTTTATAAAAATAAAGCTGTAAATAAATGCATAAGCAGCTGATTATGCAAATATCTCACATTTATAATGTTAGTAATTTTTTTTATTTTTTTGTGAGAATCAATATACATTATTTAAAAAATTAAATTTATGTCTAAGAATATTAGTCGATAATTATTGTATTTGGTGGTTATTTTTATATTAGACAATTTGTAAATTTATAATATTTTGGTAATTTTTTTCAAATTTAGGTGTGCTGATGTTGTCATCAATTGTCGCAAATGCAATTGATGCATTAAAAAGCTATTTTTTTCGATTTTTTTTCGTGCGGTAAATTATAAGTAGTTTTGGTAAAATTATTCCATTTTTTCATTTTGTGATAATGTCACCAAATTGTCGCAAATGCGATTTATGCATCATAAAGCTAATTTTTTTCGGTTTTTTTCGTGTGGTAAAATATAACTAATTTTTTTGGTAAGATTATTCCATATTTTCGTCTTGTGATAATGTCACCAAATTGTCGCAAATGCAATTTATGCAATATTAAACTTATTTCTCAAATATTTTTGTTCGTGCAATTATTTATTAATTTTCTGGTAAAATTTTACGTTTTAATCTCTTGTGATAATGTCACCTAGTTGTCTCAAATGCCGAAAATTCAACAATAAACTAATCTTTTGTACATTAAATCTGCTGGAATTATAGACATTTTTGACAGTTAGGTGACATCGACTCAGCAGACTTTATATTAACAAAGTTTACCAAACTTTATAAATAAATAAGGTTAGTAACAAAAAAAAGATCGAAAAAGTTTTTCCAATATTAAAATAATTGCATTTGCGACAATTCGGTGACAACGTCACTTTTGCCTTTAATTAAAATATTTTTACAAATACTAATACGCAGCCCGAAAAAAAAATTAAAAATTTTATTTAATTAAATTATAGACTATTTTTTCTCCCACAATTTTTTTAAGAACTACAAAAACTATTGCTTCATTTTTCATATCGTATTAAAAACATCTGGTGGCTATTTATTTAAAAAATCACTTTTGAAAAAACTCCAAAAAACCTGCCCGGGTTGAGCTCCAGGAGTTCAAAATGTGAAAACTCCGGAGCATAGAGGTTCCCTTTCCACTTCTTCCATAAATTCAAACTAAGGTTTTCGCAAAGCCCTAGCTGGCTTAAAAAAGTTTGATTAGAAAAAACAGATTTTGAAAATTTCAAAGATGGCAGCTCTGATCTCATAAGTCAGCTCATGACTCTCAAAAATATGTTAACCTCTGTAATATGCATCCAAATATAAATTTTACGGAAATATATTCAATTACAATGTTTTGTAAATAGTTGGTATCGAGATTACGCCGGTATATTATATATAAATTTTTGAAAATAATAATTTACAAATAAAATAAAAATATTTATGATAGAAAATAGAGATTTAAACAAATTTTTAGCAATTTTTTGAATGACTTTTGTAATTTTAGGTAAATTTGTTAATTACTTGTGGCAACATCTTATGTTTATTTTTATTTACCTAAAAATCAAGAAAATTAAAAAATCTTTTTTTAACCCGCGAATGCTAGGGTGAGAAATTTGTGACGCAAATGATACAATGGGGTCCCTACAGATTCCACTTTTAACCTCTATAAAGAGTGAAGCCATGAACTTTAATTTTTTTATTATTTTAAAGAAATATACGTGTTCTTTAATTCTAAACTAATGTTATTTTGAATTATGGTAAATTTTATTTTTAAAAAAGTAGAAAAAAATCAAAAAATGGAAAATTTCCATTTTTATATATTCCATTAAATAAATTTTGTTAATCAACTAAATGCATCAAAATTAGTGAACAAATCGAATTTTCAGGTCTAGTAGAGCATTATAAAAAAGATTCATGTAAAAATTGTAAGGAATAAAAATTTATTTTTGGCTAATACTCACCTTAACGAGATATTTCATATAGAATAAAAATAAATTGTTATCATTATTACACAATAAAAACATTTTATTATGTAAAACTATTATAAGAAAAATATCGTTGCAAAGTTCAAATTGACATTGAGTCAATATGATGGTTTTTAACGATGATATTGACCCATGTAATTTCTAATTTCTAACCAATTTTTGTAATTAGACTTAATCCATTTATAGTTTTATTTATTACACATGTCAACAAATATCAATGTCACAAAAAATAAGTTTATGAAAACTATTGGTGAATTGTGAGTTATGATATTTTATTTAAGTAAATATATAATAAATATATTGTGTATATGTCTTTTTCATTCCACGCTTTTATACATTTTAAAATACCATATAACAACAAATTCTGTCAAATGGCCAACTAGGAAGACAATAAATCTATCATTTAAATTACATATCAAAGCATGCAAGGTTAAAAAGTGAAACCTAAGTTAAGTATTCAAAATAGCTAATTAAAGACAAAGGCCGATTTTGTAAAAACAATACCAAATATAAAATTAAGGTTCACTAACAAAAACATAAAAGCATACATCCCGATGGCCTTTCTCATATATATTTTTCGTTTTTCCCGCCTTCGGCTCCGTAGATTCGTCGATATCAAAAAAATGCCGTTTGACCAAATCGACAGATTTTGACCTCAAAAACACCCTAAAAAATTCAAGAATTTTTTTTTCACATAAAAATTCCGTAACTTATATTTATTATCTCCTATAATGAGATATAACATTTTTTAGTATAAGCTACATCAGCATTTAGATAATACAGATTTTGCGTCCAAACTTAAATACGACTCTACGATCTTTATAAAAATAATATTTAAAGTTTGAATTTAACTGATTAGCTGTTGTAAATATGCAAAAAAAAATTCAATTAATTTTTGTTTATGAGTCTTTTTGTATTTTTAACAATTTCTTTAAAAGTTTCAATGTTTTTAGCTGACTTACTAAGTTCAATTAAAACGGTAGACGGATTTGAAAATCCTAAGATGGCCGTTTGGATCTCTATAGTTAGCTAATAACATTAAAAAATTTGTTGACCTGTGTTATAAATTTGAGAAAAAATGCACATATTACATTTTTGAAAATAATATTCATGCGTCTATATGGACCCCACAGTGCTGATTCCAGGTAAAATTTGTTTCTGTGTTTTTATAAACAAAAAATACAGATTAGGAAAATTGCATTTATATTTAAATCAAATAAAACCTAGTTATCATTAAATTTTAATTGAAACAGATATTTAACTTAATTAATTCCTAAAATATAAAAGGTTAAAAGATTAGGATATACTCGTTCTTTAGCAAGCACTTAATGCAACTTTTTTTTCATCTATCAAACTTGGGTTTATAGGGTTAATATTATTCATAAAAAATCGTAGAATTTAAACACAAAATATAAATATTGTTTGAACAAATAAAAATCTTGTCATATTTAAGCTGGGTTACAAATTTATTTTATATAGCCTAAATGTAATGTAGGAGTTTAATACATTTACATATTTTATTCCTCGTTATATAAGTTAATACAAATACAAAAATAATGGACGAGAACCCAAACCTAGTGAGAAGACAGGCCATTAAGCTATTTGAGTTAACGTCAAATGCCTTTTATTTACTGTCTTAGTGACTAATGGATTTACGATATTTTTGTTCTAATTTTATTATATTACCCCTCACTAAAATGTACCAGTAATAAATTTTAGTTAATAAAGTTGGCCTAATAACATGATTAATCACGTTGCTTAGTGAATTATTACCTAAGTTAAATGGTCCAAATTAAGATACAATTTGTTTAATCGACTTTTGCTTTTACGACTTTATAATTTACAGCTTGGCGTTAAAACTTTCCATTACTATAAGTTTGATTTATGCCAAAAGGTTTATATTAAGTAAAAATATTCCTTGCCAAGAAGTTAATACATGATACATTATATAAACAATTTCCGATAAATGGTCACAATTACATTTTTCTTTACACTTTGCTATTTTATTCAATAAACTCAATCTGATCCTAATTAGTGGTGTTCGCACCGGATCGAAATTAAAATTATTTAATTCAGGATAGAAACAAAATAGGTAACCACATATATTTTATTTCTATTATTTTTACTAGCTTTAATAGGACAGTAGAATAATTATAATAAAAATACTAATTAACTCGTTATAATGTTTAATGACAAAAAATATTGTCTTGAACTAGGATTCCTTAAAGGAGCCCTACTTATTAGCCCTTTTAGTTTTTATAACTATTATTTATGTCAAATTATTCAAAATTGATCAAATTGTACGGGTTAGTAACTTTAGAGGTCGTTATAATAGACCGTATAATCAAGGTTAAAGACCGTATAACCAAGGTTATAGACCGTATAATCAAGGTGGGGGATGCACTTGTAGGTTACAAGGACCGCAAGCGCAGCAAGGTCAAGGGCAATAGCAATTAGTCAAGAAATTGTCTCCTGAACAAGTTATAATTATTAATCAAAATAAATATAAAATCTTATTCGATACGGGAGCCGCTGTATCCTTAATAAGTTTAAATACTCTTAAAAAAATATTTCCATATTCTAAAATAAATAATTGTAATCAAATCTTTAAAACTGTGTCAGGAGATAATTTTAGACCTTTAGGGTTCATAGACAATATTTACATAAATAATATATCTTCAACAACGAAATTTTATATTGTAGATTTTGAAACAGTAATAATTATAGGTGGCCAATTATCCATTTTATATTTCAGAATAATTTTCTAAATTTGATAGATTTTAGAAAGGTTAATATAGAATTATATCAATTTCATTTTAAGGACATTACAAGTACAGAAGCTGGACAGTCCAGAGTGTTTAGTACGATATTTTTCCTTTTTATAGGTTGCTTATTTAAACCAACGTTATATTATGCCCAAATTTTTTATTTCCCGCTTGACGGTGATATACCCGCTATGACGGAAGAATTAAGTCGGCATACTAAATAATTATAATAAAAATTAGCCGCATATATTATAAAATTAGGGTTACGTTGGAAGCATAAATTATAAAAATATTTAAAAAGTTTTAACTGAAAGCAAAGCAAAAACCACCTTTGTATGATTAGAATCAGAAAGTTCTTGATAATTAAAAGTTAATGTTAATGTAAAAATTTCAAACCTAAACCAAACCTTGCAATTCCCACGTATGGATAGTTATTAATCGATGCCCAATCAAAACGGTAACACAAATTAAGACCTCAAGACTATAGGAATACCCGGCTGTGGCTACGATAAAAACAATCATGAATAGACTTAATCGACTGCGCACATTCACACTAATTTATATAATTGATACAGATAGCTTACGCTATACTTTTGTATAGGGTAAGGTGTCTTAGTGACTGATGGATTTACGATATTTTTGTTCTAATTTTATTATATTACTCCTCACTAAAATGTACCAATATTAAATTTTAGTTTATAAAGTTGGCCTAATAACATGATTAATCACGTTGCTTAGTGAATTATTACCTAAGTTAAATGGTCCAAATTAAGATACAATTTGTTTGATCGACTTTTGCTTTTACGACTTTATAATTTACAGCTTGTCGTAAAAACTTTCCATTACTATAAGTTTGATTTATGCCAAAAAGTTTATATTAAGTAAAAAATATCCCTTGCCAAGAAGTTAATACATGATACATTATATAAACAATTAATTTTCCGATGAATGATCACAATTACATTTTTCCTTACACTTTGCTATTTTAATCAATAAACTCAATCTGATCCTAATTATTTACCATAAACCATTTTTAAAATATTAAAGACGAGACAACAGCTAAGGTTAAATTTTAATAAAAGTGAACGTTTTTTTTACTTAAAAAAACAAAATATATACAAAAAAGTTAATGCCATACACGCTTCCTTAGCAAAATCATATAGTTTAATTAAATAACAGCTAGAAGCGATAAATCAATGTGTTGTTCTAATTATCTAATATTTTACATATTGTTGCGTTATATGGCAATAAAAAGGTAATATAAAATATCTACAAAATACAATTATGGTTTTTTTAAATGAATGAATGCTTGACATAATGTGTTCTTAAACCTATGTTTTTGGTCTTTATAATATTTTACTGCATACAAGCGTTTTTTGCTCAGTTATATTGGAATGATTTAGAACATTCAAAGTCTATAGCAATCAAAAATATACCACGTCAGATTGAAAATGAAATTAGAGGTTTTATATGTATATTAATAATATATTAATAATGCGCACAATTAATTATATATAGGTGAAATACTAAATCTCCTTGGTCTTAATCATGAGCCAAGGAAGTTTGTTAAAAAATCCATCCCAAAACCTATTTTGGCAGTTTACAAAAGCTTGGTTAATAGATTAAATGGTGTTGATGAAAATATTGATCAAGATGCAACTATTTTGCAATCAACAAATTTAGATTTATCAAAATTTATAACAGCAGACACAATCATAACTTTGACTAATCATGGTATTATATTTAATATTCTCTACATGATAATTTATTTTAAATAAAGCTATTTTGATTAATTTTTTAAATTACTTTTTATAGGTGATTTGCTCAATCTTAAATCCAAAAATGTAAAGGGGCATGTGTTGTATTTTGAATTGCGTGATGATATACCAGAGCATGAAATTTTAACCTCAGCTCAATTTTATGTTTATAAAGATAAATGTCCTATTAGCACACTACAGAAAGAACAGTTATATCAGGAACAAGAGTTTACTCTTACTATAAATTTTATAGATACCTCAGATTTAAGGTACTATTATTATATTTTTACATATATATAATGTATCATGCTGTGTAATGTATTTTTATTCACAATAAATTTATTAAATACTTTTAAATTAACTCAAGGATAAAATAAACAGAAAATCTAATGTAGAAATATTTTTTTTTGCTAATTAAATATAGTTTTAAATTTGAATCTATTTTGTAATCTTATATAAATTTTTAGAAAAAAGGTCACTCCAATTTTTAAACAGGTGTTTACTTGCTTTTATCAAGGCTGGATATATTTTAATTTAACTTCACAACTAACCCATTGGATTGAAAATTTAAATAGCAACTTTGGCCTTGTTATTCAGACTGATATTAATGGTTTATTTATTACCTTGTTTGTGAATTTATGTTTTTATAATATTAATCAATTTATTTATTTATATAGCCTGCCATAAAAATTCTAAATGTTTTTGTTATTAATTATTTTCTAACTTTTTTTTAGATGTGGACGTTGATTCCACAAAATTAGGTTTTCATTTGGAAGAAACAAATGACCTTCAAATTGATCATACAACAAATTTTCAAACTGGCGAAGCAGGAGAATTACAAAATCCATTTATTTTAGCCTTTTTTGAGCTTGTAAGTAATTACAATGTGCATGGTCTGTATTATGATACAGAAACCAGTCCTGGATTAACCCTTCCATCTATTTTACCTGGAGGAATATTAGATCCAAATTCGGAATATGTTCAGCGTTATATTCAAAAACCTAAAATTTATCCTCACTCTAAAAAATCAAGCTCAAGGTTATTTAGGGTGTCATAATTGACATTTTTTTTTGTTAAATATTAAAAACGGATTGTCAATAATCAAGCAAATAAACTAAATTAATTGAGCTTAAATTAAAAATGAAAATACTGTCCAAAAATTTAATTTATTATAGATAGGAGGGTTATAATTTCTAAAAAAATTTGGCTTTATATATTATTCCTAAAATCCATATAAAAGAATTTGTGGGAATAGGGAACTGGGAAAAATATAAATTAAAGAAAGTACACTATTTATGCTAAACAGAATCTATTATTTTGGATGAAGAAATTAAGCGATATAGGTAAAGGGTGAATATTTGGAATTTAGTGGATTATTTTTTCAATGTTTTGAGATATTTTTAGGTCATTATATAAACACATGTTGCATGGTTAGTTAAAACAAATTTATAAGTATGATTTAACCATATCCATAAAATTCTATAAGTTTTTGTATTTGTAAAATTAAATTTTAGTTATATTTCGAAATCAGACACAGCTTTAATATTTATGTTCAGATTTTCGCTTTTATTGGCCCTTATTTATTCCAAAATTTATATTTTTATTCTTTAACTGTGTAGTGTCTCCAGAAAAAGAAAGCGATCCCTAGATAACTCTCCTGTAACCGATATGAGTAGCTCTTCCATGCTTTATCACGATAATCCTTCTGAACAGGACAGGCCTGATAGTGTTACGGAAGCCGAAATTCATAGGTAAGCACAAACATTTCTTCCTACATACAAATTGTTTTGTTTTTTTAGCAATGGCACGTGCAAATTAAGTTTTCATTTTCGTAAAATTTTAAAAATTTAATTTTTTTAAAATTTTTTTATGTGCACAAATTTAAGCAACTTTTATAATTTGAGTTCATTTACAAAATAATTTTTGACAATTTTACGAAAATAAAAAGTCACATTGCACGTGGCCTATATAAAATTTTACGTTAAACGTGGACAAATTCAATATATACATCTCGTATATAGGCGCCGTAATTTTTTGACGCGACGCGAACGGCGCAAACTGAGACGCCAAAAGATACTTATGGCTGAGACTACGGCTAAAAGAGAGCAACAACAACAACAACAACAAGGATTTGGACATTTGGCTGAGCCATATGATGAGGCGCCTAAAACGGCCGCCTTACGGGCCACCAATCTCCATAATCGGGACTCATCTGTCGATGAAGATGATATAGTTGACTATGATGACAATTCTGACAACGCAGAAACATCGACCATAATCGATGATGAAAATCAGCCACGGGCTAATAATAAGTTGTACGAGAGGTAACTTATATTCCTTTAAAATTGAATTATTACAGTGCCCTTTATTAATTTTAACTTTTATTAGTTTTACTAACTTATTGCGTCTTATTACACACGTCGACGGCAAATATCAATGTCAGACAAAAAGTTTATGAATGAAATGAACACATCTCCATGATGGCCTTATCTCATAGTGTCTTTTGCCTTCAGCTATTTTGCTGCCTCCATATATAGCCATTCAAATTGACAGATTTTTCGACCTCGAGAATTCCCGAAAAACAATAATATTTGTTAAATTTCTTGTGACTTAAGTTTTTTATCTCAAATAATAAAAAATAAATTTTCTGTTTATCAAGCCCTTACATCAACATCACCACAACCTATAAAGGATCCAATATATAATCGATTTTTAATAAAAATATAGTTTGTTTTTAATGGTTAACAATATTATTATATTTTTTTGTTAAACATTTTTTTTACAAATATTCTATGTTTTTAGCTGGCTTAAAAAATTTGATTTTTTAAACTCCAAAAATGGCAGATTTAAATTCTGTAGTTAGTTCATAACTCAAAAATTTGTTCACATGTATTATGTAAAAATGAAATTGGCTATATATCTAAGTCAGGGCTGGGAAAACAATGAGCCAAAAAAATTTGGCTTATTTTTTCCCCTAAAACATAAAAAAAAGGGGGCCACAAATAAAGGGAAAAAATAACAATTCAAAAAAAGTCCTTACTAAGAAAAGGGGCAAAAAAAAACCCACAAAAAGTAGCTCTTAAAAAGAGCCCCAAAAAGCCCATTTTATGTTTTCTCTATAGTAATTTCAAAAAATTTTGATTTTTCCTTTATAATAATGATGGGTGGGTTATTTTTTCTTAAAGCTCCTAGGAGTTTTTTTTTTTTTGAAGAAAAGGGGCTTTTTTTAAATATGCCCCTTTTCTTTAAGCAAGAAAAGGGGCTTTTCTTTTGCCATGCCCACGAGTTTGTGGGCATTTGGAAAAAAATACTTAAAAACTTGTTAAAAAAAAGCCCATTTAGTTTTTTTCCCAGCCCTGATCTAAGTCAATAACTATACTTTTTGCTTAACCGCTTATGTCATAGGTTCAGAAAAATAGGTTCGAGTCACGCATATGACTCCGACATAGAAGCCTTTGGCTCAGCCGGACGGCAAAGCGTGGGCGGAGCTCCCCGAATAGATCCCAAGATAGCTCCGGCAGTGGATGTTATAAGGGCAGGCTCTGCCCCCAACAATGTGGCTTTTCATCGGCGCGGAGTCGACGTCGACCACGTGGTTGAAGAAGACAGAGACGAAATGGATAATAACGGGGAAAGCTTTGCCGCTGGTGCAGGTTGATATTAATGAACCGACTATAATCCAAAAATGTGTTTCTTTGAAACTAAAATTTTTTTTTGTTTGAAGTATTGTATTGTAAAATCAATGCGTATTTTATACCAAGGCTGCTACAAAATTAAATGCACATGATTCGTGGTCATTTAATGCTTTTAAGATTAAAAGAAACTTGGTTATGTTAAAGGGAAAGGTTAATAAGGCGCAGTATTGAACAAAAGTTAAGCTATTTACCCTTAAAGGATGTTAATTCGTTTTTTTTACCATACGCTGCCAATTTAATATTGATTTTCTATTTGGGTCCAACAATCCGAAACATAATTTTGTTTATGCCTAACAAATTCATTGTCAATAGCATTAATTAAAGAAATAATTAATAATAAATGATTGCTTTTTGTTATTTTTATTTATCTACATTTGAATAGGTGGTGGTGGCAAAGGAAAGTTACGTAAGAATGACCAACAAGATATGGATAAGTATGAGGAGCAAATCAAAAAATACATGTACCCCCCAGGTTTTAATGCACCCTTTCTACATATTATTTTTGCTAATATATTTATATTTTTCTATTTCCAGTGTACAATGACCGATATTTTCAGAGAACCTGTCAAAGGCGGACGTTTTACATTAGCTTTGCTGACTTAGGATGGCAGGTAATTATAATAATTCATCTATAAAACTATCCATTTTACATATTTAAACTTTATTCAAATATGTTTTAAAACTAACATATAAACACATACATAGTTCATTCAACTTAATTTACAACAATGGCCTTTTCTATTCTCAATTAACCCCATCTAGGATTGGATCATTGCACCACCTGGGTATTCAGCCTTCTTTTGTCAAGGAGCTTGCACTTTTCCCCTCTCGGCTCACATGAATGCTACGAACCACGCCATCGTTCAAACGCTGGTGCACTTAACTAACCCCCTTATAGTGCCCGAACCTTGTTGTTCGCCCTCGGGCCCGCTCAACCCCGTCTCCGTTCTATATTTCGATAATGGCTCTAACGTTATACTCAAAAAGTACAGAAACATGGTAGTTGAATCATGCGGATGCCACTGAAACTAATTCGCGTGTTTTTGTATTTAAAACTATATTTATGTGTAAAAATTAATTTCTTTTATTTTATTTTTAAATTTCAAACTTTTGATATTTTCTCTACCTTTTTTTTTCAAAACTGATTTTGTCATTTAAATATATTTTTGATACACTTTTATTTTAATTTTATATAATCGACGATTAGTTGCCATAGTTTTGATACTTAACTTTTTTAATATATCTATTAGCACTATTTTGTTTTAAGTCCTGTATGCTTATATATAAAACTGACAATCTACCATTAGATACCAGAATCTCATGACTATGTATTTATTACATTATAGCTTATAAATTTTTTTTGCATTTTATTTTTTACCCTTTTTTTTTATTAATTGCCATATTTTTAATTGTTTTCAACGAGTGTCAAAGATAAAAAAATTTTTTTACAAATACACAAATTAGAAATTAAACAAAAATAAATTTATACTTTAAAAATTTTTTTTTCTTTTTGAAAGTGTTTTTCTATTTTACTTTCGAAACTTAATAAAAACAATTGTATTCAATTTTTGCATTTTCTAATGTGATTTATTGTGATAATAATTTGATTAAATCATGACATGTTACAAATAAAATCTTTGGTTAAAATATAATTTTACTCTTGATTTATTATATAATTTAAATAATAATCATATTAAATGGTCCTGGTGCATTGGCTAAGCTATTTATTTTAACGCTATTGGATTTGTCTTTAATCTATAAATATGTGTAAAATGATATTAAACAAAATGATATCCATAGAATTTTTATGACCAACATGAAGAAAACATTACTTGTATTTTTGTAGAACTTTTAGACATGTACTTATTTTAGGTGTTGGAAGCGGCAAAACGGAGATTTCAAATTCTGAAAGTCGACAAAATTGACCAATAGTTGATACGTTTCTTAGAGTAAGCGAGTGTTTAAGATTTTTTGCCCTATAGTAGTGAAATAATTAAAAATAGGCGTAATTTTTTTAAAAAAAAGAGTAATAAAAATATTACACAATCAAATTTTTTTAATCAATAATAAAAAATAAATTTTAATGATAAAGTGGTTTTTACAGGCCACTGAAACATAATTGTGGAATAAGTATATCAATAGAGGTTGAGCAGTTAATAAGATCGGGAAAAAATGGTTGCGTTGTCGATATTTTACATTTAGTTTCATTTATAAAACTCCCGTTTTGCAGTAACGCACTAAAGTTTGAACAATTGGTTGAGAGTAGGGAACTTTCGTCTAAAGTATTAAGGTTCCCGGAAAGTTTCGACGGGCGTTGAACCAGATTTTGTGATGTGCTGAGTGCCTAAATTGATCAGGAAAAGTCGTAGTTAACATTTTTTGAAAACAAATTTATTTACATGCCAGGCGGATATTAAGGTTAAGTACAAATTTAATTAAGCTCCTAGAATGATAGAGAATTATTTGCAATTTTACAAACTGATACATTTTCCTCAAAACTCTAATTTAAGACAATTTTAAAAATAGCTATTTTAAAATTTTAATGGTATTTTTAAGTTATATAAATCTGATTATAAAAATTTAATTTTTTGCTTTTATTAAAAATAAGAATTTCAATTACAAATATCAAGACAAATCCAGTAGAGCGATATTAAAATCAAAGCTTTTATCAAATTATTAGCCAGCATCTTTTTATAAGATTTTTATTTAAAAAATATAGGAAAATTCTTGTTGTGTGCTCGTTATAAGCTCCACTTGACCAAAAACGTTGGTCATTTATGTAATCGACGAAAATTCTATTTTGCTTTAACATTTTGAACCTATTTTTATGTCATTGAACTCCAACAAGATATAATAAAGAACCATCAATTCCTACTTAACCTAGATTATTAAAATAAACAAGTCTGTAAATATAAACTATGCCATATTAGTGATTTAGGGCCGACTAGGTATAATATCAAAAAACACATAAAAACTTGAAAAGCATCTTGATATCCGATAGTTTTAAGTTCCAAATCCATAGTGGGTGTTGGGCATCTTTCAAACATAGTTGTTTCGTTAAACATTCCCGTTATATTCAAAGTTGGGCGAGCTTCTTTTATCGATTCCGAAGAACTCAGGTTTGAATCTATCACTGTAATACCCTTCGTAAGTAAATCATTTGTCGAACCATTTAAAGTTGGATCAACATTTTGGTTAATGTTTGGGGGAATTATTGAAATCAGCACAACATTCTCTTCAGCATTTATTGGTTGGGGAATATTAGTGTCATGAAGTACCTCTAAATCGTAATTAATTTGAGGTTTTTTAATAAATTCTTGGTATGGAACGTATGCTTCTACGCCTCCGTCATTAGGTGAATTAAAAGGTTTTATAAGTGGCGTATTATTCATATAATTTTTGTGTTCTGGAAAGGAAGATTCATTGTTAGCCAGGGAAGCTAATTTTAAGATTTTGCGAGTGAATTTAGTATTGTGGTGTTGTAGACACGATTTTGGTGAGGTGATTGGGGACGGTGGTAGCTGATTAATTTTATCCATTATATTCATGGGGCTGTTTTCTTTGTCATCTGCAAACCGTATACGTTTCTAACCAAATAATAATATAAAAAAATTTATATTTTGCCAAATATAAAATGTTGTTATTTTATTAATTTAATTTTGCAAATATCTAAAAAAGTTCAAACTAATAATCAGCTTAGTGGCAAACATCCCTCTTTTACGTATACAGGAGGTTTGGATTAGATCCTGTAGATAAGCGTTTATTTCTAAAAATGGCACATGTGAACAACCACTATGAAATTGTTGAGTGGTCTGCTTAGGTAGTACTTATGCAATATGGCTTAAGTCAGAGCCTAGGATAAAATCTTAGTCCCCAGCGTGCGAACTAATCTTACTATACCCATCGGCATTATTAACTGGCTCGGGTCAAAAGATCAGGGAAACGGGTATTGCGCTACTATAAGGGAAAGGTCTGAGGGAAACCTCAAACCAAATTATTTTATAGGTATTAGATAGCAGAATTTTAAGAAGTGTACATTATCTAATAATTAATATTCTTCCATAGTCGTAAAGATAAGGCAATATTAGTTTAAAAAAAGGGCTCAAGCATATGTCACTAGAAATGTTTAGACCTTAAATTGTGGATCCGTACCCCTACCATTTAGTTTTCTAATACAAGGTCGCAAGGCTGTCCCTTTGACTGAATCGGCGCTATGACTTAGCGGTCTCACGAGATCTGACAAAAGAGTTTTATCGCTTGCCACGACGGTCATAGAATTTCCAATTCGAGGCGGCGTTGCAACGACATCTATGGCTAGATTACCTATTTTGGTTGGTTGGCGCATAGGATTGATTGTTTGTGCCATTGGAAATGCAACTTTTCTGTATTAATATATCGCAATATAAGATTGGTAATATAAGTTTATAATTGAACTAAAAATATATATATGGCCTATGAGGATAATTAAAGTCTACCTTGTTTTTGGCTCTTTTTAAATAATCTTTTACAAGTTTTTTAAATGAATTTAATAATAGTTTCTATAAAACCTTGTATTCGTCTTCGAGCTTATATTTTGATTTTTGCCCGATTGTGATATAATAGATTTCCTCAATTCCTTTAAAGCAAATAGGGGAGAAAGGGATTCACGTAAATTCGGATTCACAGGTAGCCTAGGTGGGGTGAGAGCAACTTCGTTTTGATGACCTTTTTCATCGTTTATTGAGTTATGAATGGCATTAATTTTGATGTCAATATTCCCATCATGGTTATTATTAGTAGTAATATTGTTATTGTTATTACTGTCTATATTATTGACAAGAATATTATTGAGAAAATTCTTATAATTTGATTTATTCTCATTATCAATATTTTTTTTGTTTTTATTATTATTATTATTGAAATTATCGTTCTCAGAACGAGAAAGAATATATTGGCGGGAAGAGGATTCGGGCTCATTATCAGGACTCATTTCAGTGTCTGCTTCATAAAAGGCAGCAATTTGAGATTTATTGTTCGTACAATGGGGAATGCTACTTGATTTATTAGATGTTTTAGATACACAAGGAGTCAATTCATTCGATAATGAAGAATCACTGGAATTAGTTGAATAGTTCTGGATAAATTACACAGGTCAACATTATTTTGAGAGTTATGAGATAACTACAGAGATTAAACCTGCCATCATAGGGAATATCAAATCAGCTTACCGTTTTTCCTAATCAAACTTAGTTAGTCAGTTATAATCATTGAATATTATAGAAAAAAGGTTAAAAAACCATGAAAGATTCAAAAACAAAAATAAATTGAAATTTTATTTTTGCATATTCACAATATTTAAACTGTTAAATTCAAACTTCAAATAATATTTACATTAAAACCCGATAATATATCGTGTCGTATTTAAGTTTGGACGCGAAATATTTTGTATTATCTAAATGCCGATGTAAGAGCTTGATAAATTAATAAAATATATTTTCATTATTTGTGATTAAAAATATAAGTTACAAGGAATTTTTATATGCAAAAAAGATTTTTAAATTTTTTCTTCTTAGGGTATATTTAGATCTGTCAATTTGGTCAAAAAAAGCCATTTCGTTTTAGATGGATCTAAGGAGCCAAAAATGGAAGAAACTAAGAAAAATGAAAAATATTTATGAGATTAGGCCATATGCATTCTTTTATGTTTTCATAAAATTCACGTTTCTGACATTGATATTTGTTGACCTGTGTTATATATAAGATGTTTGATAAATTTATATTGTGAAAAATTAAACACAAAATTACGTGAGGGCTGTCCTTCGGAAGACTAATATGCAAACACGCTTCCTTGGCTAAGAAATTTCTAAATAAAATGTCATTTGGGATATAAAATTGGTTAAAGATTTAACAGGTCAATTTTTGACACCTATGAGCTAACTTCAGAGACCGGACTTACCATTCTGGAAATTTAAATTCTTTAACCGTCTAATCAAACTTTGTAAGCCAGCTACAGACTTTAAAATATTGGAAAAAAATTTTAAAAAAAACAACAAAAAAATATAAAAAAAAAAATTATAATTTGTTATATTTAAACTTAAAAAAAAAAATTTTAAAACCGATATGTTGAATATAAGTTTGAAATGTAAAATTCTGTGTAATCTAAATGTTGACGCAAAAGCTTAATATACTTAAATTTTTCTTATTATATGAAATATTAAGCAAATTTTTTTTTAGGTTCTTTTAGGTAATCTCAAAGTCGCAAAATTAGTTAATTTAGTCAAATTTGGCCATTTTTTGATATATACCAAAAAAATAGGCGAAGGAAAAAGCTTTGGAAAACGGAAAACCTGTATGAGATAAGGCCATCATGGGAATTATATTCGCCCAATAATTTTATTTTTTGACGCATTAATTTATGTCGACCTGTGTTTTATTTAAATGAGTAATAATTTATTTATGGTGCACAAATTAACTTGAATTCTTGATTTGGATATCTTAATTGCTCTAATTTGCCAAAACTTTCATTCCATGTTGAGAGAGCTTTGGTGTGGAGTTTTAAAACTGGGTATTTTAACCATAAGTACCAAAATTTGTGGAAAGCCTGTATAAGCCATCCACTTTCGGTTTCAAAGATTGGGTTTATTGATCCATTTTGTAAGGAGCAGTTAGATTTGTTCCAGAGCCAGGATATAAATGACTGCGAAAATGTATTGCACAATTGATCGACCTAAAATTTGGTGTTATAAAAATATCATAAAATCTTAATCAGCAACCTTTTGATATTTACAAAGAGAAGTTACTACAGCTTATAACGGTTGACATATTTTTACCTCCAATTATCGGTATTAAAAAGTGGGATACGAGAATAAAATGTTGTGCCCTCATTTTGAATCCGTTAATCGTTCCTCAATCTCGTCCTAAACCATATTTTTTAAGAATTGGAAAAATTGCTGTGAACATTATGCTAAAATTGTTTTAAATGTTTTTAGTTCATAACCCTCTTGTTCTATATACACTTATTGGTCAGTTTAATCTTGACAATAAAAATTTGACCGTTTTCTTTTATAGGAAATAAAATTTTAGGTAAAAAACTCAAACACAAAATACAACATGTCTGCATTTCGCAAAAACCTAAAATTTTATCTTATAAAACAGGTCAACAAATTATTACGCAAAGTGAAGTAGATAAATGATTTTATGATTTTTTTAATTCAATTTTTGTAAGTTGGTTAAAAACATTTAAAATTTGGAATTAATATTAAATACTAGTATCCCGTAATTTTTTTTTTATTGAATGCAACATATTTTTTATACCCCGAATGACTAATTATTTATGATATATTCATATGCTAAATTTTAAAAAAAAATTGAGAATTTAATTATTTAACATTGAAAAAATATATAATAAATTCTAATTTTGTTTTTTATTTTCCAAATTATAATTTTTAGCTAATAGTATATGATTTTTAAAAATGGAAAAGAGAGAGAGCAATTTTTAAATCCTTTGTTGTTTCAAATGATTTTTGATTTTCGTTAAAATTTGTCAATAAGTGTAATATAATTGGTGGCACTACTTGAAAAATATTAAGTTTTCTTTCTTTATTCGCAGTTATCAGCCAATCAATCAGAGAATTATACAATTGAACAAAGGTTTCACGAGGTCGTTTATAATTTTCTTGATTCAGAAGATTAGATTTCATGTGAGCTTTTTCAAGAACTAGGTCACAAAGCAGACCCACCATATCGAGAACCGTGAGGCTAAATAGAAACAGGGTCTCAGTGTCCCATAACGTTGAAAGCTGTATAAAAAAATTCAACAAAAATAAACGAATTTGAGCATGCAATTTTAATCTAAATATTTAGCCAATTTGCTATTTGTAAAGGCAATGAATTAGCTAGGTAATAACTAGGGCTACATAATTATGCTTTATAAAAAGTTAGATAAACTTGTTTCTACATATTTTAATATGATATTTATATAAAAAATATAAAAGTACTTTTTTATACAATTCCTCCAAATATATTAGTTCACATATGCTAAATAGTGCTAAGGCCTTGATGTGTGGATAATTTGCACGGCCATTCTCCTGTTTGACATTTTTACTATTGTGAAAGATATCTTTTTCAATTTCAATAGCTTCACATTCATCAATAGGCGTTAATTTTGTCCTTTCTGTAGGCATTTTAGCTCGGGTATTTGTAGCATTACGAAACAAAATTGAAGTATCATATGTAAAGGGCTTGCACAAGAAAGCTAGCATTTTATTCCTATTGATAAAATCTATCAAATAAAAGGGTTTGTTAAAACTAAATAAATTAAAATATTGTGTGGATAAAAAAAAATAAATTCATTAAAAAAAAAGTTAGTATACTAATATAAATGATTATTTATAAAAATTATAAGACCTTTTTTAAGAATAATGTATTTTATAATAAATATTATCTAAACATTTCAAATTAGGTAGCGAAATAGGTTGAACCATGCATGATTAATGCTAAAATCTGCTTGGTTATCATTTTTTGCACCTGTTTTTGGATACGTATGACGATTTTTGCCCTTTTAAACTTTTTAAAAGGTTGTAAATTTAAAGTAAAATTTAAAACTTTGGTTTATAATTAAACTGGCAGAAAAATTCACATTTTATAAAAAAAATATATTAAAATTATTAATAATTTATAAGTATAAGAACAAAATCCAATATCTACTTTTAAAAGATAAAAAATATTTTGCCCCGACCTATATAGGACACGGATTTATATTAAAATAAAAATAGGTTAAACTTAAAAGTTTAGCTGCTTAATGTATCTATATAATTTTCTTCAATATTTTTTGGTTTTTAAATCTCATAGGTTTTTTTAATATTTTCCCATTAGCTGGTTTACAAAGTTTTGACCAGAAGGAATAGTACACAGATTTGAGATTCCCTTAGAGAGTAGGTTTGATCTTATTTTTTTTCCATTTTAGCTTTTGTTTTTTTGAAGACAGTGAGCTCCTTCAGTTTGATTTTCCAATTGGCTCTATTCATGCACTCTTCCTTATTCTATGGCATCTCATGGTGGCGTTTATTTTTTGAGACCAGGTGAGTTTAGGTCTGCCTCTTTTGCTCTTGCCTTGTTCGTTAACTTCGTTTATAAGATTGTGAAGCTCACCTTTTCATCTTTCGATGTGGCCAAATTAGCGGAGCCCATAAACTTCGATTTTTGTATTGATGGGTGTAATGTTTAGGCTGCCGATAAAGTAATCATTTCGGATTTTGTCTTTGCGCGTCACTCCTAGAAACATTAGTAACATTCGCATTTCTGTCGTTTGAAGGATTCTTTTGGCACTTTTTCGAAGGGCCGTAGTTTCCAGGCTATATGATTTTGCAGGTTGTATTATTGTTGCATAAGCTTTACCTTTTATTTTTATAGGGATGTTTTTGTCGCATAGGACACCGGTCAACGATCTCCATTTTAATCCGATTTTAAGTTTGGTTTTAATGCTCAACGTCTTCGTCATGTTGAAGGTAGGCTCCTTACTAAGTTGCCAACGGTTTGGACTTAAGAGATCAGTCTTTGTGGATCATCAACTCTTTGTGTTCCGATCCTCCAAAAACTATCAGTTCGGTTTTATTTTTATTGATTATAAGGCCTATCTTTTCAAGTGTATGTTTCCAACTTAGTACATTTTCGCGCAATTCCATTAATTTAGAGTCATGAGCAGGTTGCCATCTGCATACAGTGTCCCACGGTGGTTTCTTTGATATCACGTCCATAAACGAGATAAATGGCAGGGCTTAAAGTCGAACCTTGATGCACTTCCTCATTGATTGTGAAAGCTTTTGAAGTTCCAACGAGCTTCTTACGTAAGTAAGGTTGTTGTCATACAAGCTCTGAACTAAATTGATATACAACTCGGGCACGTTCTTTTTCCATAACGCCCAAAATACTACCTCTCTCGGGAACTTGTCGAAAGCTTTCTCTAAGTCTAGGAGCAAGCAGTAAAGCTTCAGATTCTTTCTTGTGAAACGCTCTGTCAAACTGCGAACAGTATGAATTGCGTCCGTTGTAGACCTTCCTCTCATAAATCCTCATTGCTCAATTCCAATCTCGATAACTTCTCGGATTTCTGGTTTCAAGGATCTTTTCAACAGCTTAAAGGTATGGGACATTAGTTTGATGCCGCGGTAATTGTGGCAATCAAACGCATCGCCTTTGTTGAATATTGGTACAATGTAACTTTTTTGTCATTCGGTAGGTATTTGTTGATGCGCTAGTATCGAGATGAATAGAGTTGTTAACGCCGATATCCCCTCTTTTCCTAAATATTTCCAGTATTCAATGGGCATATTGTCGGGTCCCGTTGCTTTGCCGTTCGCGCATTTTTTAAGTTGAAGGCTAACTTCTGATTTGGTGATTGGTGGTATAAGGTTGCAATTTGGGGGAATATTGAGCTCAATTGCATTGTGGTCGCTGTTCAGTAAATCTTTGAAGTATTCTTTCCATCGTTCCAAGACGCTTGATTGATCGACGAGAAGCCTGCCTTCTCTGTTTTGGATGAACTTTACATTTCCGTCACAGTCTCTCGATTGCCTTTCACGTTGCTTTGCCATCTTGTATATCAAATTTTGTCCACTTTTGGTGGCCATTTCGTTGTAGGTTCTCTCGTAAACTTCGCTCTTAGCTTGACGTACGACGCTTCTGACGGCTTTGCATTGAAGTTGATCGTTGAGCTTGACATTGATCAGTTGATTCTTTTTCCAACGTTTGAACAGCTTTTTATTTTCTGCAATAGCGAGCTCTACTTTTTCATTCCACCACCAAGTAACTCTTTTTCTATCACGGCCTCCTTTTGTTATTCCAAGTATGTCCTTGCCTGTCGTTTTGAGTCTTGAAGAAAGCTGCTCCCAGAATTGTATTGGACTTTTTGTGTCCTCATGGCTGTAGTCGTCGGGTAAGTTGCAGCTAGCAAAGGCTTCGTTTCTATCTCTAAGCTTAGAAAATTTGATTTGGGGCAGGAATTGAACTTTGTTGTGTGTGGACTTCTGTCGTTTAAACACGAAGTCCATGATAAGGAGTTGGTGCTGCGCCGATATATTTTCGGGTATGATTTTGCAGTCTTTGATTTGTTTAAGCTGTTTTCTTGAGACTAGAATGAAGTCTATTTGAGCCTCATTTTTGCCGCTTTGATAGGTAATGAGATGAGACCTTCTTTTGCAGAAGGTGTTAGCTATAGCCATATCGTATGCTTGTGCAAGTCTTAGCAGGTGCCCCCCATCTTAATAACTCCATATCCTTTCCCACCATGGACTCTTTCGTACCCAGTGTTTTCTTGACCTACATGAGCGTTAAAATCCCCAGCTATAATTGTTAATTCATTATTTGGTATGTCTAATAGCATAACTTCCAGCTGTTCCCTAAATTCGTCCTTTTCTTGCTTTGTGAAATTGGTTTGAGGTGCATACAATGAGATTACATTGGTAACTTTTCCCTCGATGACATTTGATCGCTATGACTCGTTCGGAGCCTCTTTGGACTTTTATAACGGCTGGTATCAGTGCTTGAGTTAGTATAATTCCCACTTCGTTGCGTTGGTTGTCATTTCCGTTATTAAACATCTTGTATCCTAAACCCATCATCAATGCTTTGGCTCCTTTCATTTTGGTCTCCTGCACACAACACATCAATCCTTCTTTAAGCCATCATGTCCATCCGTCTTTCCCTTCATGGTCCCCACAAAATTAGCTTATATGTCACAAAAATTACTGCATTTGGAAATTTTAATTGCATATGTAAACATGTTAATTAAAAGTAGATTTTTTAGATAAAAATAGCAAACTAGTTAATAAAAAAGTTGATTAAAACAAAATTGAAAAGTTGCATAATAATCACTCAACTTTTTTTGTTTAGGGTATATTTAACTGTTGCTTCAAACTGTATCACTAATCCCATATCTAACACAAAAATTGTAAAAGGTAAGGTCAAATTCTCTTTCTTTTTTTAATCGTCTTATACTTAATTAAAATACTTCTATAAAAATCAAATATGTTTATGTAGTTGATGTTGTTACTTAGATAATAACATAGTTGATATTACTAGTTAAATATTTGGCTTTAAATTGATTTTAACTGAAAAATAAGGTTTACCATCGTCATAGCTAACCACTTTTGCCAAAGTTATCCACACATTAAAAAATTTGGTTGCAACAATGTCATTGGGAACGTTGATATAGGCAAGTTTAAAAAGTTGCTGGAATTTTTTAAGGATTGTGAAACTTGAGGTAAACTTCTATAAGTTAAAGATTTACATTAATAAAAACGGCTATTTTTAAAAACTGTGGCAAAAATAAATATTATACAAAATTTTTCCATAAAGTCTATGTAAAAGAGTTAGAGTTTAAACAATAATATGTAAAACATTTACCTTTTCAAGCAAATTCATAAGTATGTCCATAACAGTAAGCAAATAATCAATGTCACCCTGTACTATAAAATTCTCCAATTTCGGTATAACCTTACAAATTATAAAAGATTTAAAAAATAGTAATTTCACAAGCTAAAATCATATAAAGATAAATAAATTAAGGCTCAATTTAGCCTAGCCTAAATTTTTAATGAACTTTGGTGAGAACAATAATAATGAAAGGATGAAATAGAGCAAAATTTTTTAGTCCACTTATGTCTGTAATTTTATTGGTTGTTTTGTTGCCCAACATGATTAATATAGACATTTTATCTAGCCCAGATCATTTTAGAAAGAGGATTACCAAATATTATATAAATTATGAAAGATTATTAATATTGTAATCTAGGTTAGCTTGTATTAAATTATGGTTCATAATTAAAATATATGGCCAAGCTGGGCTCAAAAGAGCTGATAAAAGTTTCATTACTAAAAATTAATGTTTACATAATAATATGTGAAATTAAAATTTAACATACCGTTTTAATGTCATTTATAAGATAAACTGTACTAACAGATGATGTATCTGAGGCCATAAGTATAAGTTTCACCAATTGCATATTTGAATCAAAAAAAGATTTGCAATGAAGCCTTTACTTAAATTTGTTAAACAAAATATTGATATGTTGAAGTTAAAAATTTAAATGCATACCTGACTTTAACATTTTTATGAAACAACATATCACTTAACATTTTACACCATATATTGTTATTTTTTATCATGACATCAGTGTGCTTTGTAATATAACTAAAATATATTTATTAATCATGAATAATATAATATGAAAATCTTATACAATCATACTTTTTTATGATATTTATAATAATAATCTCTTTTTCTATATTTTCCAAAGAATTTACTAAGGATAGATTATGGCATTTTAGAATAAATAATATATTTGAATACACAATTTCACTATTCTGCCAAATTATAAAATAAAATTTACAATTTTAAAATCTTCAAAAGATAATATTTTTAGAGTTGGCAACACATAGGTAGGGTCAATTCTAAACAAACAATCCATTAACATTTTAATTGTAGTGGGTTCTAATTAAAATATATTTAAAATCAAATAATTAAATATTTAAAATTATTAATAAAAATATTAACATAGATATATTAAACATGAGATTAAATTAGTGAATTGTAGAAATATAGAAAACCAATAAATCATTAAAACAAAAATTACAATGTTTTGGAATATATAGTTGATTACTGTGTAATAAAATTGTTCACTTTTAAAAATTTATTGTAAAAGCCATATTTTAAGCATGTTATAACAAATCTTATATGAGTTGGCTTTAGAGATAGTAAAATTTTAGGAAGAATTTTTAATTACTAAAGGTCTATGTTGAATTTCTTGAATGTTGAGGAAATTATAATAAACAAGTATACTATATTTTAATGTACCTATGGACAATTTATAGCCTTTGAACAATAAATTCAAGGTAAGAAAAATAGAATTTAATTCATATGTTGGCCTTTCTAAAACCATTATTGCAGCTTTGATAATATCATTGCCTTGGTGTACTATTTCAGATCTAACAATGTCCCTATCTATGCTTTTAATAAGAAATCTACAGTATACAACATAATATAAAAATACCTATAAAAAGCGCACCATTTTTCGTTTAAACAAGAGTTTTTTAATGCTGGTTGGGATATATGTTTTATATGATCGTATAGTATGAAAATAGATTCCGAAATGTTCATTTTTCTGGGAGATTTAAATGTAGCGCCAGATCCACTTACACTAAATGTTAAGCGCAGCATGGCTTATTTAGGCCATATATAAATATTTTTTTTTCTAAAATTTTAAACATAAGAACTTCTAACTAAAAAACGGGTTTTAAGCGTTTTATAAAAGACGTCGAGTTAATAAGGCAAAGATCCTTTATTGACACTTTTCGAATGAAAATATAATTCATAGAATAATATTTTAAAAATTTTTAAAAATATGTTGGGCCACTATAAACTTGTACCATACCAATAGCGGTAAAATTAATAAATTTGTCTATTAAAAAACTTAAAATCGATGTTAACTTTTAGTTTAAAAAAGCTTTAGCAAAAGTTAAAAAAACTTTTTTTTTAAATTTTAAAAATAAAATGAAATAAGTCTGATCGCGCATTTAGAGTCTTTCCAGAATAATTGACCACCTAAAAAAATTATTTAAACATTACTATAAAAATGCATTAATAAATTTAAATAAATATTTAATCAATTATTTTTTAAAAGCTAGTGTGTTTGATTTAGAAAAATTAAAATATAATAAGGCACCTTTAAATGATCAGACGTTCCTTTTAACAGATGGCTAATAAAGACCTGAAAGACTAGGATGAGCCAAGACGATGAACATTTAGAAAAGATTCTCCAACTTCAGGTATGCCTTTTTTATTTGTTTAAATTGTTATTTGTAATCATTTAATTGCGAATTTTATAGGAGATATCTGGATTGAATGATATGGCTGATTGTCGTAATTTGTTAACCAGGTATAATTGGAATATAGAAGTATTTTTGTTTTTAACTATGAATTAGGATGCTGTGAATAATATGTTTAATGATTCTGAGAATATTCAAAATGATGCTATAGTGGCTAATATTTCCACACCATTTAATTATGTTAACAATGAGAATTCTGATCGTTCTATGCTTGAACTTATTCAAAGAATGTAACATATTTTTTTTTTAATTTTATAATGTTGCACATTTATATTTGTATTATTAGTTTCCGGTTAAGCACGCCTATACAGGATAATGCCCCACAGTCTGTTTCCGGCAACAGGTGGATGGAATGGATATATAAATTATTTACATTACCAATTAGATTTGTCTACTATACAATCATTGCATTTTACCATTTTTTCAGTAATCATTATTTGCAGTGTTCAATATCTGTAATTATATTTCATTTTAATGGTTATTTATATATTTTTAGGCATTACTATATTTATTTAATTTAACAATTTTTATGAAATGACCTCTTAAACCCTAATATCCTTTGCTAACTTAGCAATACTGTTTTCCAATTGTCTGGCACAGCATCTTTGTCAAAATTATTGCAGTTAAAAAATTTTAGTGCTTGCATTGTAAATTTTTATGGAATGAATATGGTGCCATAAATAAGATTTTTTTTTTGCAAATTTTGTTAATTTACAGGGTCACAGGATTATTACATCAAATATTTAAATAAAAAAAATTAATACATGGGAATGTTTAAAAAATGCAATTATTTATATATTTAGGCTAAATAACACAGTTCAACAAATATCAATGTCAGAAACGTGAATTTTAAGAAAACATAAAAGAATGCATTCCCATGATGGCCTAATCTCATATATGTTTTTCGTTTTTTCTTAGTTTCTTCCGTCTTTGGCTCCTTAAATCAGTTTATAATGAAAAATGGCCTTTTTTGACCAAATTGACAGATCTAAATATACTCTAAAAAGAAAAAAATTAAAAATCTTTTTTGCATATAAAAATTCCTTGTAACTTATATTTTTAATCACAAATAATAAAAAATAAATTTTATAAATATATCAAGCTTTTACATCGGCATTTAGATAAAATATTTCGCGTCCAAACTTAAATAAGACATGATATATTATTGGTTGTTAATGAAAATATTATTTGAAGATTGAATTTAACAGTTTAACTATTGTAAATATGCAAAAATAAAATTTTAATTTATTTTTGTTTTTGAATCTTTTTTGGTTTTTTGACCTTTTTTCTAAAATTTTTACTGTTTATAACTGACTAACTAAGTTTGATTAGGAAAAACGGTAAACGGATTAGATATTCCCTAAGATGGCAGGTTTGATCTCCGTGGTTAACTCATAACTCTCAAAAAATTGTTGACCTGTTTAATATTATTAATTATTTTTGTTAATATTTTAAGAAGAAATACGCTTTACATTTTAAATGATTTTGTTACTTTGGCAGTTTTATTGTTATTTAGTTAGTCAGATCCTAATAATTTATAATTAATTTTTTTAAATATAAATATACATGTTTTGTTGAAATTGCTATAATGCCAAATATACATTAAATTTTTTAGCTCTTTTTTTTATTAGCCTCAATGTTGCCAACATCCTCATCAAGTAGGCGTTTGACATACAATGAACCAGAGAGGGAAATGACAAATTTTATCAAAAAGTTTGAACTAGAATATGGACCAATTCATCCAACCTTTTATCAAAGCTCCTATAGTAAAGTAATCTGGTGTTTTTTTTGTTCTATAATTGATTGACATTGTGTATTTTTGCAGGTTAATGAAGTTTGCAAAATACAACAGTATTAGGATAGTTTTTAGTAATTATTAAATAATATTTTAAGTTTAATTATTGTAAAATTATTTTTTATATAATCATCTCCATTGTTTATTAATAATACAACATTATTATTTGATAAGTGTGTTAGCTTGATTTGAACATCATTAAATAGCTGAAAAATTACAAACGAGACCAGAAAAATAAAAAAAAATTATAATTAAATTGTTTAAAACATCGATAAAAATGATGATATACATAAGGCTTCACAAAACATTTAATTTCATTAATTTTGAAAAATTATATTTTATTATTTTGGCCAATTTCATAATAGGCTCAAATGATTTCAAAAAAGGCTTGAAAATTGGATTGCTTGTATAATTTGAATGGTTGCTTCTTTTTATTTAAATTGTAGCCCTGTGTTATTTTTGTTATTTACCTATTTTTATTCATATCTAATCACACATCTTAAGCAAATTAAAACAAAACTCAACCTTGGCTTAGATAACAAAGGTCAGCAAATTTTTAAGGGTTATGAGCTAACCTCGGAGACCAGACCTCCATCATTTGTTCGTATTTTATTAAACTTTGTAAGTCAGGTAAAAATATATGAAAGAAATTTGTTAAAAAAACATATTCTAAACGAAATATTTTGAAAAACTAATGTTGTATTTAAAAACGCTAAACTGATAAATGATAACTTTTAATAAAATTTTTATTGAAAACCGATAATTCTTGTGCCTAGATGTTGCCAAATATTCTGTATAAATGTAGATGTTTGATATATTTAAAATTTTCTTTCTCATTATTTGAAATAAAAAATTTAAGTTACAAGTGTTTTTAATTTAAAAAAAAAAATTTTAATTTGAAAAAAAAATTTTAATTTTTTCCATAGGGAATTCTAGAAGTCGAAACATCTGTCAATTTTGTCAAATTTGGCCACTTGTTCGATATATACGAAACCGACATTTAAAGAAACTTAGGAAAATGGAAAATATATATGAGATAAGAATATTATGGTAATTATTCCCAAGTGTCAAAATTTTATTAATGATTTTAGTCGACCTGTGTAATATTGGTGAGCACGAGAATAACCTTTGTGCCCCCTGTTTCTTCTTATTTTTTTAAAACTCTTAGGCCATACTAATAACTTTTACCAAACCATTAGTGAATTAAAAAAAAATCCTTTAGTTATACAATTTATTTAACTATATAGCAATTTAAAAAGTGTTGACTCAAAATACATGTTAAATGGCAGTTTAAAATTTCGAAAAACGGTGAACGATAATAATAACACTTTAAATTTTATTAATCAGGTTATACTCGCTGAAAATTTATGGCCTTATGTGTATCCTTGCGTCACAATTTTTTTTAAATATTCGATTTTTAACCCATTAAGGCTTTGAGAGATTCCAAAGCAGGTGCGAAATATCTGCTCGTATATCTTCACGATTTTCAATCCGAAAATTGTCGACTCTTTTGCCGTGATATTTTGTGCACTCGGACGCTAACGACGTACTTCGAATCAATGGATGATTGGATCATTTGGGTTTGTGACATGGATAGTTATGAAGGCCAAAAAATTATTAACACAAGTTCAATCATGCATGGCGATTTGGATAGGTTTATTTTAAAACATAGATTACACTGGACAACAAAATTTGGACGACCCAAGCATCATTTATGGGAACTATGGTTTTTGGTCAAGTTTTTGGCGCTGATCACGAATATGATATCAGAATTTTAGCCAATGCCTTAGATTTTTAGTTATTCGGTGTCAAAGTTGAGATTTTTCAATTTTTTGGGTATTTTGGGCTCCTATATCATAAAACCTATGGATAGTAACAAAAGTTTAAAAATATATTTAGATAACGAAAACATTCATTATTAACGTAAGGGGTTTAAATTTTTTTCTATTTTTTTATTTTTGTGAAATTAGTGGTTTTTGTCATAAAATCCGTTTTTTGATCCTAAATAACTTGAAAGTAAACTGCTTATAATTTTAGGTAATAACCTTTTTATGTTTTTTATAAGGAATCTGAATATGCCAATAGATTTTTTGTAGAATTAATAGTAAAAGAAATTTTGTGAATTTTTTTCTGAACTTTGGACGCGGTTTGAAAAAAATTGAAGGCATTGGAAAAAAAACTAAACCCGGGATCGTTATCGCAAGAAAATTCTCTACAAAACGCTCAAAAAATTGTTTATGTTGTTATTTTTTGTTGTCCAGTGTTATATGACTCAAGTAGTTTTTGTGGGGAAAAGGTTTATCTGTTAACATTGTATTGTTGAAACTGATTGCATTGTTGGCAGTAGCTTGTGAAATAAACGCAATTGATTAACATCAAAGTAGCTAGTGTAAATTTTTCAAAAAAATTTTCCATTAAACGGGTTAATTACATAAATATTTCATTTGAAATTTTTTTATTAAATTGAAATTAGTACTAACCATATTGCATACTATTTTTTAATTAAAAATTATTTATCCTTATAAAGCGATATACGCGGCTTCTTTTAACTTTGTGTTTTTATTGCTTAAATTATAGTCTAAAGCCTGATTTTTTTGTTTATAATATTCACCTAATTTCTTCTTGTAAAGAAAGGGCATCTAAATAAAATTAATAGCAAAGAAATTACCTTGAAAGTTGTAAATAGAGTCTTAATTTTCTTGATTTATGTTTTAAGTCAAGGAAGCATTTTATTGTTATTAATCTAAAAATAATTTTCATGATTATTTTTCTTATAAAACTTTTAACAGGTATTCAGCACATGCCAGCAATTATTCATCAGGTTTGTCACATTCCACGCCATACAGACTAAATAATCCTCGTTCGCGACATTACGGATATAACCCGAAAGACCCTAATGCAATGCCCCTTATCCTTGTGTTCGCTCTAAAATTTCCCACAGACCCTTACTTATTGGACGACGAACAATACCCCGAAGATTTGAGTCAATTCATAAACTCTTACTTTAGACGGGGCCATGATTCTGCTAACGCAAACAGCAATGACCTAAATTCACTCCATAGCAGGTTTATTAAAATTGAGGGTTTACAGTTTTTATCAAACAAAAAAACAATTGGGTTTGAGGTTTAAACATTACCTCTAGGGGCGCACCCGCTTAGGGCTTGATCATTGAAGATTGTTTGCAGAACTATGTTACCTGGCTCTCACTTTAGGCACATCTATAGGGTCTAATGCCTTATAGTAGGCCACTCAGCAGCTTCAAAGTGGTTGCAAATGTGTTCTACTTTCCGAATAAAAAAGACGCCAATGCACGGATTCGAACCCCCTACCTCCTGCGTGTAAGACAGGAATTATTGCCATTGAGCTATTTAATACGAACATTAATCAAGGATAATTAGTGAACTTAGCAAATATCAAAATAGAAAGTCTGATGGCTCTACCCTTGATTTGTTGCTACTAAAGATTAAACATACTAACCTATATTTGTTTACAGGGATCCCTCAAAACTGAAAATGTCTCTAGTGTTTAGGATAAAAGGGATAGAGACATTAAAGCTACCGCCATCTCACTCGTCGTCTAACCAGGATGTTTCTACCTCCTCTTCTAGTCATTCCGCTTTATCTCCCGAGCGCACATTATTAGATGTGCAAAGTTTTATAACCAAACTCCAAACTGCAGTTCATCAAAATTCTGAGGGCGTTACCCTGGCTAAGGAAGACAAGTTTGTTTAATATATTTAAGCGATAATTTTTAAAATTATGTAAATATAAGCGTTAGGCCATGTTTTTTTTAATTTTGGATTATAAAATTTGTTTGACGACATTTAAATTTCGTTAGAGATAATGATAACTTATACAATGAGAATAAAATTTTGTGTCTTCTTTCAAAATCTATTTACCGTTTTTCCTAGTCATATCTAAACCTCATTATTTTTTGGCAAAACTTAAAAAAAAAATTGAATTCGCTTAAATTTTTTAATATTCCATTCTATATTCTCTTGTAAGTTGTAAAAGCTCTCTTAAAAAATAATCAGTTGGCCAATTCACGTGACAATTATTGAAAATACATTTTTTGGCAAATTATTAAAAAACAAAGTTCTGTATATCTTTGGCAAAATATATTAAGCAAAATATAAAATTTAACCTGTTTTTTAATTTAAAAAGTTTTTGTGTATTTTCAACGTAAGGGAAATTAAATTACACAGGTCAACAAATTTTTGATAGTGAGCTAATTACAGATCAGACCTGCCATCTTAGAAATTTCAAATCCGTTCACCCTAATTTAGTCAGCTATAAACATTGAAAATTTTAGAAGAAATGTCAAAAAACAAAAAAGATTCAAAAACAAAAATTTTGAAATTTTTTTGCGTATTCACAATAGTTAAACTGTTAAATGTAAATTCATTAAAAACCAATAATACATCGTGTCGTGTTCAATTAGACACAAAATATTTTGTATTATTTAAATGCTGTGTAAGAGCTTGATATATTGATAAAATATATTTCTCAATATTTGTGATTATAAATATAAGTTACAAGGGATTTTTATATAAAAAGAAAGATTAAATTTTTTCTTATTAGGGTATATTTAGATCTGTCAATTTGGTCAGAAAAGTCCTTTCGTTATAGACGGATCTAAGGAGCCAAAGACGAAAGAAACTAAGGTAAACGAAAAATATATATGAGATTAGGCCATCATGGGGATGCATTCTTTTATGTTTTCATAAAATTCACTTTTCTGCCATCGTTATTTTTTGACCTGTGTTATAATAAAAAAGATTGACTCTAAAATAAAAGTGTACCTTTTGCCCATATAAAAAATCAAAAACAACGTATTGACCATAAAAAACTAACGGATTTGGGTATAGGACATAAAATAAAATGTCAATATGTTTGACATGCAGGAATAGACGTGAGAGTACGCTCAGTTTGCGCAAGCAACAAGAAGAAGCACTTAAACAATCTTTGGAAGCCGATAAACTCAAAACACAAGTTAAACGGGAAGAAAGACTAGCCACCGAACGTAAACAACTTGATGCTAAATTTCTGCATGCCAAAAAGAAACATATAAATATAGTAACCTCTTAATATTTATTGTTCAGTCAGTTACCATCATAACTTTATAGATATATGTTTTTTAAAAATCATGTTTATAGTTTGTATATAGAAGACGCCTTTAAGCAATTGACTTAAATTACAATTTTTAAAATGTTCGTAGGCATTCCAGGAACTTAAAAAAATTGTGCATGATCGTTTAACTCGATCACAAGCTCAATTTGATTACCCTCAAGGCCTTTCACCCACCACGCCAAATGGACTAGTCAAAGTCATTGTCAAACTGCCAAATGGTAAACGACTTGAAAAACCTTTCGCTACTGATGCACCTTTACAGGTTATTTTTTTTTTATACTAAAAGGTAAAAATTAAATTTTTGCAAAAATGATGTTTTTTATTTCCATTTTTTAGGAGCTTTATGACTATGTTTTTTGCAATATCGGGAATACGGCGACAACCGAAGAATCCGTTAAATCCAACCTGCATTCACCTAAATCTATAGCAGACTCGCATAATAGCCATTCAAAGTCTCACGATAGCCTCTCGTATACTCATTTCAAATTAACTACACATTACCCTCGTCAAATTCTACCCTGTGACCTCTGCGCAACTGATAAAGATTTTTTGCTTGAAAAAGTTTTAATTGATATATGTTTATTATTTAGGCCACATGCAAAATGTGTGCATAAAACAAATTTGGCATTTAAAAATTTTACGAAAATAAAAATTCACTTTGCACGTGGTCTTATGCGTGTTTTTAAATGTAGGAAAAAGACATATTTTGCTTGAAAAATTATGTATGTAATATCACGTTCGTTATGATATATAAGGTGAAGGAAGGTTTGTTAGAAGAAAATCCCAAGTTTCAGGAAATATTGCTAGAAGAGCTTTCTGCTTGCCCTAATTTTGAAGATGAATTCGATTGGTTATTTTCTGATGGCTCACCTCCGAATTCCAAAAATCCTATTAAAAACTCTTCTTCCTCTAATCTTACCTCCAATGCAAACCTTACTTTTCAAGATATTGGCCTCACTCAAACCACCGTTGTTTACGTTCAAGATATTTAGTTAAAATTCTTAAATTGCGCTATATTTCACAGTGATTCTTTATTATTTAAATCTACTCCATTTTATAATATGCTTTGTGGTTTTGCTTTTAATTTTTAATATACCATTTGTAGATAATACATTTCATAATGATATATTATTAATGGGATTAGTTAATAAACAGTAAATATGTTGCCTCTATAACAGAAAATGAAAGACTTACACGAATTTATTGATAATTTTAATCAAATGTTTTACAAAAAGCCTCTATTTTTAGCCTAGTATATTCATTTAAAAAATAGTTTTGAAAAGTTTTTAAGCAATGGAAGATTTTTAACGACGTTTATTAAATTTCATGTTAATAAAGCTTTACACAACCGATATTCAACAACAAAATACAGATAAAAATAAATTACTTATAACCATTTGATAAAAAAAATATTTATTTTTATTTATTAGTATCAAACTTCACAATTTAGACCTTTTTATAGCCCAAATATGGACATAATTGAAAAATTAAGAGATTGATTAATTAAACAAATAAAATAGGGCGCGTTCAGACTTCATTCAGTTTTTCAAAAAATTTAAAATTTTTACTTTTTGACATTAAACGCATTTTATCAAGAAATAGCCAATCTTTATTATTAGCATTTAAAATCATTTTTCTGAAAAAAAAAGTTTTTGAAAAATAAAATTTTTTATATTAATAAAAAATTTCTTTTAAAAAAATGAAAGAAGTCTGAACGCGCTCTTAGACTTCATATTTAACAATTGTTTTGAATTTGGCTAGTGGGATTATAAGATTAAAAAGCGAAAAAGATTGGGAATGAGGGCAGATAACTCCTTCTTTGCAAATCGATGTGGTCACTTTGGTAAAATTTGGAACTATGCTACTATTTCTTATCGAGGGCTTCGAGCGCAATAACTTCGAGTTCTTTTAATTCGAGCTCCTTTTTGCTCGTTCCATCATTTCCTCCGCCCGCAACGACGACCGATGTTAAAACATTAAATTGGTGTAGGATATCAGAAATAACTTTACCCGGGAAATTAAAAAGGTGTCCAAAATTTTGGAATTCTTGGTACGAAATGGCACCGCTCCCATCCTGGTCTAGTAACTTGAAAATTAGTTTGCAATGCCTAAATCACAAATAATTATTTTCTTTTAAAAAATACACGGCCAGAGGATTCTAATTAATATATATAAAATTTTATTTTTTATTTTAATTCTTTATTTCATATTTTACATATAATAAATATCCTGTCTTTTTTAATTTATTAATCATATTTTACATTGTTAATTATTATTATAGTTTTATTAATGCTGGTGTTTAAATAAAATCTTTTTAATAATTAAAAAAATAACTAAAATTTTTTAATGACTTCTCGGACTTGTTCTGTTTAAAAAAATTACATATTTTGTTGCCTTGAGGCTTAAGAACAAGCTGTGGAACAATCTTAAATGTTTGATTGATATTAATAAATTTAGACACCTAATTATACCTAACTAAGAACGTTTTTTCGAGTCCTCTATGAATGGCAATTAGAATAGCGATTAGTATGTAAAAAGCTTCAAACGTGACATTACCGTTGACGTTAGTGTCAAATATGTAAAATATTCGGCGTATTTGGTCGTTGCTAAAATTTGTTGCCTCTTTCATAAAGGCCGTAAATTGGACATCGTCCCAGGATAACGCAATTGGTTCGTTGGAATTTGCATTTTCGACTGTGGCCGCAACCTTTTCATCGTTGTTTTTGACAGTTATGTACGATTTAAAGTTCCGTAATATGTCTGCCAATGAGTTTTCATATATCATATTTTTTCGCATACTTTTAGGTCGGTCACATACATTGTTGTTGCAGTTTAGTATTGTAAAGTATATAGCGTGAATCATTTTGTAACTCATATAATTGAATAAGCATGTATCTGAGTCCATTAAAAGCTCACGCAGGCAATCTAGTTTTAAAACTAAATTGGATTTAGATAATAATTTATAGCAGCAAGTCATTTGCCTGTGGAATACATATATTAATAGAATGGGTTTTTAATGTGCAAGGTTCTACAAATTATTTAAGGGTAATGATACTAATGTTTTTCTTCGGGACTCAAATTGTCGTCCGTTTAAATGCAATACCGGACTTTTTTTCAATTTCAGAACTTAGCAGATGCAACTTTAAAGAGTTCCAAACTAGTAATGTATAATTTTTTGACCAAAAATAATGTCCTTGATAGCGACTCACTTTAACAAATAAATTAATTAAATTTACAACATATTTTTTTGGTCAATAAAATTCTTGTTGGTGTTATTAATTTAGAAATAATTAAGGTAAAATGAACATTCATTTATATCTTCCATCGCAAAAAGTACACCATCTTGAATAAATTTTTAGTTATCTGACACGCTCTTACCTTCGAAAGAGCCAATTCTGAGATAGCAGCAGGCCAATTTGACAAGGATAGGCGAGTTGACAAAAAAAATTAACTATGTTTTTAGATATGTAAAATAGTTAATAAATAGGTTACTATCAGGGCCGGCGACGGGAGCCTAGGCGTCTCTTAAATATATTTTAAGCTCAGTGGTAAACCTTCTTGTCTTACACGCAGGAGTTGCGAGTTCGAATCCATGCATAGGAGGCATTCTTTATAAAAATAGTATGCATGTGTAACCACTTTGTAGCTTCTGAGTGGCCTGCTTAGGCAGTAGGTCTTAAACCATATGTCTAAACAAAAGTAAGAGCATAGGCTAAAAACCTAGGTCGCCGGCGTGCGAGCATTTCTTACTATTTAACTCGTCGGCAATATTAATTGCTTTGCTCGGGTTAAAAGAGTCAAAGCCCTAACGGGTATGGCACCCCCTAAATGGGAAAAGGTATGAGGGAAACCTCAATACCAATTGTTTATGTGTTTTTAATACGCAAAATGATGATAGTTTACTCTATACTTAGTCTGATCTCTACACCCCTCAAATAAGTAACCTAAAAATATTTTAATTGCAAAAGGTTTACAACATCAGTGTCCTCGAATAAAATGGCCGAATTCGGATTTGCTGATTGAGTTTCAAAAAGGCTACGGCCCTAGTTATAAACAGATTTCCTTCCGAGTACCGTGTTTTAATGGTCAAATTTTGGAAGCTTGCTAAGATTATTAAAATTTTTTTGTAAAAAAAAGATTCAAAATTATTTAAAAACTTTTTTATATATAAAATAACTGTGTTACTTTTTACCTTAAAATAATTTTTTGGGGGTAAACATACTGTCCGTTAAAAACTTGGCGGTGAAACAATTTGTATATCCCAAATGGATGCTTAATAAGTTCGATATACAAAAAATTTGATATTTCATTATTTTGGGTAGAAAGTTTGTAAGTTACCAAAATTTTAAGTTGGGAATAAATTTTATACATACCGCCGCACACTTTGCACCCCCCCCCCCCCCCATCCATGTGACCGCCGGGAAAACATTGTTATAGTTATGTATACTTTTATAAATATAGTTTAAACTGAAAATATAAATATGTTTAGAACTATTTTAATTTGTTATTTTAATATATTATATACTCGTTGTATCCATACAGGGGCACATTTTTAGCGCCCTGACTCTACTAATTTATCTATTTGACAACACTTAATATGCCTGAAGGGTTCTTAATATTCACTAATTTATAATTTTAATCATTTATACATATGCAATAATTATGTAAAAGGCAATAACATTTAAGAAATAAAGTAATTTAAATATTTCTCTGGTCTATAGTTTATCCAAACGATTTCAAGTGATATCCTTACTATGAACATACACGCGTTGGAGGCAATGTTGAAGTAGCAAAGCGATAAGATGGCACTTTTCGAACTCCAGCATGGCCATTTTGATAAATGTGAGAGTGGTAAACGATAGAACATATGATCTGAAATTTCGGTCGTGTACACATATCCAAATATGGCCCAATAGAACGACATTAGGTGTCCCACCTAAATGAAATTTTATATCTAATTGATACATAAGAGCGCTTTTAGACTCATTTCATTTTTTTTTTTGAAAAATTATAAAATTTTTACTCTTTGACATTAAACGCATTTTAACAAAAAGTCGTCAATTTTTGTTAATAGCATTTATATAGTTTTTCTGAAATAAAAGTTTTTATGAATTTTGAAAAAAATTTTTTTTTTGAAAAACATGAGATGTGAGCCTGATTGCGCCCTATTTAAATCATAACAAACTTAAATGACCGTAACAAACACAAGAAATTCGTTAATATGTCATATATCATTGTTTTTATTACACTTAATAAAACTATATTGTAGTTTTTAGCTTCGCAGGTGATTGATATGGGCCCAGTTGAAATTTTAGGTTTTGAATTTCTTTTTAAGATTGTTCAATTGTATAATTTCTTTAAAGTCTTCTGAGTGGCTTAAATAGTAAATAGCCTCGAGGGACAAAAACTTAGGTCACCAGCACCCCAGCTAATCTCAGCAATATTAATTGCTTGGCTCGTTAATGCGCCCAAGTTTTTATTGGGACACCTCTTAAAGTAGGAATGGGATCCCATTTTGTAAATCGATTTGCAGCTCATTTCCTAATATTATCAAGTCCCTTAAAGTTGCTGAATCATCATATTTTTATCGTTAACAATAGACTTTTTATAGTTGACTCACCATCAATAACACCAAAAGTTGCGAATATGCCAAAAATTACATTTTTTAGGTTTCGAGACTTATACGATAAAATATAAAAATGGCCTCATAAAAACAGTCTTTTTTACGTATTGTAATATTATAAGATAAAATGAACAAAATTAAACTAATTTGTATATAAATTCGAGTTAAAATGCAGAACTCCCCCTCTAAAATTCCTTTGGGTATATTTAAATTTTTTTATTCCATACAATATCCAAATTTTTTAAACGTATTTAAAGTTAAAAAATTTAGATTTAAGCATATAAAACCATTTCTGAAAAAAAATATTCTAAAAAAATAAAATTTTGAAAATCTTTACAACATTTAAAACTCACTTTAAACGTGGCCCAATACCCGTTTTTTAATCTAAAATTCTCGTTATGTGTTGATTTTTTTTTGTAATTATTATTTATTAGCATTCTCACAAAAAAAAATATGAGAAAAAAAAAAAATACGTGTATATCTAATTCGTTTTTGCAAGTTAAGTGGATGCAAGAAAATATTAAACTAGGCATCAAAAAGGTATTTCAAAACGCTTATATTTTTTCCCTTATTTTTATGTGAGAACGGTGTCCTGTTTAACACAGCGTTTCACAGGCCAGCCCGACTCTGATTTTATATGATCGGAGAAGAGATAATTAATTATAGGCATTTTATATATTCTTTTTGCCCTGTTTTTTTTATTTAATACTTAAGCCATGATATTCATTTTTTTTATATGGAATGTGTCGGGAAAGGTGCAATTTTTATATCATCTGACAGAGATAAAAATCAACAATTAAATTATATGTACAGGCGATCAAGCCCTTTTATCAACCTTTAAATTTTTTTTTCCACACCATATCTTGTATTCGAGGCTTACATTTTTTATGCAACTTTCTATAACATCCATACAATACAATCAATATCCAGACCGAGTTATAAAATCCTTTTCCCTATAAAAATTTTGTTACCAATAAAACGAGCGTATAATTCTGAGTAATTCTCATCATTGGAGTTTTGTCTAATCCCTTGTTATGATACCGGGGCCGTTTCGATTTGATTTCGTAAAAATGGACAATTTCATAAACGGTTATGATGCTTAAGGCAAAACAAGTTAGGAAACTTAGGAGGGCGTAGGCTACGTGTCGCCTAACAGATAAGCTCCACTGTTTGGTGACTTTGTCAGGTAAGTAGATGCTAATTGATGAATGGGTTGAATGAACAGATGATGCATCCATATGGCACAAGGAATTATACTATAAATTTTTGATTGTAAAATTGTCCATGCTGGGATCATCGGGATATTACTGTAGTTTTTGAGCGATAAGGCCATTTTGTGTCAACCGGTGCCCGTAAAAGGATTTGATAGCAAATTATTATGCTTTCTAATTACATTTATATTGTATCTCACACCATTAATTTAGCAAATTCTAAAAATGTAAAAAAAAATTGATAAAAAGCATAATTTATCTTGAATAAACATTAGGAGGGCAAGGTTTATTCATAAATTCAACAATCGATAGTTGCAAATTGCAATTGATTTAACGATGAATGTACATATTCATTGTAAAAAATTTACAATGTGTACAAATTAAAATCTTTTAGGGTGATTTTAATGACTAATATTTATATTAGTGCTACAAAAGTTAATAATGTCTACAAATTTATCATAAAATGTTCCATAGATAATTATAATAGTTCCGAACTCAATCAAAAAGACCTATTATTTATATTATGGGAAAAGGAGGAGCTTTAGAACTATAAATTTAAAAGCCTAACGATAAGAACCGCTAATTTCCCCCTCCCAACGAAAACTGTCAAATGGAATGGCAGTTCATTCGTGTAGGAAAGGGCAATATATATGTGCCGGTCATATTTAAGTTCAATGCTCTATTTACGAAATGCCTTGTTGTATTTTAATCTTTACTAAATTGAACACATTGGGTCTTATCCAAAACGTGTGTTTAACGCGTTTTCAATGGCTACCAAACGCCAATGCAAAATGGCTATATTTAACAATGTGAATCATGTGCCTTCATACTAAAAAAGAAATAAGACATGTCCATAGATATCTTTTTCAAGTGTGCATATGGTTTAAGAGCGTCTTGCTTCAACATCATTATGCGAAAAAATACAAATAGAATAGGTATGCAGAGTTGGCATTTGTCGAGGTTGAAAAACATTCTTGTTTATACTTAAAATTTGTTTTTTTTTATTTATGAAAAAAGTCACAATATATCAAAAAAAAGGGAAACTGTAACAGCTTTAAGATCGCCCGCCCCTTTGGGCCATAAACTTTATAACCTAAGATATGAGCACTGAACGAGCATGCCCATCTTTGTTTAAATAGGGATTTTTTAAGGCCGGAACTTTCCGGCCCAGCCTATAAATTAAAACTTTTAAGCCCATATTGGCCGCGTGGCCGCAATGTAGTTATTTAATAGAGGAATGGGTAAAATAAATATAATGCAATCTTATTTGCATTTTGTACTAATTACACAGGTCAACAATTTTTTGAGAGTTATGAGTTAACAACAGAGATCAAACCTGCCATGTTAAGGAATATCAAATCCGTTTACCGTTTTTCCTAATCAAACTTAACTTAGTTAGTAAGTTATAAACATTATAAATTTTTAAAAAAAGGTCAAAAACCAAATAAGATTCAAAAACAAAAATAAATTGATATTTTATTTTTGCATATTCACAATATTTAAACTGTTAAATTCAAACTTCAAACAATATTTTCATTAAAAACCAATATATTGTGTCATATATTAGTTTGGACGCGAAATATTTTGTATTATCTAAATGCCGATGTATTAATAAAACTTATTTTTCATTATTTGTGATTAAAAATTTAAGTTACAAGAAATTTATGCAGAAGAGATTTTTAAATATTTCTTCTTAGGGTATATTTAGATCTGTCAATTTGGTCATATAAGGCCATTTTTCGTTATAGACGGATCTAAATGGCCATAGACGGAAGAAACTAAGAAAAACGAAAAATATATATGAGATCAGGCCATCAAGGGGATGCATTCTTTTATGTTTTCATAAAATTCACTTTTCTGATTGGTATTTGTTGACCTGTGTTAATTAGTTATGGTGTTTTTAACTATTTTCTGTGCTTAGAACTAAATTTGACAGCTTTCTGAAAGTATGCTATTTTTAACCAAATAAATTTTTCATAATTTTAAAAAATAGGTTTAATTTGAAGGCCTTAATAAAAAAAATTATACGCGGCCTGACCCGGCTATAATATCTTAAATTTTTGAGCCTTCCGGCCCATTTGTTTTTATTTCAGGCCTGGCCCGGCGTCACACACGTTGAAACACACAATTACAATATTTGACATTTTGAATTTATTGCAATAAATAAGTAATTAAATAGAAGCAAGATTCATATAAAAGATTGTAAACGTATATAAAAAAAAGTCAATAATGCCGTTATCAAAAATATAAGATATTTTCACAGTTTACATCATAATTATTTTGATCACAGTTGAAAAGTATAAAAAGGGAGAGATTGTTTAAGATTTTATTGTAAAATGCCAAGGTTAAAATAAAAAAAACATTGTATAGCAATAATTTTATAATAACTAATGTAATAAAGATTAAAAAAAATTGCCAGTTATCAAGAAAGCAAGATTATGACAAAGTAATTTATGGTTTTCTAAATAATATTTAAGGGCAGTATAATTTAAAAATACAAATTGAGCTTCCGCAATGTCAAAATTAGTAAAATATTGTCAATGTGCAAAATAAAAAATTACAATTTATGTTTAATATTAATTTGAGGTTTTTGTTTGGGTTGTGAGACCTGCCCATTCGGATATTCATCTTTATCGACTGACGTGGTTGAGGAATGCGGGAAGGAATGGTGGACTTCTTCGGAAGAGTAAATATGGCTAGTGGCACAACATGAACAGGATACATGGTTTGGCCTAAAAGTTAATATTGACGAAGAGATTGACATAGGTATCAAACTGTGTAAATAAATTGTTGAAATGATCACAAACACATTAATTCTTCTAAAAAAATGGTCAATGGTCACATAAAATGTGGCCATCGACCACTATATTTTTGATCGTGATACAGGTGCGCGACAAAAAAATGATCATGATTACAATTAATTGATCTTGGTCACAACTAAATCATAACAACAACATTGATCTTCATCATGAAAAAGCATATGTTCGTATGATCAATTTTTTGCGATCGTGTTTCATTTTTTTGTGAATACGATGAAAGATACAGTATGTGACCATTGACCATTTTTTATTAATACTGGCCACTATGTGACTAGCACTATAATTTATAAATTTGATACCTTTAAAAAATTAATTTTGTTAAAATGCTAAGGGTCGAATAAAAGTTCTGATAGGTCCCAGGGTAAATAACAAATTACAGTCATATTTAAAAATTTAGTTGGCCAAACGCATGTGTAAATTTTTGAGAGTAGATGGCCTTTCATTTTTTTTACGCACTGATAACTCCTTACTGCCTCTTCTTTTTTGAGACCGCCGTACCCGTTAGGGCTTTGGCACTTACATTTCAAGCAATAATTTAATGAAACCTTCCAACAAACAATTAATTTGTTTATGAGTTATACCAATTTTAATTTATACGATTTTAAACTGTGCTTCGTGGGTTTGCATATAAGTTTAACTATAGGAGTAGAGTTGTAACAATTAACAAAGAGTGAGGCAAACCTGAAGCCCTCCTTTTCTCAAATTTTATTTTTATTTTTTCTCACCTAATCTATATTTAATATTCCCTCTCCCCCTAATATTTGACCGGGTAATTTTTTTAAACAAAAATATTTGGAAACGGAGTTTCGGATTTCTTAAAGATTTTGTCATATCTAGTTACGGCGTTGGTCAGGTAAGGGTAATCAATTTCCAAAAACCATTGATTTTTTATATAATATCCTTAGGAATTATATAGAAAAAGTGTACTTAAAGGAGGCGTTTAGCATTTGATTATTGCAAAAAACTTTTCCAGAATTATAAATTGAAATAAAAAGCTATAAAATACAAACCTCAAATACGTGTTGCTTATCGTGGAGTCTCCGGTTTCGTATCTCGCATCATCATAGATGTGTTCCGATGAGGCAGTTAGATTGTGCAAATATTTGGCACAATTAGATTTGTGGTGTACGGGATTTACTGCGGTAACATTGCCGTCTTCGTAAGCTTTACCGTGAGACGCCGATCTCACGTTATTATTATTAAGGTCGAGGTTTAGCGATTCTCCTAATATATTTATCTTTTCATTCAGCTCCGCGAACCTATCCGAAGCGCCTTGAAATTTGTAACCGGCATCACTGAGAGAGGCGCCATTCGAGGCCTTATTATTAGTACCCTTATTGTCGTGCTTGTTGCTGGTTGATTGTTTAGCTCCCTTTCTAGCCTTGTGGAAATGATTGTTCTGCTGAACTTTATTTGTCTGTGATTCATCCTCTATGGAAGAATTCGAGGAATCGGGTGAACCCTGCATATCACCAAAACGACTAACACATGTCGTAGTTTGTGATGGTTTGCTGTAAGGCCTCATAAGACCTCTGATAAATAGCAAATAGATATTTTCATTAAAAACCGATAATATATCGTGTCGTATTTAAGTTTGGACGCGAAATATTATGTTATATCTAAATGCCGATGTAAGAGCTTGATATATTATTAAAATTTATTTCTCATTATTTGTGATTATAATACAAGGGATTTTTATATGCAAAAAAGCTTTTTAAATTTTTTTAGGGTATATTTAGATCTGTCAATTTGATCAAAATGCCATTTTTATATATAGACGGATCTGAGGAGCCAAAGACGGAATAAACAAAACGAAAAATATATGTGAGATAAGGCCAATGGGGATGCATTCTTTTATGTTTTCAAAAAATTCACGTTTCTGACATTAATATTTATTGACTTGTAATATTAAAAATCGAACGGTATAACTTTGTATGCTAATTAAAACTCTGTTTTATTTAGAAGTTATATTTTTATTGAATGTATTTATGATTTTGCGACTTTTAAATACATGATACTGAGTAGCGCACAAATTTACAAGATTAGAAATTTGAACAGATGGATGATTCATGGTCAAGCAATCGTTAAATTTTCAAAATTTAATATTCTCACGCTAAACTATCAAATAAGTTTGTATTAATTCGAGCATATGATATGATAGTTATAGGAAGATAATTACTTGGAATCCGGTTGTGGTTGTACGCGATACATGTACGTACTAACACATGTATCCTGAAAGCCGTAATTTAAAGCTCCACCTTCGTCAGTCATCCCGTGAGTGCCTACACCAGCCCTTCCATAATAACTAGCTCCTTCTTCATCCTCTAAATCACGATGATCTGTAGCATAAGTTAATTAATAATGGCATTGATTAAAATTAGGGCTATGCTTAGATGTATAATCCATTAACGCATGGATGTAATTTTAAATTCAAGGCATTTTTTTAATCTTCTCCAAAGAATGGTAAATTTATTTACCTCCAGATTTATGAAATTCCATGAGAGGAGATTCGTAATTGCGAAGGTGTTCGTCGTGTGTCGCACACATCGCATGATTTACTGCAGCCCCAAGCCTTGGCGAATAATATCGCGATATAGGTTCCCTACATATAACATATGTTTGCCCTAATTAATGACTAAACTTTTTACGATAGCTTTAATATTTTTTATATAATTAAAAATATTCGTGAGCTTAAATTTCATAAGCATATTTAACAAAAAAATTAAAATATTTATATGAAAAAAAAAATAAAAAGTAAATTTATACAGTATGATTCCTTGTTCATCGGTCCTGCTGTCCATAAGACGTAGATGCTGAGGCATATTACTGTTTTGAGTGCTACTGTAAATGGATGACGACTCCCCTGACAGTGTATTGTGCATTTGATGATGATGATGGTTTGCGCTATTGTAACGGTCCGGTCGGTGACCACCGCTCAAAGCTCCTCCCTGGTGACTCTCATCATTTGAAAAATTTAAGTGGTGCATGTGAGCTTTACCAAAATACTTGGTCGTTCGCCGTTTTTTCCTAGACCAATGATCAAATAAAAATATGTTCAGGAATGAAAGTTAAACTGCGAAAAAAAAAAAATGTTTAACTGTTTAGAACTAATTTGGCTAATATCTTTCATATTTATAAAGTTTACCGGTTTTTCGAATTGACTTTAACAACAAAAATTTTAAAACACGAATGAGACCAAAAAATATGGAAGAAAATTTTTTTTTGTATGTAAAATAATTAAACTTTACCTCTTAATTAAATATATATCCCTATAAAATATGCCATATTAAGTTTATGGGCGGAATGTTTTTTATGAATTAGGTGGGCGTTAGATTATGATATCAAAATTTAATTATTTTAGATGAAAATTAGAAGTTACATTGTATTTCGATAAGGAAATAAAAATTATGAATTTTTTTAATTGCTAAAATCTCGAGAGTTAAAATTTAAATTTTTAAACTATTACGCCAGGGCAAAGGCTTATATAAAAAACTAGAAAAACTTTGGAGGTAATAACATAGTACATTTCCACTTAAATTAAATAACCTTCACACTTCTATTTTTGTAAACCCGTGAAGAAAATAATCAATTTATATTACCAATAAATAAATCCGAGTAACGTTAAACCGAGGAGGAAGGCCAGCAAAAGGGCACCACTAACTACTCCCGATATAACCGAAACATCGTTTGAGGTCAGAGCTTGATGAGTTTAATAAACAAAGAAGTGAATTAAAAAATCATATATCACCATAGATTTTAATAAAAAGGCTACTCATTACACAGGTCAACAAATATCAATGTTAGAAACGTGAATTTTATGAAAACATAAAAGAATGCATTCCCATGTTGGCCTAATCTCATATATATTTGTCGTTTTTTTTAGTTTCTTCCGTCTTTGGCTCCTAAGATCCGTCTATAACAAAAAATGGCCTTTTTTGACCAAATTGACAGATCCAAATATACCTAAAATGAAAAAATTTAAAAATCTTTTTTGCATATAAAAATCCCTTGTAACTTATATTTTTAATCACAATTAATGAAAAATAAATTATATTAATATATCAAGCTTTACATCGGCATTTAGATCATAAATAACATTTCGCGTCCAAACTTAAATACAACTCGATATTTAATCGGTGTTTAATAATATTATTTGAAGTACAGTTTAACTATTGTGAATATGCAAAAATAAAATTTTATTTGAATCTTTTTTGGTTTTTTGAACTTTTTTTTCTAAAATTTACAATGTTTATATTTGACTAACTAATTGATTAGGAAAAATGGTAAACGGATTTGATATTCCCTAAGATGGCAGGTTTGATCTCTGTTGTTAACTAATAACTCTCAAAAAATTGTTGACCTGTGTTATAAAAAATTAAGGCACCAATATAGAGGAGTTTGGTGGTAGCCATTAGCTTAGGTAGAAAAAAATAAGTAATTTAAATTGAAAGAATTAAAAACAATTTTAAATAAGGTAATAAATATATTTTGGTAAAAAAACGCAAAAAAAAAATTTAGAAAAAAACGTTAAAAAACATGTAAAACCTTAAGCACACTCCAACACGTACTAATTTAACTTACAAAACACTGTTCAGGCTTATTATGTAATCTTAAATTTTAAATTATTTTTTTTCTATATTTTTGGAGTTTGTATATACCTGTTTCCAAATCCTCCTTTTTGGATTGCAGTGAGTTAGTGATCTCTTCTTTTTCTTCCAGCGAAACTTCGTCGTCAGTGAGCAAATCACTTTCGCGTAATTCCAAATTTTCGTTTGTGGTTTTGTCATTTGGCAATACTCGGCCGGTCTCAGGGGTACCATGATCAAGCTTAGCCCTACCGTCCCTATAACTTGCACAAAGTTCGCGCTCGCGATCATTAACGGCCGGATCAGTTGAATTATAGCCACAATTTAGCGGAATACGGCTCCCAAAGGTTGGATTTATTCTCAATTGCGGAGAATCGGGAGTTTGAGCAGTATTATACCTTTTATCATCAGGTAAATTTTGAGGCCGTGACGAGGTTATGAGTGGAGGTTGCAATACACTCAAGCCGGGTTTAGCAGTACCACTGAGCTTGACAGTTGGTGACTCGATTCGTGCCCTATCAAAAGGGGGCGATTCTGTAAGTGAAGGCTTGTTTACAGCTGGTGTTTGAGGTTTGAGTTTATGAATGAGGTATGGCGATGTGCCGGAATATTCTACGCACATGGGGTTCCCTAAATCGTCAACGGTGCAACGCGTCCCGACGAGACAGGGTTCGGGACAAACTATTTCGCACTGCTTTCCACCCAAACGGGCGTCCTCACACACGCAAGTCCATTTTTTGACGCGTTTCTTGACTACTTTTACCACTACGTTGTTTGTTTTATCTTTAACTGTTAAACAATTTAACATTAATTTTTTTTAATTTGACAACTATATCGTGGTCTTCAAAATGATGCAATGTAAATCATCCAAATTTTTTCACAATTCTCCCCTTGAACATAGGATGTAAATATAACTTTATTTCAAACTAATAAAAATAATAAATATAACCGCGAAGACCCAACCCCGCATGATTATGCTTTACACAATAATATAGCAAAAATTTATTTATCATTTTAAATGTTCTTTGTTTTTACTATTTAATTGGGCAGGTTCACACTTCATTTAAAATTTTCTAAAAAAAATATTAGTCCAATGTTGAAAAATTTTGTAAGGGTAAGTTTATTTAGAGTCTTATTAATATGTTTATCGGCTATGTTTATAGATTTAGATAAAAGTTTACCAAGATCCCTAAATCTGCCTATAGCAACTGCTTTAAGTGTTAAAAAATATTGTAAAAACAATGATTAATAATTTTGATCTAAAAGCTCAAATTTTAAATTTTCAGAATTTTTAAATTTTTTGTAAAAACGAAAGAAGTCTGAACACGCCCAAGGTAAATGTTTTGACTGTAAAGAAATGTTACAAAATTTTTGTACATACAAATATTTAATTATCCTTAATTGTCATGGGTGATTTAAGCAAAAATTAAATATTCTATATAAATATTGTTTTCTCAATTTTTAAAAATGTTAACCTATATAAACATAATTCATGCGTTTATATCAACATTCTATATCTAAAAGATTTATTAGCGTTGCAATTTATTTTAAATAATTGGTTATTGTCCAAATTTACAGAATTTATTTAAATAAATTTAAATATAAAGGCAAAACTATATTAACAAAGTTCACAACTTCGAAACTGGTAAACTTATAGATATTTAAAGAATCTCATCCTTATCGTGGGTCAAACGAATTATATTAATGCTAAAGTAACATGGCTCTGATTTTCAAATATAAAATAAGAAAGCTCACCTTTCTTTAACATGATACGATCTATCAAACGGCATGGTTGCCCATTTTTGCAACTTGGGAGACAAGTTTCATTCACTATAACCTCACACCGTGCACCACCATACGGATATGGGCATTGACAGTTAGGCATTCTCGGCTGTTTTTGGGAAACTATCAAAAAAGTTTATAAATCCATTTTGAGACATATAATAAAGTACTGAACTGAATATATAATCATTTGTTGTAAAAATAGAATTAAGTTACGTATTACTAGTATCAAATTTTCATGAATGTCTTATTTTAAATGCATATTTCCGTAGAAAATTATCTCAAATTGTTAATTTCGGAATAATATTCATATACTAAAAAAACATTTGGTCAAGCTATTCACGGTTTTATTTTAAGGCGTTAAAGCTATTTTAAGGGTCCCTTAATGGCTGCGGCGAGAAAATAAAAAGCTTGAAGAAAATAAATTGAGCGCATTTGATTACTATTAGGGTGGCTAGTGTAGAAAAAAATTAGAAAAATTCTAGATTACATTTATTCTCATTTTTTGATATTAGCCCTTAATTTAATATATTTTTTACATTTTTGAAATTAGAATTAACCGCAGGCATTTATATAAACAATGAACTCTTTCAACAGTTTAATCGATGGGCAATGATTAAAGAGGTCATTACAACTAAACTGTGTTATTCATTTTGAGGGCTCCTTAGCTTTGTATTCACAATTTTTATGGAAGTTCGAGAGATATGCGTATTTTTAAATATAGTTTTATAAAGCCCATTTCCAAAATAATTGATATATGGTTTATCATGAATATGAAGATATACTTTTGTATGCAGGATCAAACACATCATCTTGTTTTTCTACATGAGCTGCCTTACCCAATTCTTCGTATTTCCGGTTTTTGTCGTACTTACAGGTCCCACCATTCAGACAGAGACAGGGCTGATAACAGCCGTTAAGTGGCACGTGATGCCCATTTGATCCACCAGATTTAGTATCCTTGATTAACTGAACGCTAGGCTCAGGACCGGTATTACCGGTCGAATATGTTGTGAAACCGATAGGGCATGGCAAGCATTCAAAGCTACCCGACTCCCGTTGATAGAATCCAGCGGGGCAAGGCAGGCAGCGATCTTTTTGTATGTCGTAATAATGGCCACGGTTGCAATTGTCTTACAAATTAAATAAAGAAAACTAAAGTTGTTGTTGATTGCCAAATATAGGGACTATGTATATATTTATATAAAAGGATTGCATGTCTCTATTGACTTTTAAAAATAGAGTGCTAAAAAAATTTGTCAAATCTAAGATGTTATCTGAAATATAAATAGAAAGAAAACCTTTGCAATCTGACACAGAGGACGAACCTTCGCATACCGTTACAAGTGTCTTATTATTGTCTGCAAACATGGGACATGGGGTACATTTAAACTTGCCCTCCTGAGCTTGATAAGTACCTCGTGGACAAAATAAGCATTTAATTGCTTGAACATCATAATATGATCCTTTGGCACACCTGTTATATTATATAGATATTATATTGAAAGATGAATTATGGAAAGATTGAAAATTTTATGTTATAATTAATTAAAAAAATGTTATGCGTTTTTTGCTGACAATTATAATAGGCATTTAAAATTTTGACTTGGCAAAAATTAAAAAATCGGAATTTTTTTCAATTAAATCTTTTATTCTTTGCATTTAAAACCAAAATAAATTTGTTTTATAAATTTGAAATGTATTTTCTCATTGCATATTTAAAAACAATTTTTTACTTGACACAATTTCCATCAATTTTAACAGATCCAAGATCGCATTTTTCTATGACGTCAATGGCAAACGCGTTAGGAACTAACATTAACTCAACCTCCTTTTTGCCGGTTCCAAACAAAGGGAGAAGGAGTTTGTTTAACGTGACTTGATTGAACTCCGATTGGGGATTGGTTATCCGTATTTGGAGCCATTCCATTAGTTTATTTCGGTGCTGTAATCCGATTGGCTCAGCATTTAAATTTGTAGGGCCGGATGAATTGTTAGATGAGGTAGTTGTTGCAGAATGGGGTGCGAGCAGTAGCATTTGAATATCGTTTAGTATCGTAATTGCCAAAGAAGCTTCGGGATTGGTGGGGGTGCCCTCAAAGCATTTAACTCGAGTACCCAAGATATTTAAATTTGCAATTTTTGCGGATTGCTTATTACCAGGCGGAGTGGTACAATTAATGAGCATGCATAGATCTTCGTTGTCATTGATTAGCAAAGCAAATAACTTTTTAATCGTGCCCTCAAAATTTTGCTCAACCTTTTGAAGTAGAGCTGAATTAGGAGATTGACACATGTCCAGATTTACGGATGTTTTAGGAATAAGGGCACCGTATTTGAGCGTGATCTGCATGTACTCGTTCGGACTAGTGACATCCTCCGAACAATGAGGGTAAGCAAACACAGATGACATAACACATGCCGGCGCTAGATTTCGTGGACGCCATTGACCGTCCTCAGAGCAAGCGAAAAATGACGGGATGGTCTAAGTTACATAAAAATTTAATAAAGTCAAATTTTACGTATATTTAAAGTTCGGCTGGCCCATATTCAAAGAAAATCAAACCTGATTAAAATAATTAATCTTCAGCCCAACTATCCATTTGTAAATATACAAACCAACACCTTAATTTAAAAATGTAAAAGTATATTATAGCAAAATATAACACAGGTCAACAAATTTTTGTGATATGTGTTAACTACAGAAATCAAACCTACCATCTTAGGAATTTTCAAATCCGTTTACCTTTTTTCTAATTAAACTTATTAGTCAGCTATAAACATTAAAAATTTTAGGAAAAAAAATAGTCAAAAACAAAAAAGATTCAAAAACTAAGAAGAATTGAAATTTTTTTTTGCATATTCAACAGCTAAACTGTTAAATTCAAACTTCAAATAATATTTTTTATGAAAACCGATAATATATCGTGTCGTATTTAAGTTTGGACGCGAAATATTTTGTATTATTTAAATGCTGATGTAAGATCTTGATATATTAATAAAGTTTATTTCTCATTATTTGTGATGATAAATATAAGTAGTAAATGATTTTTATATGAAAAAAAGATTATTAATCTTATTTCTTTTTAGGGTATATTTAGATCTGTCAATTTGGTCAAAAATGGCCATTTTACGTTATGGACGGATTTAAAGAGCCGAAGGCGAAAGAAACAAAGAAAAACGGAAAATATATATGAGATAAGGCTTTCATGGAAATGCTTTCTTTCATGTTTTCATAAACTTGTTTTTTGTGACATTGATATTTGTTGACCTGTGTAATATACACTGTTTTTGGATGAATTATGTGATGGTTAAATTAAAAATCAAAAGTAAAATATTTGGCCTAAATATGTTATGAATCATTTTTAACTATTCTAGGGATGGACCTTTGGTTCCAGATAATTTTTTTATAAAATAAATATTACAGTGGAAAAGCTTCGGGGCATGTGATTTTTTAATCCATTTTGTTTGCAAGTTATTTTGCATTGCTTGCTATCAAAAAATTGTGATTGACTCCAAACATTGCAGGTTTCTATAATATCTTGATATTTCCTGATACCAGGACAATCGTGTTTTATTACTGAAATGCGGAACTGTGTTTGTGCGTAATTGCCGTATTTGTCAAAGGCAATATACCTTACTCTGTGTATGCCCCATGTGAATAAATCACCTGAAACAATGAAAAAAAAATTAGTCAAAGCCAGAATAGATAATGTTTGAAGACAAAATTAAGGTTTTGATAAATTTTAACCAAAAAGGCAGTCCTCTGAATTCCATTTACCGTTTTTTATTTTGACAATTTTCTTACCATTTATGTAAATTCAAGTGAAAATAAAAAATCAAGAGTAACAGCTTTTGCGGAACAAAACTAGAACACATCTAAAATATGGTAACCTAGCTTTGTGCTAGTAAAAACAATAATGTGCCTTTTCTAATAACATTTTAAAATAATTAAAAAAATGTCTTTCTTAAAGAACCTAGAGGGCCAAATGGAATTCACTTATATAGGTTTACCTGAAAAATAGTTCTGTTCGAGTTTGTTTATCCTTCCATCGCTATCCAAAAATACGGGGTCAGGCCAGGTCACACGCGTTTCTTTTTGCGGAAACCTCAATACAACTCTGATATTTTCTGGCTTATGCATTAGAACGGGTGCCCCTTTTGGTTTCAGGACATTAGATATCACAGGGGTAGCGGTTTGAGAACTAATTGGCCCAATTAGGGTATTTGGAATTGATGCTATTGCTAATGTAAAGAGTTCAAATAAAAATACTTTAATTATGTGTAAAATGCACGAATGAGACAATTAAACACTTTTATAAAATAGTTTAATATTTCTAAAATAATGATTTTGTATTAAAAAGCTACCCGTATCACTGATGCAAAAGTCATAATTGGGTTGGCTAACATCCTTCCACCATACCTCAACTTTTCCCTCAATTTTTTGCGTAAAAGCTGGCCAAGGCACAATTAACCTTTCGGTCGATATAGATGAGCTTCGACATTTACCCTATATATATTGAATATATGCATAAAATTAAAACGGCTATAACACAATTTGTTGCGTTTTTCATAACTTTTTCCGTTTTTTTTTCGATCATATTAATTTTTAAGACTATCCTATGACATGAGGTGCCAATATATGGCATTTCTACGAAGCAATAACTCGAAAACTAAAAAGTACAAATAAATAAAATTGTGCACATCATAACTTGAATATTAAATTTAAAACTATTTTAGCTTTATGGTTTCTTTAAATAAAAAATATAAAAATGCAAGGTTAACCAATTTTTACGGCAAAATAGACTAAAAGGTATTCAAAACTTTTATGCACATTAAATAACTATTATTAACATTTTAAGCTTTCAAGTTGATTAACCACATATCCTTGGGTTTTCAAGACTACATCACGATTTTAAATCTTAATTTTTTAAACAATAATACTGCGAAACATTAAAAATAGAAAAGAGGGTTAAAGAGAGTAGATTATATTGTTGTCCCCTTATTCATACAATTTAATCAATGTCGATGTGTATTAAACAATGTCAATTAATTCCAGAAAATTGAATAAAAAATTGTTAATAAGAGTAATAATTTAAAGTTATTCACTCCGTCATCTAATTCTTCGGGAAATTTAAGAGCTCTCTCCCAGAGCTGAACACCAGTTAGATAACCATTAAATCCCTGGCCGTATTTTGAGCGCACGTTGCGTAAACCTTGATTTCTTGCCCGAGAGATCGGTCTCGTATAGCTTTGGGCATCACCCAAAACGATTCGTATGTAATCGGGTAAGGTGTAAAATTCTTAATAAATGAATAATAAGAACTATGCTAAAATATTACACATACAATAACACTGGACAACAAAATTTAGACGACCTTAACCTCTTTTGGCAACCAATGTTTTGGTTAATTTTTGGGGTTGTTTTGTTTGGGGAATTTTTCCCCCCCCAATTTTTTTTTTTTTAGAAAACCCCCTTTTTTTTTTTTTGGGGGGTTTTGTTTTTATTTTTAAAAAAAAAAAAAAAAAAAAAAAAAAAAATCCCCCCATTAAAAAAAAAAAAAAAAAAAAAAAAAAAAAAAAAAATTTTTTAAAAAAAAAAAAAAAAAAAAAAGAAAAAAAAAAAAAAGGAAAAAAAAAAAAAAAAAAAAAAAAAAAAAAAAAAAATTAGCCTCAAAGCGTAGCAGACCTCAATATTATTTCCGAACCAAATAGTGTTTTGGGCATGGACTTAAATAAATGATTAAACTTTAGGGCCTAGTCTGACCTTTAAAAATTTGGCAATGGGCAAGAATGTTAGGCCGCGGAATATTAAAACATCTATTCTACAAAAAAATTGTTAAATGTTTAAATCAACATACTTTCTAAATCCCCAAAATTTAGTAATCAGAGCACGTATAAATCTTTTACCGTCCTGGGTAGACCCGTGCGCCAATGGCTCGCTATCCAATATGATGCCGTACTTGCCTTTCAGGTATACGAACGTGACATGGTGCCAAGCTCCGTCGTTGATCACGAACGGGTCGAATGGTATAAAAATCCGGTTATCGCTGTTATGAGTCGGGGAGAGTCCATTACTTATATCGGTGTGAGGCTCGCCACCTGAGCTCCCACGGAGTTTTGAGTTGAGTGTGGCTGCGTTCGCAATCCGATTAACTTCCACGTTTCCCGGAACGTTGTATTTCAAGAATCCAATTCTATCTTGGGAACTTTCGTTATCATCCGGACCATCGCTAAAGTCATCAGTCTTTTGATCATCGTTGTCGATGTCAGAGTAGGCACCGGTATGGTAATCCTTAAACAAGGCAAGTCGCACTCCAAAATGATCCATGCCAAGAAGAACCCGCTAAGCGTATAAGAAACACTTTTGCTTATAGTATAAATTTCCATAGATATATATCGGTCGGTTAATATGGGTGGAGCCAGACTAATATTAATTTATTCTCCACGTTTTAGCTGAACACTTATACGCCTTTACGATGTTTTACTCTTGTTATTGAACATTAAAATAAAACCTATTCCATTCAAATAAATAGCCCCGAGAGGGCCTTAAATTTTTGAACTAGTGGATGGGTTAAACTGAATTTGGATTTAAAATCAGCTGGTGAACTGGGCTGGGTTAAAAAAAATTAACAACGCCGGACCTAAAACTATCAGGACATGAAATTCATTATGAGGTAGATTGTAAGATAAATTAAGAAGCTAATGATTTTATTTAAGTTAATAAATGACATGGCCAAAAGGCATATACCAAAAAATAGGATTTAATTTATTTACCCCGCGAGGTTTGGTAGAAAATGAGTGTCCTATTGACGGGGAATCTTGATCAAATAGCGCGTGATCATCCTTATCAGTTTCAATGAGGGATAAAAAGATGCCTGAATCTTCAGGTTTTTCATACTTGACCCATGCAGTAATGGTAAAAGCTGGTGTTTCGTCTGCCGGCAACTTGACAAATTGGGAGAATGCAAACGTTGCTGAGCCATTTTTTTCACGATCAAAAAAGTATAGGTCAAAATTATCACGGACCGTTTTATCACAATTCTTGTCTATCAGCGTATGGTTCAGCCTTTCTTGTTGGGATGTTATACCAGAGTAGTAAAGGGGAGCTTGATTCAAAGGACATTCACAATAAAATGCATCATATCCGTCAACGCAACGACCTGAAATGTAATAAAATGGTATATTTATAGAGCTTACAAAAGTGGAATTGTAAAAAAATTGTCCAATTTAAATAAACCCTACAATTAAAAATTGATTTTAACTTCGAGGTGGGCAGGAGTGTGGTTTACAGTCATTTGGGTTCGATTCACAATGGAATCCAACAATTCCTTTGGGACATTTGCAAAGGTAAGATGGGGTGTTGGCGGCAAAAGATTTTGGTATAGGTACGTAAGTTCCGTTAATCATCATCATAGACCTGTGTGTGTTTTTCTTTCCCCTGAAGTCAACATCATCAGGGGCAAAGTTAATATTTATGCAGGTTCCACCATTGAGACAAGGATGGGCTTCGCAGGGGTCTCGCTTAATTTCGCAAAATTGGCCAAACGATCCGAGGGGGCATGTACATGTTACGGCGAAAGTAGTTTGATGATTTAACGAATTCGCCATCGTTAAGTGGGTATTAGGCGAACCAGTAGATCTCCGAAAATAATTGCAAGTGCCTCCATTCTTGCAGGGATTCCCGGAACATGGATTGTTCGACGGACTAACAATTTCACAAGATTTTCCAAATATTTGTATGGATTGATTGTTTCTCGGATCTAGACAAATAGGAATACATTAGTGTATAAGGAAACATTGTGAATATCATAGTGTTTTAATTGTACTTGTGAAAGATGTTGGACATTGGCAATAATAGTCAGCCGGGTATATATCAAAACATTTGGCTTCGGGAAAGTTACAGACGCGATTAAGGCCTTTCGCCCCTTCGGTTTTCTCATCTACAATTGCGTGATTTGGTTTGCAACGCGAAATCATCCGTTCACATGAATGACCTTCCCAGCCGGGTAAGCAACTACAATTTATTTCGGTGTCCGTATTAACGCAACTGCCCCCGTTTAAGCAGTTGAGACTAGAACAGTTTATATAGGAGTTGCTTCCAGACCCAATAGCTATAGTTGTATCGTTGATGCCCATAATGTAGACGCTCTCACATAATTGCCCGTAATAACCGGTTTGGCATTCGCATAGATATTCAAGATTTTTTATTAATGACGGTACACCGTAGTGACTAGTTTTAGCTACACAAGCTTTGGTGCCGTTGGCATTACATAGCGCTTCCTTACAGGGATCGTAAGCAAGTTGACAACGTGTGCCCTAAATCATTAAATTATAATTTGGTCATTTAACACGTAAAAAAATTAAATTTCATCACTTTAAATATCGATAAATAATATCAAAAAATATACAGTAAGGTTGTGAAGTTTTATATACCTTAAAACCAGTTGGACAGACGCATTGCTTGCCCGATGGCTGTTTTATGCATCGACCACCATTCAAACAAGGAATTTGTTCGCAATCTTCAGCATTATGCTGGCATAGTACACCTAATTAGCAAAATTAAAGATAATTTTGAAAATTCATTCATTATGAAAAAATTCGCAGAGAATATTAAATTCTTACCAGTAAAACCTTCTCGACAATTGCATGTAAAATCGGAGCCAATGTTGATACATGTTGCCAAATTTTGGCAGGGCGATAGCGCGCACCAATCAAAAGAATGTTCACAGTGTTGACCTAAACAAAACATTTATAAAATAATACAAATGGTTATTCGTCATCTTAATTTAAATATTTTTGCAATTTAAACGCATATACGCAAAGTGGTCTACAAAACAAAATATGACTTCTATAATCGTAGGATAAATCTTTTCGACCAAATAAATCGTAATCCAATTTAAAAGTTTAAGCTAATAGTTTATAAATCTCTTTGCTAATATATAACATGAAGAACCATATAAATGCATCTAATCGTAAAGATAGAAAAAAATTATATATAGGACCAGTTTGTGATCGGCACTCCTAAAAAAACTGTTGCCAAACGCCGAAACTACGCATAATTCCATGACTTGCGATTACAAGCATCACTTTGATTGCTCTTATAAATCTGGTCTAAGCCATAAGCATATAAAAAATTGACGTGGCAAAAATAAAGAAATTACCGTTAAAACCGGGATTGCAAACGCATTTATAACCGATTGGAGTATCGTAGCACTTCCCACGTTGCTCAGTTGCTCGCCCATTAATCAGAGGATATGCGGCGCCATTACAGAGTCGTTGATATTTTTCGAGCGCGCATAGCGAAATCTTTACGGTACATCTCATTCCCGTAAATCCAAGTGGACATCGGCAATAGTATCTCCTATGCCCGTCTATGCATTTGGCTAACGGACCGCACGGTCTTTCGGCACAATCATCAACGCTCCGGTCACAGTGCTTGCCTTCCCACCCGGGAGCGCAAGAACACTAATTGTAAAATTTATAAAAAATCAAGTTAAATGTAATATAAAGTTAGGTCGAGTCTTGTAACATAAATGTTTACGAAATAAGGGACGTTAATACGATTTAAGGTAAAACATGTGTACATTTTTGAAAAATGAGATACGGCCTTAAGCACAAGCTAATTCTTATGTTAAACACCAAAGAATGATTAATTTTCAAATAAAATAAGTTAAATTAGCTCGTTTTTATCACAAATATAACAGGTAAGGTAATATAGATAACCTTTTGCTAAAAAATAGTATGTATCACCTATTTTGTTTCTGATACATGTTTACCTATATAAAATTGTAAAACACCAGAAACCCACCTTATATCTTCCTAAAGGCAATTTCAAACACGCTGCGCCATTTTTACAAGGATTAGCGTTTAAGCAACCCTCAGCGACAAGTTCGCAATTTGGACCTCTAAATCCTGGTCTGCACAAACATGTATAACCGTCGATTTCGTTTTTGCACATCCCGTCGTTTCTGCAAGGATTTAGAAATGTTACCGAGTCATTTGTTACCGTCTTTAACAAGCAATGGTCAGGTAAAATTTCACAGAGGCTTCCAGTGAACCCTATTCAAAAACAGAGCTGGATTTGACCAATCAATATGAAGCTTTAACAAAAATAAGTATCTCGCTATTTGACATAATCTTATTTGTGTATCCTCCAAATCCTTTTAAACAAAAGTAACCTTCAGGGCATATACAGGAAAATTTTGATTGTTCGCTATCTCCTTCATTCAAAAGAGTTGATAGAGGTACGTTATTGCACGTTCCCCCATTTAGGCAAGGCTGACGCAAACATGGTGGAACATATTGCTCGCAATTAGCCCCGATGAAACTCGGGGGACATCGGCAGATAGTTCGATGATTTACTTTAACATATAAAATTAGTAAGAAATTAAAAGACATATTGAATATTGACCTTATTTTTAAATACTTCTTAAAGATCTTTAATCAAATTATCTAAAAGCGCAAAAAATTTAGGGTGCCTTTATAGAAGTTTTTTAAGAAGTATATAAAAAGCTTACAAATAAACATAAAATGTAACACTACCAGCACGACAAGTTCCGCCGTTCTGACAGTAGCCAGGTCCGAGCTCCAAGCATGGATCGTTAACGCAATCCATCGTTAAGCTCAATTTTATACCCAATATCTGATTAAGGTCAAACATGGAATGGCTTGCAAATAATTGTCGCAAACAAGAGGCAGGAAACTTAATGATGCACTTGCTGACACCCTCACACTCGCGTCGAATATAGTCTAGCAGTCCGTTAGGCGTCAAGAGACCGCAGGAGTCTATATCTAAATGATTTGCGTGACAACAAAATTTTAATCAATTTCAATAGCATATAAGCAACTGACCTATTGTCAAATTTTTGTTAATACCCGGCCAAAATAATTAAAATTTTAGGATTTTTGAAATTGAAGAAGCCGGTATAAAAACATGTCGAGGGGTTGAACATGAACCGTTTAACACAATATGTAGTAAAATTTAAATTTAGGAAGAAGCAACTGGCAGGTCTATCCGGTGTAAAATGAACTCGTGTAAAATGACTTTTACACGAGTTCATTTTACACCGAATAGAGTTTTACACGAGTTCAGTTTACACCGAATAGTAAAAACGCTTTTCAATATAGGAAAATTTTTTAGATTAGGGTTTTCTAGTGTAACTTTTTATGGAATTTCGAATATATTTTATGACTCAATAAACGATGGGGATTAAATAATTACAAAGTTATTCGTTATATTCTGCTAATCTAAAATTAAAAGGAATTTTTTTGTACTAGCAATATATAATTCAGAGGGCATTCATTGTTTTAATTTATAAATATAACCATAAAGGTTATTAAATATCTGATACAAATATATATATCGTGCATCAAAAATGAGCGCTGCCCAGTGTGTAGCGTAACAGCAATAAGCGAGAGTTCCTGGGTTCGAGTCCCTACGAAGACATTTTTTTATTTTTTTTTCAAGATATCTACATAAGTCAGCATAACATTTGCGTACTTATTTACAGCTGATTACTCCATAGATTGTATATTTTTTGTCTTATTTTGTTTTACGTGTCCTATTACATCAACAGAGAAATCGACTAAATAGTACACAAATGTTATGCTGACTTATGTAGATATCTTGAAAAAAAAAAATAAAAAAATGTCTTCGTAGGGACTCGAACCCAGGAACTCTCGCTTATTGCTGTTACGCTACACACTGGGCAACGCTCATTTTTGATGCACGATATATATATTTATATCAGATATTTAATAACCTTTATGGTAATATTTTAATATAAATTAATATAATGAATGCCCTCTGAATTATATATTGCGAGTACAATAAAATTCCTTTTAATTTTAGATTAGTAGAATATAACGAATAACTTTGTAATTATTTAATCCCCATCGTTTATTGAGTCATAAAATATATTCGAAATCCTCATAAAAAGTTACACTGTAAAACCTTAATCTAAAAAATTTTCCTATATTGAAAAGCGTTTTTACTATTCGGTGTAAAATGAACCGGTGCAAAACACTATTCGGTGTAAAATAAACTGGTGTAAAAGGTCATTTTACACGAGTTGATTTTACACCGAATAGACCTGCCCAGAAGCAACACAAACATAATTATGTTTGAGAGATTATGAAAGGCTGTGAAAAGATAGAAAAAACAGAAGAATTGAAAATTAGGATATAATTTAGTAGTATTAATCTGAATAATTCCTTTTGGATTTTTTTGTAAAACTGTGTTATCTATATGTAACCTTTATGTTGAGTCACGGCCCTTTGGTACCAAAGGTTCGAAATTTCAGTTATTTCTAAATCAATCAAAGGTGCTGATATAGGGTGTGAATGTGCCGGCTTACGTTCCCGCGTGATACGGATAAGCTCTTGGACCGAATCAAAGAGGGTCCGGCAACGGGATGCAGCTTGTAGGTAAGTTGATACGTTATCAAATTCAACATTGTCACTTTTGTCCTTTTGCTTCGAAACATTTGGACCAATAGTTGCTTGAGATTCCTCATTATCGTAATTTCTAAGAGGTTCGTTTGTAATGCCCGAAGAATTTATGATGTTGAGCACGTATTTCGAGATTGGTATTAAGTTTCGTCTAGCATCAACACGCCTGTGGGTAGTGTTTTGTTTCCGTAATATTACGTGCATGGATATATCCATAAATGTGAGGATTTTATTGCCAGAGCAGCCGACGTATTGCGTCAAAATCGCTTTTCCTGCCCTAGTTGCCGATAAATTCCCCGAGACTGATTCAGTATCGAACGGGGGAAAGCTGCAAAAGTAGGCGGCGGTTAAATCACGGATCAAAAATATTCTTTTGAAGGATTTGTGTGGCCCGTGTGCTGAGGGGCTTTCCCGGCGAGATCTTCGAACCATAGATAGCGTAGAATTTGTACCTCCAAGGGGGATTATTTGTTCGTTTCTAGGTATTACGTAGATGTCATCTGGCGTATCAATGAATTTGCGTACGTTTGAAAATGGCAGAGAGTAGAGTGAGCACACATCTCGATTGGAGTAAAACTTGTATCCCGAACATACCTGGAATTAAAAAAAAATTATAAAAACATACTCTAGAAGAGATGCGCAAAGTCATGAGAATTATTTGTTACTTAATTATATAAAAGGGTTTTGGACAAGGAATAGTTTTAGAGCATCTTGGGGAGGGCTTATCAAGCATCATTTATTTATAACACAACTCGATTTAAAGTTTCTCCCATACCTTTGTCCATATAGGGGCGAACCAGTGTATAGCTCTGACTCTTTTAACTCGAATAATACAAATATATTACCGACAGAAATAAGATTTGCTCGAAGCCGGTTACCGAATTTTTAGGCTTTCACTTATATATTTTATTCTCTTAATTTCATTTATTCCAAAATAAGCGAATTTGTTGGTTTAAATCACGGTTTTACACACGTAAACAAATAATTAGTCGACCACTGCTGTAGAATAAAATAGTTGACTGACGCACTCTAATCTGCCGTTTATTAAACCATGTTCAAGCGACAGGGCTTAATCGCGCCGAAAAAAATAAGAGATTTCCGAATACACATTGTTTGAGCTTTATAAGGCATGAACTCTAAAATTTTTAGGCAACTTGAAAATCATAGTGCTAAAACGCAATGTTAATTTAAAGATTGATTCTAACACAATTTAATTTTTTACTTGAATATTCCAACATTTTAACCGACAAGTTTTTTGATCTTTAATCTCTTTATATTCGTGAATTAAAAAAGCTGAAATATCCAACGAAGTTCCAGGTCGATGAGTGGGTTTATTTGGCAAAGAAGAAGATTGGTTTAATGAATCTATTTTATGTTCATTTGAAGAAATATCCATAAAAAAGTCAGCCCGTGTATTCGAATCACCGGTCATCGGCAATATAGTTAAATTCCCATCACGTTTAGGATATATATTTTCGTGGTTTAAGTATTTTAGACTATTTAATATAGCTGAATCGTTGGTCAGCAAATCAAATTCATCAGCCATATGTTCCTCGAGGTGCTCATCTAAAGAGAACAAACAAAAGGTGTAAAAATTTGTCACAGAGTTTTACAAAATTATGCAATTAAGTTAAACTTACCGTTAGCGTTGCCCGGGATTTTAATGTCTTTTTGTATTTTGTCGAGCTCGGAATAACATTGTTCAAGTGACGTTGATGCATTTTGAGCTGTGCGCAAAACGAATGGGCATTCGTAGCAAAATGTGCTACCATGTGTGGGTTGATAGAAATTCTGGGGACATGGCATGCATGGAACTTGACCTAATAGTATAATTTATATTCTTGTCAGGGATGGGCAAAGTCAAGTTTCTGAAAAAAGGAATAAAATCGACCTATTACCAAAATTTAAAAGAGGGTAAATAATCAACGAATTTTAAAAAAACTGCCTTGGATTTAAAAAAATTTCCAAAAAAATATTGGTCTAATGCTGAAAATTGAGCTAGAATTATTGAAAGAATGGTATTTAAATAATAATTAGCTACGGTTATATAAAAGTAGATAGAAGCCTAATAAAATTTTTAAATATAGTCAGAGCAATTGTCCCGGTGGTAAGAACGAAATATCGAAAACAATGTTTAACAATTTTTTATGTAAAAACCCAAATTTCAAAACTTAAAATTTTTTAAATTTTCGTAAAAATGAATGAACTCTGAACGCGCCATTTATAAAATAAAATACTCTAATATATGCTGTAATAAACTTGAGGTAAAGTTAGAATTATGAAAAAAATAAAATGGCCCTTAATTCTGCCTAAGGGCGTGCCTAATTTTATTTTATTTCGGGATATTGAAAACAATGTTATATCTCATCAATCAAACGTGTTAACACGCTTTATCAATGACAGCAAAAAAGCCTTTGGCCATAAAACATGTGATTTATACTCGTTTTCAAAAAAAAATGAAATAATACCATGACTTATGTAAACCAGGCCTGTTTAAAAAAAGGCCAGCCCTTAAAGGGGCATACTCAATGAAATAAGAAAAATATACAATTTTTTTAATTATATTTTTCAATGGGCCTTCCTAAAAAGCCTATTTTTTCATAAAATAACGAGCTTTTTATCTAAATGGCTTGGGCTTTATATAATAATGCAACATTTAAAGAATGGGGTTTCTTTGGAAAGGATTTTTTATCTCATTTTTGGGGGCTTATTTTCCCCTTTCGGTATATTAAGAGTTTTATTCCTTTTTTTTGGCCCGAGAAAAAAAGACCCATTTCTCCCATTGGCAGACACTGTATCCAGCTTCGGTTTAAACAAAACAATAAAAAAGCCATTCGAATGGCCTTACAAGAGAATGGGGAAGTAATAACTCAGTGCTTAGGGGCCAGAAAAATAAGATTACCTTATATCTTTAGTAAGTGGAACAGATAAAGAAAATTCATAGCTTAGCTAAAAAATTCATTCTTATTTAATTTCTTGCATGCAGCAAGTCTGTAACTTTCCTCCTCTACCTTTTACAAAAGACCTAAAATTTACAATGACCAACCCTACTTAAATCTATATATACATTAAAAAAAATATTTACCGGTTGAAGAATAATGACCCGGTTGACAGGGTTCGACACAATAATCGTTACTACTGGCACCAATACCGGAGGTTATGCGATTTCCCGGACAAGGGATGCAAATGGGTGACCCGTAGAGCCGACTAAAAGTGTTTTTTGGACATGCCGTACAAGGTATTAAGCCACCGTTCGCTCCACGCATACCAATGTTGTTGTTCGTAAAACTTGAATACGTTCCAGGGATGCACATAACTTTATTGGAAAATAAATATTTATTAAAGTTTTTGGTGAGTTTTGAGAAAATTGATCTTTCACTTCTTGATTGCAACAAAAACAATTTCAATGTTAATAAAAGTTTAATAAATTTAGGTTAACAATTTGTATATACGTTTGCATTGGTCGATGTTATATGCGTTAGAATGCTCGGTTGACATGCCAGCCGGACATAGTTTGCAGTTAGTTTGATGTAATTTGTCTTGATACATTCCCACAGGACAAGACACGCACGTTTCGTTCGTGCTGAATGTTCCCATTGGACATTTAACTAAGGAAACATTTTTTTAAATCAAATGGAAAATATATCTTAGCGTCCATTAACACAGTTTTTTTTTCTCAAGGTAACGAAGTTTTTTAGTTAGCTGTTTTCATTAAATATATAATTTGGTAAGGTTTTTTTATGTAAACATAGGAAATATCAAATTCTAATAAACCAAGAGTTAAAGTTTAGCTAATCTATATTAGATTCAAGCGATTACCGCATCGTTTTTCCATAAGGGGAAATTCGTATTCATTTCCAGTTCCCGTGTAAGAATTCACGTTTGGCTCTATGCTGTCATCCTTAAATTCTTCTTGTTCCGTCGATTCTCCTTTAAATCTCTTGTATAAGACGGTATCCGAAGGGCACCAGTCATTGCCAGACCCGAAACTGGTATATGAGGCGTACATTCTGTCCGGACATTTACTGTGATCGGCATCTAATGCAGCGTCCCGGTTCGGGTAGTAATCATCAGACACCAAGTTTAGCCTTGATTAACAAAGTGGAAAAAATATCAAGAAAATAAAAACAAGTGTTTTTCGGTTAAAGTGTTGATATATTATATATAAATGTGCCAAAAATACATATGGCAATTACAATGGTAATTAAATTTTAGTTCTGACAATATATTACCATTGTAAAATAAATGAAAATCACATAGGTAATTTATTTGATTAACTTGCCCATCCTACAAAATATAATGATTCATATATTGTAAAACACAGGTCAGCAATTTTTTGAGAGTTATGAGTTAACTACAGAGATTAAACCTGCCATCTTAGGGAATATTAAATCCGCGTTTCCAAACTTAGTTGTTGGTTTTAATCAAACTTGTTAGTTAGTTAGTAAAAATATCAGAAAAAGGTCAAAAAATCAAAAAAAGATTAACAAAAATAAATTGAAATTTTATTTTTGCATATTCACAATAGTTAATCTGTTAAATTTAAACTTTAAATAATATTTTCATTTAAAACCGATAACATATCGTGTCGTATTTAAGTTTGGACGCGAAATATTTTGAATTATCTAAATGCCGATGTAAGAGCTTGATATATTTATAAAAAAAAAATTTCATTATTTGTGATTGAAAATATAAGTTACAAGGGATATTTATATGTAAAAAAGATTTTTAATATTTTTCTTTTTTAGGGTATATTTAGGTCTGTCTATTTGGTCAAATTATAAGGCCAGTTTTCGTTATAGACGGATCTTTAATGGATCACAAATTCGGAAGAAACTAAAGCATAAATTTTAAATTTAACATGAGATTAGGAATCATAAAAAGGATGCATTCTTTTATGTTTTCACAAAATTCATCTTTCTGAACATTAATATTTGTTGACCTGTGAAATATAATAAAACATTGGATTTATGTGTAGATAAAATCCTATCGGTATAATGAATACTACTTAAATATTTTTTTATAAATATCAAAACATTCAAGATTAGCTGTTGGTATTTTGACGATTTTTATTGATTAGGCCTTAAATATTCGAACCAGGCCTTGGTGGGAGAATTACCTCATAAGGGGTCGAATTTCTTTAAGCTTCAGATCCAATACTAGTCGCAGGGATGAAATACACTTTTTAATTGAATAGAGCGAAAGATATGTGCGACTTGAAGTATATCTCTGGTCTAACGATTCATGACTTGAGTTTTTGACATTTTCGAGGCGTTCATCTCGTAAGAGAAATTGATAATGGATTACAACCTATTAAGAACAAGATCAAAGTTATGATAAGTAAAGGTTTTTGTAATTGATAGGAGACAGAGGGGGGCATGCCTGGTGTCTTAAATAAATTGAAATAGTAATTTTATGAACCGAATCAAGCCTGGCCTGCTAATAGGCAAATTATCAGCTTGCTCATCAGTTTATAATTATTGCCGGATCGTTTTCAATAAATCGATAAAATTTGGTTAAAAAAATAAAGTCATAAGTTTTGAATTTAAAAGGTTAAAATATAAAAATGGTATGAAGAAATGAGGCTATTCTATCCAAAATACATCAAATTGAAGGAAATAATATTTTAATTCAGCCCAACGCAATTTACAAATATTTCGGCCAGCTCAATGAGCCCATTTAATTCTCATGCCCGAAAAAAAACATCAAAAGCACCCAACCCGGTGCCGGCCCGCCTGTTAAAAGACCCGGGCTGAGATAAAATTTAGAAAGGCAGGACCGGGCCTTATGAAAATTAGGATCGGGGTGGGCTGGGCTGATATTTTGATTCTCATATTCCCTTATTTTTAACTAATAACATTAATTAAACTATTGATTAATCATGATACGTTGAAAGGTATACACTTTGTATTTTATTGATAATTTAAAAACAAAAATTTTTGGGGTTGTGATTTAAAATTTTCGGGCCATGAAAATAAGTCGTGCGGGCCGGGCCGGAATACTACGAATTTGAACTTTAATTTGCATCCTTCCCCTCCTCTTGGAATATGTAAAATTTACCGCCCCGTCCGTATTGAGATCAAGGTTTAGTCCATTGAAGTAGACGGCCAGAGCTTGGCTACCTTCTTTTCTGCAAACTTCCGTAAGATCGCGACTGACGCGTTCTACCGTTCCACTTTCAATTAGCTTGTGGTGCAAAGTGCTAAAACAGGCGTCATCTCGTATTTCGTACTCGTTGTTCGCCGAACGATAATGAATACTTAATGTTATGGTGTGAAGCGGTTTACTTGCCTCTGTTAAAATTATATAATTTTTAATGTGTCTTACAAAATTTCTACAGGTAAAATTAAATAGCTTCAGAAACATACAAACAACTAATGGCTTAGTTTTATCGTCATTTCAATAAAAATATTTTGATAATTTCCTTAACCGTTTATAAAAGGTATTTAATAAACATATACCTTCAATAGTTTTGCAAATTTACAAATTTTGAAATTCTAGGCTAATTTAAAAAATTGTCGCCCATCCATAAAAAAATTATCACACATTAAACAGTTTTTGCCCGTAGCTCAGCAACTTATACACATCCATGCAAACTCATATCTCATATTATTTATAACCTTCAAATCGTATACACAGGGGAATGTATTTAAGCGGAGTCCACGTATTTCGAGTTTTGTCAGAGCACTTATAAGTAATTTTATCCATCAACGAGAGCCGTTTGTTATAGTCAATATCTATTTGATTGTAAAGTTTTCGATAGAAATACTGGTGAGCGGGCATTGTCACGTCAGCCAAGAAGGTAAACCCAGATGGGCATCTGGCTTCACATATTGTTTCAATAGGGTAAGATATATTGTGTGTCAGAGGTCTAGTTATCTCTTTTGGGCCCTCCAGTAGCCCAATTTGTCGTTTTGTCCGTGAAAATGGATTAGAGTTTGATGTGGTTACATTAAAAAAAGGGTTTTGTTGCCTAAATAGAGGCATTTTACCCTTTTGACGACTTTTTTTGGCTGTAGATGAGGATAATTTGGATTGATCATTCCCGGTCTGGGACTGAACGTGACACCGAAAAACGGGCTGTTGCACGTCAGCATTATTTTCAAGTAAATGCTTGATGCTTACCATGGTTGACGCAGCTAACAAGGTCTCTGAGGCACACGGGTTAGCCTTAACTGTAATGTGAAAACTGCAAAAAGCCGAATTTCCTGATTCATCAGTTGCCGTAGCAACTATGAGCGCGAAGGAGCCCACATTAATAGGCACCTTCTTGGGGTTTATAAGGTTGTACGTGATAGTTGGTACGTCGCCTGAATCATCGATGGCTGTAATGGGAAATTGTGAGTAAATGTTAAAGTTCAGAGGGAATTTGGTGAGTTTAACTGCCAAGTCCTTCCCCTCAACCAGTTGTCTCCAATACGTCTCGTAATTGTATCGGTTATTTACGTCCGATAAATAAGCTGGGCTGTTGGTGTCTTCGACATCGCTGTAGAACAAATTGTCTTCGTCGGATGCCACATAATTGGTAATATTCAAGGGTACGTAATGCGTGTAGCTAGACGGACAGGTAATAAGTGGGGGCGTAACATCTATTTTTAATAATAACAAAAGATTTATTTTTTCTTAGCAATTTTCTGAAACAAAAAATATGGGAGAGAGGTAGTGTTAAATGCAATGTCAACTAATTAGCATACCTTTAAGCACGATTCTAAAATGACAATATCCAATATTTCCGGCCTCGTCGAGTGCCATATACGATATCGGTGTTATTTTGGATAATTTGAGAAGGTAGTGGGGCATAAACAGACCACCCCCGACAAAGTATGGTGGATCAACCTTGTAAGCGACCACTCGGCCTGAATTATCTGTCGCCCTGACGGGTGGCATAGCTGAAATTGTTGATAACAATGTTTTGATAGATGCCAACCCAACGTTGGCGAATTCGGGTCCGTTGGTACCATTTATCATGTAAATGGTAGATATTTTTCGTAACATCGATGCATCCAGATAAGAGTATTTAGTATCACTAGGTGTGCATAAATCGTTTCTAGGAAATTTTGGTGGTTCTATGTCGCGACATATAGGAGCACTCGTTGTATTCCAACGTGGTTCTGCGTCACCGTCTAAAAAAAATATTTTGGTAATTAAATAATTTTAAAAAATTAGAATATCAATTAAAAATATTTAAATTCCTTCCTGACTTTTCAAACTACTGGGCAAACCCATTAAGGCTTTTACTTTATTAACCCGTAGGCGGACGGGTTACATTAGACCTCCTTTTCAAAAAGCTTTCCCTATTGAGGTATTAAGGTCGACTTAGATAAATATTGAATTCATTTACTCGAGGAGTTAAGCATGCAAGTGATGGTTGGGTAATTCGGTTTGAACCCAGGTTGAAGACAATCAAACATGACAGTGGCCCCTACCTCGTATGAGTCTGCTATCTGTCGACCGTATAATGGTATTCCGGGGTCTACACACGTGGGACCTATGATGAAACGTTATTTTAATAATATGTTTTTCAATTGACAAGAATAAAATTATTAAAATTAAAAACTTGTGCATGTTGTCTTGAATCAGCTAAAAGAAAATTTTGTATATTAGGTTTTGAATTTATCTTTACTCATAGTTAATATCCGCCCCCAGTTGGACAAAATATTAAAAGAAAAAATATCTGACCCTTATATAATTTAAACAGGACCATGATAATTCTGCCCCCGCCCGACATATCTTTAAATTAAAGCCTGAACCGGTCCGGCCTGGAATTTGAGTTATAGTTTTAGGCCCAACCCGAGCTAGCCTTACAAATACGGCTAGAAAAAATTTATAATGCAAGCAATAAATTTTTTGCTTTAAATTAATAAAATTCAGAGGGTAGAGTTATACACTTTATCCAGTGATAAGTAAATTACTCATTTTTTAGTTATTGTAAACAATGGTTATAAAAAAATATGGCAAAATGAGATATGAAAATTCAGCCCAGCTCTCAATTTTTTTTATCTAATTTAGGCATGGCCTCCCGGGCTGTTTAACGGCCACCCCTGGCTATTAAAAGGGGGGAGGTTGGGGTGCCTGGGCCTGGCGAGCTTTTGGATCCCGACTTTGAAATTTAACACAAATATAATAATTAAAACAGTATCTCTTCTGCAAGCAATATTGTAAAAAACAAAATTGTATTTTGGACATTTTAGACCATACAATATGTAATTATATAGGACTACAATGCGTTGCTTCTTAGTTTTTTTTACCTCTGCATCTTAAGTCTCCAAAATCCCATATTCCATCGATGCCGCATCGAACAACTGTATTGCCAACGGAAGAGTTGCCTATAATAACGCTCCCAGATGCACATTTAAATTCAAAGGCCGATCCAAATTGGTACCGAAGGTCATCCATTTCTCCTGAAGCTGTAATCGAGGTGTTGGGACTATCAAACAGATAAGTTGAAAGAGGCATGGTAGGAGGCATGCCACAATGGACAGCTAAATTAAATATTTACAGAAAGGTAATATAGTATGAGAAAACCATTATCTAATCAATGCCAAAATGTATATAAAATTGTTAAATCAAAAAAAGCTCAAATATGAATTGGATAGAATGTTAAACACTTGGCTTCAAAGGCGATTTTCAACATTTTTACTGCAACTCAAATAAACTTTAAGGTATTACGTTGGCAAACAGGTGTAGTTCCGGACATCCAGTAATTCACATTTTCTACAAAAACTTGTCGTTTAACTTTATTTGTTATAAGACTCGAATTTAATGTCGGCATTGATCCAGCAGAAGGTTTCATAGGGTTGTACATGCAAAATCTTAAAATTTATGATATTAAAATTTGTTATAGATGAAAAATAAATATGTTATATGTTCCACCAACAAAACGCTAATAATTTTCGAATGGCTTACTAAATAAACGTATGCATTACGGAGAGACTTTATAGATATGCCATATTTACCACCATTTTCAAATAATTCGAAACCATCAAAATTAACTTTTCGAGTTTCAGCTAAATCATTTTCAATATTAACATTACAAAATTATAAAATAAAAAAGGGAGAAAAGTGTACGGGTGTCTTATAATAAAAAAAATTTATTTTTTAGAGGGGTGGAATGATTGGCCTAGGTGACTGAAAATTTACCTGTGGCCGCTGTAAGCAGTTTTTCCAACAGAAAATCCCGGCGTCTTGCATTCGTACCGAATGGCTGAGCCATAGCTGACAAAAGGTGCACCCGAAATTATTGTAAAACCGCCTTGTAATCTACTGTTTAGAACAGCTGTCGATCCTTCGTTCATTTGTATGTTTTTACAAAACGCATCTAATCAAAGAGAACATTGTTTTAATTTAGGTTTTATATCTCTAAAAAGTTGTAGTTTTTCAAGCAATTAATAAATAGGATGAACATTATCAAATATTTTTAGTAAGATTGAATTTCCAAATATTTCTTAAATTTTTAAAAAGAACAAGTAGATCAATATGAGATTATGATCGATCTAGTTTGTCAAAAAATTTAATAAATAAGGAGTAGGATTACTTTATAAAATCACTATTTGGAACTAATAAATTTAAAGCGTGTAAACGCTTAGTGTGACAATTATTAATTATTACAATTGCAGTGAGGTGGTGGTTCCAGGTTGCTCCAGGTGCCATCAGATTCGCATTGGCTCTCCTCGTGTCCGTTGATTTGAAATCCCACGTTACATTCGTAGCGAACACTATCACCGAAATAAAATGGTTCTTGCATCAAATCGAGTGGAAAGGAATTGCGCGGGTAGATTTTTAAATCTTCAAGCTTAGTCCGATAATACTTGCTTTCGTCGTTTAGGTGATTTCGCTTTACGTATATTTGACCGTGGACAAATTCTTTGAGAGGAAATGCGCCACAGGATTTCCCTAATGATAAAGAATAATTATTTTTTGTGTCATTTTCAATTTGTATCTCTGTATGTGCCAATAATTTGAAACATTAAAACTGACTTGCCTCTAGATAAATGATTTTCAACCCTATTCGGCTCGTCAAACAATTGAAATTTTATTTTATTCGACCAATTAACTGTTTTTAATTTAGCTGTTCTAAATATAATTTTAAGATTTGTGGGTAAAAAACAAAACAAAAATCTTGGTGAGTGGAATTTAATTTGAAAAACAGTAAAACTTTTTGACGCGTCCAGCCCTTCCCAAATTTTTTTCCTTCGGGGCAGTTCGATTAAAATAAATCTCATCATTTGAAGAAAAAATTCGGATTGGCTTACGAATGCAAGTATGATTGATCCGTAAGATATCGTTTTCAAGTCGTCCATTCTCACCATTCGATATATAAACGTCTTCAGTGCCATTTGAAGTATAAAGAGTCCATCCTGGGGGACACAAGCAAAGATAGCCCTTTTCCGACGTACTTTCTTTAACGCACCCGTGGCTACAACCGGCATGCTTATTCTCGGCAGAACATGGATTTGGATCTGCGTATAAATAAATTATGTTAAGTTTATTAATTTAATTGTATTTATCCAACTAAATAGGGCAATATATAGATTTTTCGGACTTATTAAATAAAATAAAATATTAAGCTTTGCCTTAATTTGGCAAAACACGTTAAATTTGACACTAATAAAAATTAGTTTTACAAAGATTAACAATATGTTTATGTTAGACACCACTAAATTTTACAACTACGTATACTTCCGCATATTCCCATAACTCATTTTAGTTGTTTTCAAAATATTGGCAAAATACCAAGAGTGGGTTTCCAGTCCAACGAAAATAAAAAGGGATATTTTCCGTATAAGAAAAAAAAAGTGTGCGCCCATTTAGAGGCGAGGTGATTATAGCCAATATTAATTTCAAAATTATTGTTGTTAAGCTTGTCATGGCTCAATTATTTTTTTTATTTTTTACTTGCAACATAACTAATTTAGCTAGGCTAACATATTATGGCATCTTAAATCATTAGCTGAAAATTAAATTTTATAGTTTTTCACAAATTTCTATTTTCCGCATACATTTTTGGAGGGCTTATATCTGAAAATAAAAAAACACCCAAAAAATGATTTGTTATAATAAGTTTACCACTGGGACAATTAAAGCGCTTGCAGCCAGTTAGCCCAAAGCTCAAGCAAATGTCCGATGTTTTTCTATCTGTATTCACGGCCACATCCACATTGTTGGTGTTTTCATTCAAATGTCTTCCAGCTCTTTGAGTTACGTTATTGCCCGACACGGGGATCACCAAACTAATCTCAATATAACTAGCATCTAAAAATGCGCCTTGTTCCAAAAAATCGTAAAACAATATAGGTTTTTCGCCATATTCTTCTCGTCTTACAAAACTGGTCGCTTCTGGGATTCCATTAGAATCATTGGAGATGGTTGACAAGTTGCTCAAGTTAATTTTGATAGGAACACCTATTAAACATTTACATAAATAAGAGTGAAATAAACATATTTCCAACTAATTTGAATGAGCAGATTTATTGTAAGCAAGGCATCATAAATAAATTTTTTTTTTAGATTCGGCGCTTTAAAATTGAAAATTTCCTGGGCTAACTTTTATCAAACCCATGCCAAAATTTTAGGAGTGGTGCGTGCTAATTCGACAAGTGGGCCAGCTTTTTGCGTCACATACTCATTAATAATTTTTCCAAAATAGGGCCAAACATAATTTGTCTTGAGGCGTCTCCTTAGGTAAAAATTCGTTAATTAATTTTACCGGAAGATGTTTTGGCCAGCCAATAAAAATCGCGTCCATTTTTACTGAATCGGATTGAAATGCGCGAATTCATGAGTTTATCTGGAGCGGTATTTAATTTTTTGGTTCTTTGTGATTTTAATTTGTACGGTATTAAATCGTCAGATGCTGCATCTATTTGATCCTTGATATTATTAATGTCCGCATCAATAATTTGGTCTTTTCTTAAACTTGTCTGAACGTAGAGACGATGGAAGATGAAAGAATTTGGTAGGGATATCTATGTTGGTAAAATGTTTTATACAAGCCACTAAATTTGTCAATTTTTGCAAAATCAGTATGGTGAACAGGTTAGAAGTTAAAAAACTTATTTATGGGCGGAATTTTTCAAAATCACAGCTCAATGAGCACATGCAAACACTTAAAAGCGCCTAACAAAATTATGAATCTTTTTTGTTTTTAAGGTTTACTGATTGGCAAAAATATATTTCTGAATACTTTGATTTGAGACGGCTGTCCTAGAAAAGGTTTTAAATAAGGTAACTAAATTAATAAATTAGTATACCCTAAAGCTAGCTTGGGTTTTGGTAATTGACGGTTGAGATTGATTTATGCACCATAAAAACGGAAAATGATTTTCGGGCGTCTCAAAATGAGAACTTTGCCATTTTGTGTAAGAATTGCGTGTATCATAAATTTTGTACAAAAGGTACGGGTTATTCAAGGCAACTACTAAAATAGGTAAAAATATATTTTTCTACGTTAAGTGTATGAATGATAACTCCATCGGGTCGCCTAGCAAGGTTAAATAAAAAATAAGGCGACGACCTATGCCAGGCTCTTATAAAAAATGATTATTTCCATATCGGTCCATGTACTTACCATGGGTGCGCATACCAACTTTTAAAAACACGTGCGACCTGCGTGGGTTAAATAATTTACTTGAATTGTCTGTGAAATAGTGATCAATATCTTCGCCACTGTTGGACACAGCCGGTATTCCACCTAAAAGATTTGTGTGTGAATCAATTTGTGCAGTTGGTTGATCCCTCATCCCCATTTTGGAAGAGATAATCCGGTTTGAGGCAGGCATTAATTACGGCCCCTTTGCCCATCACCTGCTTTTGCGTAATTAGGTCCTGATTTTTGTCAGTCTTGCAGGAACACTCGTAGCCTCCTTCGAGATTTTTGCAAAGGGTTGATCCCAGGTCACAGATATATGGGTTTTCGGAACATTCGTCGATATCTAAAAAATGGTGTATGAATAATTGGGTGATTTTGCGTCTAATTTTTCAAACTGATAAATATAATCAAAAATCCAATTTTTTGGGTTTTTTGACATTAAATACTTAAAAATAATATAGAGATTGAGAAGTTAGGGTTGAATTCAAAAACCTTCACAAACGGGTAACGCAGGTGGCGAATAATAGCTCTTAAGGATCGAAGGGTCACGGTTTGTCAATACGTTGTTCGAGTTGACCAATCGGGTATGACGACTAAACGCCGTTGTAACGGCAGTTGGGTGGCACGTTATAACGTCCGGTCCGTTTATACGGTAACCGGAAAAGCATAACACTTGAACCGACCTACCGTAGATGAAATTTTCACCCGCCTTGGTATCAAAATTAAATTTGACGTAACCGTTGAGTATTTCGGGAATTGGGCAAGGAACAGCTGTTAAGATAAGGTTTATATAATAAATGATGCTGAAAACTTAATTGTGAATAGTGTTTAATTCACATTTGAAAGTGGGTTTAATGTTACAGTTTTGCCCTATTCATGTACTGAAACACAAAATTCCTATAAACAAATATCTCATATTTGAAAAAATGAACTCGTGTAAATTCTATTCTAAGTAAAATAAGTTCGTATTAATGGTTATTTAATACGAGTTTATTTAGACCGAATAGAAGCTGAATTTTAACTTGTAAAGCGTATATATTAATTTTTTAAAACAAATACGTGTAAGATTCAAAGAACTCGTTTAAAAGGTCGGTGTTTATTTTGTACCGAATAGACTTATTTGTAACAATATCAAATAAAAATTTGTACGTCGGCAAATAGGTAGTTTTTGAGACCATTTTCCATTAAAATGGCATTGGGTTATAGGGGCACCCACCATTGTAAACCCTTTAAAGCATTGCATTTTGAGGATTGTGCCACCGGAAGTTCCGTTGCCACTCAAAAGGGTAATAAAGCCATTCTTCAATAAATACTGAGGTTTGCAGTTCTTGACAGCTACAAGATAATGTATAAAAATGTGTTCAAGTTTGGCCAAAATTTGAACTAGAAAGGCGTTTATAATGAATTTTGTAAAAATTATAATAATAATTTTAATTAGGGTATTACGTATGCATTCCTGGACACCATCCCACCTTCCAAATTGGTTGCAACGTATATCTGCAATATCCTTACCATTTGGAAATGCAAATCCCTGCCGACATATATGAGTTGCCGTGCCACCGACGTTAACGTTTGATGCTTTGTAAATTATCGCATTAAAAATCTGAGGTACCGGCCCGCAGCCTATATCCTGGTCCTTAGCTATAGATAAAAAGGATATTTCTAGAATTTTATTTAATTTTTTATATAATAAGGTGCATTCAAATTTGAACAATTTAGCAAAAACATTAACCCGCGGTTGGCACTGTGGGGTCCATATGGACCCCAGCACTTTTTAAATTTTGAATATCTTTAAAAATATTAAATTTTATTGGCCAATATTTTGTGACTTTTTTCTTTAATATATAATAAACAAAACTAGTACTTAAAATTTGGTCTAAGTAATAACAAAGTTTGTTTAGTATTGAATTAGGGTCCATATGTACCCAACTCTCTCAATTTCAATGTTGAAACCCAAATTATTGCCTCTATTTAAATTTAAACTTAAATAATTGCAACCTTATTTTTTAGTTATTTTTTTAAATAATTTTAATTATTAAATATACCAAATGTTTGTATTGTATAATATTAATAAGAATTTTTTTCTCTTTAAAATTTCTAGTTTATGGTAAAAAATAGCCAAAAATAATTTTTTATAATAAAATATTTTATTTCATGAAACTCTCTAAATTTGTTCTACTAGACGTAAAAACACGATTTGATCATTAATATTGATACATTTAATTATATACATGATTTATTTAATATGGAAAAATGAAAAATTTTGATTTTTCAGATTATTTTCTACTTTGTGTCAAATATAATTTACAAAATTCATTTATGATAACTTACATTAGTCTATAATTAAAGAGCACGAATTTCTCTTCAAAATAATAAAAAAATGAAGATCATAGCTTTAAAACTCTTAAAGTTGTAGAGGTTTAAAATTGGGGTCACATGGATCCCACAACCGCGTTTCAAATTTCTCACCCTACCATTCGCCGGTTAAATATTTGTGTTTTCCATTTTCAACTAATATTTAAAAACGGCCTAAAAGATGGCGCCAATTTTTCTTACAATAAATACTTTGTTTGGAGATTGTTTAATGGTTTATCTCAAAAATGACAGTATTTTTTTAAATTATAATAAATATCTTTTTATATCAATCAAATGATTCCTAATTTAAATTACCTCAATATATACGAATCTGGACTTTAATTGATTTGTAAATTAGCTTCTCCAAACAAATTTTTTACATCCAATTAAATGATTTCATTAAAAAAATTTTGCTCGAGCAATTTGAATTTAAACTTATAATTAACTCGTACGTAACATAATTTTGCGATTTTTATAATATTATAATATTATCGAATTATAAAGGGTTGCATTTAAATTTTATGGACACCTATTTCAATTATAATGATAAGAGAACCAAAATTAAAATTTTTTCTTATAAAGTTTATAAGTAATTTAAGATTGGGGTTGGCTAGTCTACCATGCACTTAATAAAACTTTTCATCCGACCATACGCAGGTTAATTGCACGGAGTTATGGCAAGTGAAAATATAAAAAAGCAATCTGTTACCTATACATACAGGTATGTTATCGAGGCTCCATTGTCCACCTGTCTTGCAATGTATGATCACTCTGTTATCCCCATTGTTAAATCTGTACCCATGAAGACATGTGATTTCGACGACCGTTTTGAAGGATGTCTCTATCGTGCTTAAATTATAGTTTTTTCCAGCAAACTTTTGATTTATGTTTGGACAATCTGTATGAAAATTTTTAAAATGATACACTTATATAATTAGAGTTAAAAAATTAATCATGAAGTGGGCTAAAATATTTAAAAAAAAAATCTTTTTGCACGTTTTTAGATAAACATTTTTTGTTTATTACGATTTAAGGCTAACCGCGAGTGCTGAAAACAGATAAGTGTTTTTAATTAAGATATTTTTTGCTTCGAATATTTATTCCTTTAAAACCGCATGTCGATAAAAAAATTTAATCGTACAGGCTAAAATATTTTAATTGGATGTCAAACATCCCCGATGTTATTGTATTCAGGCAAACCCAGTCTGTCGGACAAATTGAATTGTAAAAAAAATATAGTCACCTATAGAGTATGAAATGATGTAACCAGTTCCAAAACCAACCGCATCGGTAAACATTTCAATTTTGGCTTGACCGTTGGCAACTGTAAATTTACTGAGCAAGAAGCTGTCTTCGGTCAAAATTTTACTGCTATCAAATAAAAGAAGCTCGTTTTTGTTTTTGCCGTCCTCCGAAGAACTGTTTGAGAAAGCTTCTGTGACATTCTGATCAAACTTAGTTGAAGTGATCTGTCAAATAAAATTATTTATTATGATATTCGCATGCACCATACTAACATATAGATTGGGGGTTTAACATTAAGTTTAAGAATAGGTAAATTTACAGCGTTTCTCATTACAAAATAATCTAAAATATAGATTTTATATGATATGAATCAAGCATTTAAAATCAATATATGTATTTTATTATCCCAAATACGTTTAACCTTGGTGATTTAATAAAAAAAAGCGATTACCCGTAATAAATCAGTATAGTGCATATCATATTTATCGATGTACATTGTCAAGTTTGAATTTTTGTCACCGACATTCACTTCCCAAATACAATCCTGAAAACGAGGGTAGGGGCGAGTTCCTTGACCAGGGCTAAATATAACTCCATGTTGCTTGGTTAGCGTATTATGACATCCTTAACAAATAATAAATATTTAGATTTAATAATCAGGCTTTCTGCTTTAGGTAAAAATAGATTCAGGTTTATAAATTTAAACACTGATTTACCTGTCTTATAATTAATTTGGAATCCCTTAAGTGCGGTCGTTAAATCCGAATAGAAATACAGATAAGCCTGAGGGCCCGTGGTGATAACAAAATAAGGCAGTTTAGAGTTGATTCTAGTGGTTGAATAGAGGCGGTTTGGGGTGCCCGTATACGTTCCTAACAAAGGGGCTTTTGGGGATTTTCCGTCCCTTATTTCAAGGTAATCGTAATTAGTTTCGAGCTCCAAAGCGGTTATCTAAAATCCGCAAAATAATACGTATTTAAGAAACAGTATTTGTTAGCTTGAGCAAAACACAGGCCAATAACTCTTTTTAATCAAATAACAGTGTTTAATAAAAAACAAAAAATAAATTAAAATGGCAACTAACGCAATTATACATCAAAGAGGCAGCCTAAATACAGTTTGGATTCTGATTCATTAGAGGACATTCTACATCAAAACGATTTTGCTTTTGTATATGGCAAAATTTTCAATCGGACAACAAATAATTGATCCGGCTTAATAAAATTTAGCTTACACAGACACGCTCTAACACAATTAACCTGACCCATTATTTATATGTTAGAAACGATATTAATTGTTAAATTGTGAATAAAAAAACAACTTAAAAACTTAAATATAGGATTGAAGGAATCAATGAAGCTATTATTAAGGACGTGGCGTTAATGTGAATTAAAAAAAATTTATTGCCCTACAATTGATCGGAAATAACTGTAATTGCGACTACATAGTGCAATATCAAAACATGCGGGCTGCAGAGGCTTTATTAATGAACGCAATCAACCTTCTACGATTTAGTTTTTCGAAAAATTTAAAATCGATTTTCATTTTGATTGTCAGGAAAAACATTTTAAATGTTAATAATTAACTAGAAGTGGGCAAAGGGTAGTTTAAAACACGTACTTAGGTAGTTCCATTATAATTTTTTGTCATTATTTTGAAGTTTTTAATTTTTGAACCTTTAAAATAAAAATTTAACGCGGAATGTTTATACGAAATTTATACCAACAATTTTTTGGTTAAATGAAAAAGATATAAAACTTTTGATTAATATCAGTAAGAAATACCTCGAATGTCAAAATGGCATTGTCTTCTGTTTCTGGTGCTGATATAATCCACACGCATTCGAGCCCGTTCATATAATTATTGGGATAATTTGGGGACGTTAACGTTTGAACGTGGGTTTGGGCGGTCAACTCCTGTAAGCACTCGACACGGACTGATTATAATTAATAGAATGTTTATAATTACTTCATTTGACAAATAATGGCAAACTAATTTACAATTACCTTCAACGTCTTGAAGATAAAACAATGTTAACGGAAATAAATTTTACATTTTGTGATAACTTTAATAGTAACTTCACAAAAAAAACTTAAAAAATCACAATAAAAACGTATGTATTTTTTTTTAAATAACAGTAATTACATAAAAACACAATACCATTTTAAATCTCTCGAATGAATTTAGAATATTAAAAATTATTGCAAAATTTGACCTGCACTCCATTCAATTTTAAAGCCTGGAAAGCTTTGTTTCTCGTCAGTCGAAAATTTAAGGATAGCTATGTGGTTTGGGCTAGAGTATGTTAAGGGTGAGTTGCTTATGTTTCGATTTTGTACCACTGGAAAAAGAGGTCCCGATAATTTACTGATTTCGACACTATCCGCTTCCTTGTTGCTACCGCCCATAACTATGAGTGTATCAAATGTTGGTTCGGTCTCGAACTGAACCACCTAATAATTGGATAATAACAAAAATTATAGCAATTTATTTGTCCTATTTGAAAACTAAAATAAAGAAATTAGATGTATAGGTTTTAAAAGAAAAAAAAGGATCGTGATATTTGAATTAGCCAAAAATGTTGTACAGCATACCGATAATTTTATTTTGGTGCCTATGGGGCCTTCAATCGTCCATTTACAATTGGTTAGGGGAGCATACGATTTTGGAAATCCAGGTGAAGTGATAACTCCATTCAGACCATTTAGATAGTATTGACAATTTCTATCTGTATCAAAAAAAATACTCATTTTTAAATATGTCATATTTTTAATATTATTAAATTTAGGCCCGGCCCAATAAGTGGTTAGCTTAAAGCGTTTTAATCAATTTACTACGGTTTAAGGCGTCAAAACTCTCAGCCTTTGATCAGTGATGAAAGATAAATATAGTCGGATTCTATTTATACCAAGAAATATTTTAGCCAAACGCCATGTGTATATACCTAATCTAAGTGTGCGTAACCCGGTGGGGGCGGTTTTTTAAATAACGAATTGTTTAAAACGGGCCGTAATCTTTCAGGTAGGCCGGCCTATCATGTACTGTTCGATACAAGAAGTTGACCCGTCGGCTTAAAAATTTTACGAGAACCGGCGTAAAACTACAAATAAGGCCATAAGACCTGGCCTTTTGAACCCGCAAGCACTACGACACGTGGTATACTTCCTGACTTCAATCAATTACTATTTCATTGAATAATAGTGGTTATGCAATTCTACCTTCGCAATTTGCCTCATCAGATCGATCATTGCAGTCATACTTTCCGTCACAGACGTTCGCGGGGTTTATGCAGCGGCCATCGAGACACCGAAAATAATCTACAAATTTGCGAAGTTGCAAAAAAAACAATTTGTAATTCATAGTTTTAAATATGGTCCAAATATCAGATTGCGACATTCTTACTTTTGATACAGGCATTGGCCTCGCACACGAAGGGCATTACGGTTTGGCACGCTGTGAAGAACCAATTGGCGTCATACATGTGAAGTTTGCCTACATTTTGCTCGACGTCAGCTGGAAAAGATTCGATCATTTTAACGGAAACGCAATGCGGAGCTGTAATAGTTGCATCCTGGTAATATAGGTTTCTACTGTGTCCAGCTGTTTTGCCTTTAATCACCATATCTAGTTTATTCCGCCCGTTTCTCTTGGCGGTCTCGTCCGCTTTGGTGTCGTCAGTCAAATTAAACACATTTTGTCCGGCGGCCCAAAATCCACTGTAGATCCAAGTGATGTTTTCGTCACTTCCCAGCGCATCCATCTCATCCATCGGAGAGAGTGGAAAATTATTCCCTCCGAAGTCACCTTCGGAAGATAAAATTTCCTTACCTGCCCAACGAAGGGTTTCCCGAAAAGGGCCGTTATTAAAATCGTGTCGTAAGCCTGTTTAACATGCAAATTATAATTATCGCCCTAATTTAATGCACGAAAGGCTATAAAAAAACGTTTAAGAAAAATGTTTTTGATTTAATTCAGATGCAGCACACAAAAATTGTTTTAAATTGTTTTTCACGTAATTTATAAATTAAAGACTTATAAAATATATTTATCCCTTTTCGGTCCATAAATGGTGAAAATCACATTTAAATTTGGCCATGTATGCTATTTGTATTTATTTAATGCAAAAAAAAAATAACAAAAACATTATTTGTGTTTAAAATTTGCTATATAGTTGGTGAAAATATATATACCAATCCAAAAATGATCGTATCCAGTTGTGATGGACGATTTTTTGACCGTTCGGGATGCTAATAAGTTTAGGTATCGGTTTGTATCGTAATCCCTTACACGTGCCAAAGATCCCCCGTAACTCAGGCAATCGTAAAGGGCATTTTTCCATGATTTAAAGACTGGAATGTAACTGTAGCACGTGGAATCTTTCAGGTTCCAGCCGGGTAGGCACTCGAGTTGAGAGTTGGGCAACGGGTTGTCATAAAACTGTAATTAAAAGTGGAAAAAAATAAATGTTTTAAAAACAATTTAATTTGTCGACCCCAAACCTAAAGACGTGTCTTTTATAACTAATGTTTATTTTAAATAAATTAGAAGTTTTTATTCCAGAAAATATTTTTGTGCCAATATTTGAATTTATAAACAATTTTAGTTTAAATTAAAAATATTGTAAATTGAAAAAAAAAATTTAATAACTTAATAGGGCCCTAACATCCAAAAATTACTGAAGACTGTAGAAATCTAGTCCTTGTCTTAAATTTTATACGGGTGAGATATTACAATTGAAAATATGTCTTTTTCCGCGGAGCTAAGTGACATTGTATTGCGTAAAACGTCAAATGAACCTACACAAAGATATATAGTCAACACTTTATTAACTACTAAAGATAGGAACAAAAGGACAATATATATGATTTCCTTTGTGCAAAAACCGTTTAAATGTAAAAATAGCAAATAAAAATATGGATTCATAAAATGTACTTTTACCAAATGACAATTATCTGCCGTTATACGATACTACCGCTAATGTTAAAAAGGGGAAAACAAAAAAAATTTAAAACAGTTATAAATAAATATATATATGAAAAAATAGTGTCTAAGTATTGTCGCTAACTAACGTTCCTACTACTATCCTATGAAAAAAGTAATTTTTCAAAATTAAAAAAAAATATGAAGTGAAAATTAATATGAAATTATACATAAATTAAATGTTAAAATAATGTAAAGGGAATGACATAAAGGTCTTTAACCTAGTCCTAAACTTTGGCACATACATGAAAGCAGCCACCTATGCAATAGTGTAAAACTACTTTTTCCCTGACATTGTGGAAAGGTAAGCTGCTGACAGACAATATGCACAATTTCATGACTACATACAATTAATTGTTATTATAACCAATATACTACGCTGTTTGTGGTGCGGTTCGGTCGAAATATAAAAATATTCGTGTTTCAAAAACCAAAAATGTGGTAACCTTAACAAAAATATCAATTCTTTACAGGGTAAATCCGTGTAACGCCATAAGCAAACTTTTGTAGGGGAAACCGGGGCAGTTATGACCCTGGGGTTTTTATAAACCGAGGAGTTTACAGAAACTATTGACATGCTAGGATAATTTTAACTGCTACGAAATAAACTTTACATTAGGCCACGTGCAAAGTGAGTTTTTATTTTCGTAAAGTTTTGAAATTTTTTTAATTTTATTTCTGAAAAAGCATTTTATGTACATATCCTAAATTTGGCAACATTTTAAAAATTTGCGTTTTATTACAAAATAAAATTTTTCAAAATTTTGAGAATTTCACGAAAATAAAAACTCACTGCACGTGCCCTTAGTAAATCAATTTCAATGAGTTTGGTTATTTTGAAGAATATTATTTTTTGTGTTTTAATTTAGAATATTATTGTTAATTATGTTCGAATTATAAAATTAATGAAATAAAATTAAAAAATTTAAATTAATATAATTAAATATATAAATTCTTCATATATTTAAAAATAAATATATGGATTTAAAATTCTTTGGCCTTATAATTTAGATAACGCCCCTAGGACTAAATTGAACCTTAAATCGTGAGGCTTTTTTGACCTTGTATTTTAAAACAAACATCTGTTCTGAACTAAACCCTGATTTTGAGAAAATAGTTGGAGTAATTTGTGGCCCTCTTAATGATCCTGCATGCCCAAAATTGGATTCTTCTTTAGGACACGTGCAAAGTGAGTTTTTATTTTCGTAAAATTTTCAAAATTTTAAAAAAAATATTTTGTAATAAACGGCAAATTTTTAAAAAGTTGCCAAATATTAATATATGCACATAAAATGCTTTTCCTGAGATAAAAAATTTTTGAAAAAAATTTAAAAAAAAAATAAATTTCAAAATTTTCAGAACTTTCAAAATTTTACGAATATAAAAACTCACTTTGCACGTGCCCTTACCAAAAACCTTAGAATATTTAACACGATGGGGTTAATCCAATTTTAAAGCCCTATCTTAGAGCTATGGAACCGTTTTTCAAGTGCTTTAGAATAGAATAATTGTTTATTATTATAATTTAGTTTAAGTTATCTTTAATGTATATTGTATATTTTTTTCTTAGAACAAAAATAATGAATGGAAAGTTTTCATTTTTATGATATATCGAAACTTTTTCAAAATCTAATAAAATATTACATAAATTGTGGTTTTTCTTTTTGGCTTAGTAAAACATTTTAAGATAAATTCGTAAAAATAAAATTAATATAAAATAAATTATTATACACTTTAATAAATAAGAGATATATTAAAATTAAATTTCTTCAAAGCATAAGATAAAAATATAAATATATTTTATTCTAAGAAAATTGCTTTTAAGCGCTAAAAATTTAAGTCATAATTTTCCAATTTAAATCATTACAATTAACATAGTAATTCTAAAACAAATATTATTATTTGTTTCTGAGCTAATCATTGGTCAACAAATCAATGTTAGAAATAAGTTTATTAAACCATAAAAGCATACATACCCATGATAGCCTCTCATATATACATTCCGTTTTTCATAGTTTCTTCCGCCTTCGGCTCCTTTAATACGCACATATCAAAAAAATGGTCTTTTGTGACCGAATTGACAGATTTTGCGACTTCAAAAATACCCTAAACAGGAAAAAAGAATCTTTTTTCATATAAAAATTCCTTGTAACTTATATTTAACATTACAAATAATGAAGAATAAAATTTTTTAGTATATCAAGCTTTTGCATCAGCATATGAATAATACAAAATATTTTGCGTCCAAACTTAAATAAGACTATATCATCGGTTTTTAATAAAAAAAATTCAGGATCAAATTTTACAGTTTAGCAGTTGTAAATATGCAAAAAATTCAATCCATTTTAGTTTTTGAATCTTTTTGTTTTTGACATTTTTACTAAAATTTTTTATGTCTATGGCTGACTTAATAATAAGTTAGATTAGAAAAAAAAGGTAAACGGAATTCCTAAGATGGCAGGTTTGATTTCTTTAGTTGGCTCATATCAAAAATTTGCTGACCTGTGTTACATATTTAAGACACAAGAATTTAAAGAAAATATTGCACATTTTTGAAGATTTACCATTTACCAAGTTTAAAATGTGCTGAGATCTACCTTGCCATGCCTGTCGCGGGGTAAAGAACTATGTTTCAACATAAGAAAAACTTAGATAACAATTATTATATTATCATTTATACATTTTTTAAAGGTTTTTTTAAAATAAAACAAGTGACCGGATGATTTATTTATTTCATTACATTATATAGCTTTTAGCTATTATTAGTAAGAAATAAAATTGAGGTAAATACGATAAAGTCTACCTCGACGCATATGGAAAACAAATTTTAGTTTTAAAAAAATTCCTGGCAGTAAATTTTGAAAAACTAAGGTTCCCGCCTTAGGTGAAAAAAATAGGCAAAATTTGTATATAAGGCAAATATATTTTTAACAAATTCAAAAATGTTTTCCACCGTCTTCAAAGATCATATTAGTTTGGGGTTAGTTTCATAACACAAATCATTCTTAACCCGTGAGTGGCATTGCGAGGTCCATGGACCCCAGCATATTTTAAATTTTGAATATCTTTAAAAATATTCTATGTTATTGATCAAAATTTTGTAGCTTTTTTCTTAAATACATAATAAAAAAAATGAGTAATAAAATTTTAATATGAGTCTAATAACAAAATTTGTTAAGAGCGTTGAAGTTCTATTAGGGTCCGTGTACTAGGCATGGTCTATTTCATTATTAAAACCATGATATAGCCTCTTTGTAACTTAAAATTGCTACCTTACTTTCAAGATATTCTTTCCCAATATAAAAGGTTCGTATTGCATAAAAATGTTAAGAATTATATTTTTTATGAAATATCTAATATTTAAAGGCAGTAATACCCAAAATAATTTTTACTTCATTATATTTTTTTTGTGATCTATCATATGTTCTATCACTTAGAAGCACAAAATCAATAAGTGATATATTTATTTGAAAATATTTATATGTATTATAGAAATATTAAAATTTCACATTTTTTAACTTTGTTTATTTGGTTGGGGAGCATTGAAATTGCTACGCGGCGACGTTTAAAACCCCTAGGGTCATTATGATTAAGCGCGTCTCTCCGCCAATACCATAATATCCATTAAAGTGACGCCGCGCTCTACGGATATAGCATGCAGGCTTTACAACCCTGGCAAAAGTCGAAAGCCAGAGTCATCCACCTGCTAAAACAATGCCCCGCTTGCCCTCTATCTCTTGAAAGAGACGGTATACCCATCAGGGCATAGCCCCTTATTAAATTTGTTTTAAATAAAATTTGCAATTTAAATTAATTATAATTTAAATAAGTTTATAATGATAGTGCACATATTTCTTTAAAATAATAAAAAAAAATGAGGTCCATGGCTCTATAACTTTTGAAGTTACAGAGGTTTAAAATTGGGATCCGTACGGACCCCATTGTAGCATTCGTGTTAAAAATTTTATATCAACATTCGCGGGTTAATTTTTTCTATGAGCTAAATTAGCACGCAGGCAGCTAAAAAATACACGATGATTGTATATGAATTTTAACAAGCCGGTTAACAAGGTCTGGCTGTTTGTTGTCAAAATAATTTATAGCCTATCCCGGCTGCTTGAGATTTAGGCAGGCTCTAGCTCGACCCGCTAGACCTGTTCATTTAAAAAAATATGAGATATTTTAAAATCAAATTTATAACAAATTAAAAAAATATTTAATTTTCAGCCTAGACTAAGACCCGGAGTGGGATATTTTTACACAACCCCCTTGACCCATTGAATTTTATCACTCGGTATTATAAGCGCTATTAGGGTATTGTCAAATCTTAATCATTGAAGAAATGTAATGTTCATGCTTCTCGGCATACTCTAAATAAATGCTAAAATAACATTCTTCTCTTTAATATAATTGTAAAAGATTGTCGTATTTTAGGCAAAGATTAATTATTTCAAAGGTTAATTAAATATATGAAAAAAAAGTCATACATACGATGACACAGAAGTGCATGTGACAAAGAAAAAAATGTAATAAATGACCTATTTTTTCAGACATTTCATATTTAAGGTATACGTGAATTAAAACGGCTTTAGTAATATGATTTCTCATTATAAAAGACCTATTGACCCCTCATTAACAAAGCTATACTCTCAACATCAATTTAATTAGATTAATATTTCAATTAATTATAGCATAAATTCCCCATTAAAATTCTAAAAAATCTTCTGACAAAATTATACCAAACATGATTCATTACTTTACTGATCAAAAATACTATAAATAAAGAAATTTGATCAGTAATAGGTTTATATAAGAATTTGCATGTTTAACTTTACAATAATACAATCTCTTGAATAAGTCAAATACCAAAATCAAATATAAGCTTTTAAAGCAAATTCAAGCGGTTTGAGCCCCGAATATGTGACAATAGCATTAGTTACGGGCCAGATTTTCCATGAGGATAGCCCAGGCGATGCTTGCGGGAGCCAGATATTACAAACAGGGCTTTTTAATTGAATTATCAGAAAAAAAGCATTAGCGCCTGGAAACAGTTTAATTAAAAGCATATGCCTGAGGCCCTACTTTTGCTAACCAAATTGAATAAAAGAATGAAGCACTTAAAAAAATTTAAATCATGTACCAAGCCAAAATAGCTCCAAAAAAAGCTTTAAATCTATACAGGTAACTAAAAGTTTGAAGTTGATGGCACTGATTAACAGATTAACTATTATTAGACTTGAGGGATGTGTTTGCTGACAAGGATGTTAAATGTCATTAAAACCAATCTAAGTCACTCTAATATGTAAGAATAATTAAATCGAATTAAACCACCTTCAAACTTATTTCCACTTTAAAATAAAAATACTCTAATTTAAGGAAAGATCAATGAACCTTGGATTGTTTCGTATTGAGTTATATTTTTAAATAGGAGATTTAAAACAAATAAATAAGTTCAAAATTAAGTCCGCCCAAAACATTTTCACGTGTGTTACACAAATGTGTAGAAAACTTCGCTTGGAGCCTGAAGCCATTCAGGTAAAAAGAAATCTTAAAGTTACATTTCTGCGCAAGATTAACAAAGAAACCTGGAGGGCAGATTTAGTTAGCTTCAGGAGTTTGTAAGTTTTTAATATTTTTATGAATTTTACGATCATCCTAAAATTTAAATAACCTTGAATTTAAAGTGTGATAATTTAGTATGCCATGCACTGTGAAAATTTCACCTCTATATAAAATAACATTTTAATAATGTAGAGCAGGGCTTCTTAAACTTTTGTAATTCCCGACCCCATTTATGATTGCGTGTTTCTTCTACCCCAACAAATATAAAAGAAAAATAAACCAATATTTTTTGTGATATATTTATTAGGTAACAATTAATGTATATGAAAACACATAAATTTAGAATTCGTTTTGAAACATATAAAAATCTAAAATTGAAGTTTGCACAAAATGTTATAGAATTGTTTTTATTATAGTTTCAAAAACAAAAGTGGATTCTGACCGTCTTAATTCTCTCGAATATATTCAAGTATTTGGGTGGTAAATTTTAAATTAAAGTTTACGTTAAAAATTTACTGAGATGGATGTGCCTGTTTTTCATTGCATAACAAATCAAATCGTGGTGTAATGTTGCAGATTGTATTTGAATTGTTTTTAACAAAAGATGTTCCCAGAGACAATCTTTATTTAATTAACTGGCTGGTGGTAGATCCAACAATATACGAGTATAAATGGAAAAAAAATTTTAAACTGACTAATTTGGAATAACATGCAATGCTGGTATAAACAGTCTTTCCGAACCAGATGATTTTATGATATAATTAGCTACGATGATTGTTATTTTTCTTTTAAACAATAATTTTACAGGTTAAAAAACATTTTTTGTTAAATTGTATTTTTATCACTCGCGACCCCATGATTTTGCTACACGACCCCAAATGGGGTCGCGTCGCGACCCATAGTTTAAGACAGGCACGATTCTAGACCCCTTTTGGGGGGGCAGTGCCCCCCCAAAAGTTTTTGATTGCCCCCCCAAAAATAATTAAATTTGCCCCCCCAAAAATACATAGTAATTTTATGTTTGCCCCCCCCAGAAAAAATTGAATTTGCCCCCCCAAAAATACATAGTAATTTTATTTCTTCCACATAATATAATTAAATTTGCTCCTCAAAAATATCTAAAAAATATTATCTTAAAAATATTTACTTTTTTTAAAAGTGTTTTTATTCATTAATACTTCTCATCCGCAAGAGAGATCAAACTAACAGAAATATATAGAAAAATTTGATTTTACAGAAAGCTTTATATTTGCGAAAGCAATTCATAAATCTGATGCCTAAGAAATTTTCTCAGTTAACAACAATCTTTTGTTAGAATATAATCTAAGAACCTGATCGCACAATGCTACGATGGGGCGAACGTAATGCCCGGGAAAAAAATGGTGTTCAAGTATTTCTAAGCAAAAGAGCTGGACACCATGTCCCGTAAATTCACTGCTTTAACCACCGATTGCATCTTGTTGTAAAAGATTGTCTTATTTTAAGTGAAGGGAAAGATTTTTTTGATAATTTTTCTTCCCTTCATAAATTTTTTCAACATGATGCAATCAAGGTAGTTAGTGAATGCGGGACCATACCCCGGCTGTTGCCCCATTGGTGGTGTGGTCACTACCTGCCCATTGTTTTATTTTAAAAATTACACAAAAATATTTAATACTCTTTTAAAAATTAAAAATAAAAAAATTTTATATCTTCAGGTCACAGGGCCGAATCGGGGTTTTTTGACCATATTTATAATCATCTATTTATTTTTTTATATTTAATTAAAAAATTATTTTATTTATTAAAAATAATTATAGATCAATTTCAATGCAGAACGATTTATATTTCTAAAACTTCTACACCATTGTTTGCTAGAAAAACAATTAAGAAATAAAAATATATTTGAAGATTTATTCAAAAATTGTTTTGATATTTATATTTTTTTAAATGACAATAATTTATCTATGGATAAAAGAAACACTAAACCTAAAGATTTTTCTGATTTTTATTTATTTTCTATAAGTTTGAAAATATTTTAAATATTAATGATGAAAAAGTATTTATTTTAATATTATTGATTTATTTATATTCTGATAATAGATTTTTTACGGATTATAGTTGTTTAAAATATTTAGATTTCCTTTAAAAATTTGATTGACCTTTATTTTAGATATAAATAAATTAGAGCCTCTTTTAAAAATAAGTAATCTTGATAAAAATTCATTATCTAAAGAAATTGACGTGGCCAAAAATTTTTTACTTAATAATTACCAAGAATGTGTTACTATTGATTTTGTTAAATTTTTATATGATTACAATGATGCGTTTTTTAATCTATTTAACATTTTTCCTATAAGTTTGTTAATTGGCTCTTCAACGTCGAGTTGTGAGGTCACATTTTCTTATTTAAGAAGGATAATAACGGCTGACAAGTAGTGACCTGCTTAAAGGTGATTTGGTTTTATTAGAACACGAAAAATCATCAACTAGGGCCGTTGAATTTTGATGAATATTGTAATTTATTTAACTTCTAAGATAAAATAGTTTGATCAAATCAATACAATACACTGCTCATAATCAGCTAATTATTGCTTACTATTTCAAAATGGTTGCATTTTTTATGCGCATTTAACGTTTATGTTCATGTTTTATTTAATTTTTTACCCTAATATTATTAACTAGTTATATATAACCAGTGTTTTTTCATATATATTCTTCCAAATTAGCATACTTATACATTTTGTTTTCATGTTAATCAATCTTATTTCACTTTTCATTTTCTAAAATCCAAAGTTTTATACAATTCATTTTTATCATTCTTATATATTATATTTTTAATTTTCATGCGCAATGATACCAAATGATAAAATTATAATTACAATTAATTCAAATCTCATATCTTTTTAAGCAATTGATAGTGAAAACAATTATTTTTAATTCACATATTCAATTTATAAACTCATTTTTTTTAATTTAAGAATATAATAAATTACTATTAATTTGTTAAAAAATTTTGAACATGGATTCTATTGTTGTACATGTATATTTTTTGCCGTGACCGAAGGTCACGGCCAATTTTGCCGCCGAAGGCGGCAAAAAATTTTTTTCTGCCCCCCCACGAGTTTTTTTTGCCCCCCTAAAATGGAAAAGCTAGAATCGGGCCTGGTTTAAGAAGTCCTGATGTAGAGGATTTCTATAAATTTTCATGCAATTACAGTTTGATTGGAGTGCTGCAACCAAATCTCATGTTCAGGTCGCGAAAAATAAACCTGAATTTAAATGTTGAAACAGCAAAGTTTGTCATAATAATGAAAGCACGCCTCGTGAATATTATATAAAAATAAACACTGAAAATTTAGGACAGAGCCGTTCATAAATTCAGGGAATGCTTGGGAGCGCCAGGCAGTTCAAAAAAGTAATAATTGAAATTTTTATAGTATTTTATTAAGAAAATGTGTGTTCAAACGTGTGGTAGCAGTTTTCAAGAGGGCAAATATTTCACAGATCAGCAAATGATCAATTATAGAAACTTACATAGGACCGCTTCCTTTTTTTATTATTTTGGGGGACGAGACATTACGGGTTAGTCAGTTTCCCGCATTTAAAAAATATTTTTTAAAACGCGTAGCCAATGTCCAAATATTAAGCCTTTGTCTGTAAAGATGAAGCAATAATTCTTTTCTTGATTGCTCTAGAGCAATTACCATTGCCCTGATTGCTTATGTTGCTGATAACTCAGTGGCACAGATAAATACCTATTTTTGCAGGAAGGTTTGGGTGAATCGATGGCGTTTTTTTTATTTGGTGAGTACACATGTGCAACCACTTTGAAGCTGCTGAGAGATCTGCTAAAGGAGTAGGCCATAAACGATAATCTTGAAATGAAAGGCTAAAACCCTAGGTCGCCGGCGTGCGAACTCTTACCGTTTAGCCCGGCAATATTAATTGCTTTTCTAGGATTAAAAAATTTAAATCCCTAACATGTATAGCGTCTTAATTTGAAAAAGGTATGGTGAAAACCCTTAACTCAATTGTTGAATTTTACTTAATGCGCCACAACATATAGATCTGTAATAACACAACTTCCCATGAAGAATGACCACAAAAATCATAAGCTTTAAACGATGTGCCTAATGTAAAATCGAAGGCTTTATCTTAACCAATAGGCACTTAATTAAACTAAAAAAACAATACGGTGATTATTTCTACAGCTTTGATTAAAAAAAAATTCCAACTTCTCAGCGTTAAATCCTGATCGAAAAAAAGGATCACAAGATAAATGCATTTGGGGGCGAATATAATAATTTAGAATTGGTTTTTACCTCAAGTGCCTGATTAGGAATCAAAGAATAATATGTTAGAATACACAATGCGAGAATTAAATTTTCTGTCAAATGCATAATTAAGACGTTGCTCGAATAATTTATCGTCTGCTTTATTTGAAGCGATGATTTAAGTCGTTTGTCATTCAATCAAGATAAGATTTATGTTGAATGTGAATAATTCGGAATTCGATAAAATTTTGGTTTGGTATATATTGCATTTTATAAAATTCTTAGGTTTATTATTGTCGAATTTAATTTTAAATACTATTAGGTAATCAGGACCTTTTAAATTATGTATATATTTTTATTAAAAAATGCATAAGACCTGTTAATACCTAAGTTATGTTTTACAAAAATAAAAAATATATACATTATAATCGTTTCTTCATAAGCTACTGCGTTATCACAGTCAGGATCTTCCTTCAGTGGTGTGTGTCAAACTAGAATTAAATTAAGAGTTGACAAAAAACATAATCAAGGTAGTGTAAAGAAATTTAATAAAATAAATTTATGGAATTTTTTTCTTTCACACACAAACACACAGGTAAAGAAGGTATGCGATATGTGATTTACCTCGCCTTCAACACAGTGTATCTCTCGGCCGTATTCCATGCATAATAAATAATAATATTAAAGGCTGAAAGATCAAAATGGTCTCTACAAAATCACACACCGTTTTTACATAAGCTCTATCTATCAGGATAGAAAGATGACCAACAAGAATTACTCTATATTTATAAGAAAAATCATAGTGGACAAGCAGAACAATTCACCTTTTACCTCGTGAGTTATTTAGTTATTTTTATTGTTATCGTGCTTGCGCAAGATTGTGTGGCGTTGGTGGGAGAAGGGGGCAAGAAAGTAAATTTACATAAAATTTAAATTACATTTGTTTAATATGTATGAGCAGAAGTATGAGCTTGTATAAAAATGATATTTTATTTAAATTATACTCCTCAAGCCAATATATTAAACAGGTATTAAGTACAGACAAATACATGATTTTAAGTGACCTGAGAGTGGTCAACATACGGACGGTTTATTGATTATAACCTCAACTTAACTTAAAGAGTCCTGAATCTTTTCAGAACCATCGCAACTATTCATCTTAACGATAATCAAAATCTTTAAATCGAACTGAGTGTTAGACTAGTCAATATAAAAATAAATATCTTTTAATACAAGACATATCATCCATCTAATGTCAAACCATCAAATCAATTCTTAACTTTTGTGAAGTCCGATAGTCATCGGAAATGGGATAATTTGTAAAGCTTACGAAAATTAAAATATAATACTCTTTGAAAAAATAATATTTTTAAATTGATAATATAAGATATCATGGTCGTATCTTAATTTAAAAATATAAACGTAGATATAAATCATTGTGTGTTACAAAGGTAGATCTTAATGTTACAACAAATTAATAAATTATGAGGTGATAATTAATACATGCATCGTTAATATAAAAAACATAAAAACTATTTACATTTATTTTACAGAATACACATTTTTCTATAGCCCTCTGACAATAGTAATTATAAATCCAATTTAAAAATTTGAGTTGTTTCAATTAGATTTTTTTATTTATTAAATATTGTCATAATGCTGGCCAAAAATTCTTTAGCTCGTGATCAAGTGATTGCCTACTACGACAGGGCTAAAAGAGGCTATGCCCCGACGGGTGCCGTCTCTTTCAAAAAATGGAGAGCAAGGGGGCATTGTTTTAGCAGGTGAATCCTTTGGCCTTCGAATTTTGCCAGGATAAAGCCTGCATGATGTATTTGGAGAACGTGGCATCACTTTAATAGATATATTAGTATTGGCGGAGAGATCCTATTGACCCCTTTGGTTCTAAACGTCGCTGCATAGCAAATTCACTTAAAAAAAGATAGAATTTTTGATAATTTACTTTATTCTCTTTTTGTTCAATAGGTCAATTATGATATTAAGTTTTTTTTTACAAATTGGCCATTTTCTTTTGTAAGTTTTACCAAAACTTGAAGCATAAATTATTAAAAATGCATATTGGAATATAAAATTTTTGCGTATATTAAAAAACAAATAAAAATCTTAAAAATAACACAGCTACTCGCAAATGTGGCATCTTGACTTAGAGTCGAATTGGTTGTTACAGGATATTTTCTAACTGGAGAATTAATGTTAGCAATGTAGTTTAGGTGGAAGGTTAAGCAAGGTTAAAATGATTAATCTAAGTTAATGTTGAGTTAGGTAATATTAAATTAGGGTTTAGTTACGTATAGGTAAGGGTAAAATTTGGTTAAGTTAACTTCCAACTATAGCGAAGATTTTTTTTCGGTTTGAACAAAGCTAAATTAGAAGAGTAGTACTCATATAGGTAATCATTTGTAATAACTATCTCTCATGTATCGAAGGTTTGTTTTGTTACCAAATACACATTTATAAATTAATCGACGAGTATCAATCCTTGTCTGTGAGAAGCTTCAATACAAGATTGACTCGGAAAAGGTAAAGTTTTTGCCTAATTACGAGTGATACGGCGGTGTGACCATATAGCGAAAAACGATCGTCATATTTAAAATAGCACATCAAATACTATTAAGATCAAATATAATTTTAAATAGATGTGTCGACCTGTATTATATAGACCAAAAAATTATTTTTTGAATGTTTATTTTATTGTGCAAAGGTTCTAATCTCATTTCCAATTACATACCCCAAATTTAAATGAAAATCAAAATTTTAACACACTCTCCTTATCTAACCCCATTTATATATTTTATTGGTACTCAAACTAAACCCGCATAAGGTGTCAGATTGCATAATGCACAGTTTTATAAAAGGTCAGATATATTCTAATGAACCTATAACGCGACATTGGAAGAAAGCTTAAAGAAGCAATGATGATTAAATGGATTATTAGAAAGAACAAACAGCTGGGAACAATACATTACAAAAATAGGTGAAACTTAAAAAGTAAAGGTAAATCAAAAGGTTTTTTAAATAATTAATAAAAACTTAAAGCGCGAAAAGGATATATGTTGTGAATAAATTCCTACTTACGAATAAAAACTTTCTTCCACTCTATTTTAATTTTTTTATCATTTCAAGTAAAATGTGGCTTCCTTAGCTGACCTGACCTTGTTTTTATAAATTTTCACCTGATTTGACTGGTGCTGGTGTTTATCTCGTTATCATTTAAATCAATACTGAGTCATTTGCAAAAATAGGTCATCAAAGCATCATTTCTTACTTCAAACTTTAATAGGTCAAGGATGCTTACAACATTAGGTGTATACTGAAAAGTCGATAGTTTACATTTTAATAATAGTCGGCGCATGTATCATTTGGTAAGTTTTAATCTTTTGATGATTTTATATGATATAAAATATCAAATTTATTTTGATTCTTCAAAATTCACTTGTATGCAGTTTTTTTATGCTTCACAAATTGCCTAATTAATTGGTTAAACAGTTTTTTACCTTAACCCACTAACGGGTAAGTGGGAGATCTAACCCAGCACTTTTTAATCTATAATATCTTACAAGCGAACAAAAATTATTAAAACTTCATGACTCTTTAGTTAAATGTTATTATAAAAAAAATATTGAATTAATTTATATTAAGGCATATTGATTTTTAGGGTTAATTTGGGGTTCCCAGGAAACCCAATATAAATATTTGGAAAATATATTAAGGTCTTTTACATCATGTTGCCTCATATATGCATCCAAATTTAAATTTTATGGAATATCATCTAATAAAAATTATTGAAATTGTTGATATGGATTATGCATGTTTTATATATAGAAATAAGTAATTTACAAAACTATAAAATTTATTTATGCTTGAAATTAGACACTGACTTTTAGCAGTTTTTTTGAATGATTTTTGTTTAGGGATATTTAATGTTTATATAAAATTGCATTTTTTTCTCCTCTTATTTTAAAATGCTTGGAGGCAAAATTATGGCATGAGAAATTATGCAACTTTATAAAAATGTTTGACCACATCTACTGTAGCGCTTGTTGCAACTCTTTTAAGTGACTTGTAGAATTTATTTAAAATAAAATTATAAATCTTAATTTGTTTTTGCATTAAATAAAAACGTATAAATCGGTAGGAAAACATTTGTATAAATGAACACTAAATTTTTACCATTTTAATTGAAATCAAATACTTCTTGTGATATAGGAGGTTTACCATTGAGATACAATCGTTCCCCACAAACCACTTTGTATAACTTTTTTTACTTACCCAACCGAGGGTTAATTTGGGCAGCAATAATGAGATTTTTGCCCAAATTATCTTTACAATCATGTTTTATACCCAAAATTGCAGGTCATTTGACCCAAAAAATGTGTCAATCTATGCCTTGCAATAGCTAAGAAGTATTGTCTAAAGGTGAGGTGTGTCAACCAAACGCATAAGGTGTTATGCTTAATGGAAACCAATGTGATTCGCACTGTGCAGAAAATAGGAAAATAAGCGAAAAATAAAAGTTCCGGAAAAAAGTACCTACTAGGTGTCTTATATAAGAAACTAAAAAAGAAATAATGTAAAGGCGTAAAAAATATGGCATCTTAACTAGGAAGGTAAGAGTGCGAGCATTGCAAGATACCGAGGGGGGAGGAACAATGTTGATAGCATTTTGTGTGACATATAGGTCATATATGAAAAGGTGCAAATTTCACGTAAACCAAGTATATCACATATCCATTGCCAAAGGTGATAAAGGCTAATTTTAACATGTCCAAGACATACATATTCGTTAATGCCTAGCTAGCTATGCCCTAAGTAGCACCTTAGTAGTTAATGCGTTTATTGGACACCCCTTATTTAATAATAAATTTCCGATATTTTATTCAGTGTTTTCTGTCAAAATTTGTATCGCGCGCGATTAAATCCATTAAGGACTTGTAGCTAGGGTTTTACAGAGAGACCTGAATTGCAAATCCTGGAAAGAAATAAAACATGTTCTGATATCATTTTGAAGAGTTGGTAACAAATAGGAAATGTTTTACACTATTTATATTTACTTAAAAATAAAATACATTCTGCTAAAAATTATTTAATATATAAGCCCAAAGTTTAAATTTTAAGGTTAAGAGGGAAAATCCTAATTAATCCATTTTCTTTTATCCAAGGATATAGGAAAAAATTTACACTATTTTGTGGTCATCAAAGGTAATTGAATAAAATAAAATTAAGGAATTTAATGCAATATAATTTTCTCGAAAATTGTGAATTTAAATCGTTCTCGCTGTAATTTTGAACCAGATTCAGTTAGGAGATTGAAATGTAAGGCGTAAGATAATTGTTATTACAAGGTCCAAATCTATCAACTGACATACATTTAAAAGTTACAAGGTGGAAGCACATAAAACTTAAACTATGTATAATCGATGGCCTGGCTTTTCAAGACCTTCATAGGTTCGCGCCGAAACATTTAAAAATTTTCTGTAATTTAACATAATTGGGTAGTAGGTTTTTGATCATTATGCAGCCACTAGACCTGTGGGGCAGAAGCAGGAAGTAAGGCGGTCTTTTTACAATCAATGCCTCACTAATACAATCTTTATAATTTTAGACTAAAATTGAAAATTCCACAAATTATTTTCTTTTAAAAACTTTAGTGGCGGATAACGAGAAACTTTTATATATACTGTGATTTTAATCCCAGCCTATTACATTTATTTTTCAATTTGGTATAAAAAAATTACAAAAACACTTCCTTGTAGCTTAAAAAGTCAGAGAAAATTATTGGTTTAAAAAAAGTATATCATAAAAATTATTTTCTTTTGGTGAGTTATGCAAGTTTCATTAGAACGAATTAATTGAAACTTGGTTTCTCATGCCCGGAAGGTTATTGGACTACCAATTAGAGTTGAACTTGGGCGATTTCCGGTCCGACTCACCCAACATTTTTCGTAAATCCAGGAGTTTTGTTTTTTATTTTAAGCCCTGCTCGCTAAATGGTCGGATAATTTTATTAAAAGCTTTACATTTTTTGTTTTAAAATTATTAATAAAATACAGAGTGTGGAAGTAATACCAATTATCATGTGTTTCTTTTTAGTCATTAATATATTTTATAAAAATAAGGAAAAATTAGACTTAAAAATGAGCCTAGCCCGTTTTCGAGAGGCCGGCACCGGGATGGGTGGGCTTTCGAGTCGACTTTGACCTCTAATAGCAAGCAGGTGTTTTTTTAAAATATTTAATATTTTAGCAGGATCAAACGAAGTTTGAACAATTTCTATTCTTTAATTTAAGATATTTTTAGGCTAAACCCATGCTGCAACTAGTGGAAGTTAGTAAGAGAACCGTGAATAGAATGAAGCGGGAAAGGAAGGGCGGGGTGCTATATCATTTAGAAATTTTTTTAATTTTAATGATGAATTTTAGAAAAATTACGCTTTGACATTTTTTTATATATATAATTTTAGTTAATCGTGACGCTTAAATAAAATATTAATTAGTTTGCTACCACACCCCCCCCCCCCGCAAATTTACAATTCTTTTTTAGCTGCCTGTATGATTATTTTGGCCCACCGGTAAAATTTAAAATATGATCTGCCACGCTTAACTAAAAGGAAGAGTAAAATGTCAAACGTTATTTCTTTAAATTTACCATTAAAATATAAAAAATTTCTAAAAACGTGTAAAAAAACTCTTTCATGATTTTATGTAAACCTATTACATTCAATAAATATTTTTTAACAGCCAAGGGATAACTTTTGGTCTGCATAATGGCGTGGGCAATGTTGAATATAGCAGACTGGTTTAAACTCTAATAAATATTCTGACCTAGTATAAATCTTCGTATATATTGTAATTAATTTCGAAATTTTTACATTTCAAAATGTATTTTAACTCATTAATTAGAGTAGAGATAGCCCGCCCTACATATTTTCAACTTAAGGGCTACCCGCCCGAACCGCAGTTCATTCCGACCCATTCTAGGCCCAAGCCGACTTAAACTAAATACGGCTTGGAAATTTTATATTGCAAACTACATATTTTTTTCTTTGAAATTATCAATAAAATACAGTGAAGCTTTTTCGTATGATAGCTTCACCGGCTAAATTTTTGGCCTGGCCGGCTTCAGTGTCTCAACATAAATTTCTAACTAGCAAATTTAATGCTTAACAAATCTATTTACGAGCAACATTATAACAGTTCAAATGTCATAAAATTGCGATATTTTCATTTTTTACTCTAGTCTTATGTTACATTTTGAAAACCATATAGACATTGTATTCTGCAATCTTTCAGTTAATTTTATTTATTTTTAGCTTTCAGATTAATTATAACTGGAATGAGAATTGTTATGTTAGGGATATGTAGGTTTGGGGCTTGAATGTTTATATTTAGGATCAGTAAGCCAATTTGCCATGTCCATTAATACTTATCTTTTTACTATAACGTACATAATTAGAATTAGACTGTTTGATGAAAAAGATAGCTACTTGCAAATAATTGCATTAAATTACCTTAACTGTTTTTCAATATATCGCCAAAAAAAGGCAATGTTTAGCCTAATCAACATGATTAATTAAAAATGTTTAAACTTCGATTCAGCTAAAAGTAAAATAAATATATATTTGCTTGCCAGTCGGATAACCTCTCGTCTGGGGCTGCGGCACCAGAGTAAAGCTCTTATTTACAAGTGTTTTTGTTTTATCATGGAGTTTTTAAAAATAGAATATCGGATGGTTAAAACATTATTATTACACGAGTCGATATAAAATGAGTGATATTGACACAGGGAATTATTGATCCCTTATATGTTTCCGATCATAACAAGGCTAATGAAAAATGACTAAATTCGGACAAATTGACTGATTTTGCAACCTCGAAAAATGTCAAGAGGAAAAATTTAAAAAAAATTATTTCCCATTGAAATCACCTGAAACTTTCATTTTTCATCTTAAAATAAACAGTCAACAACTTATTGAGAAGAGAGTTATGAGTTAATTTTAGAGACCAGACTTGTCATCTTAGGGATTTTTGAATCAAATTACTGTTTTTTCTAATCAAATTGAAAGCCAGTGAAAGTTTTTAAAAAATGTAAAATAAGGGCACACGCAAAAACATTTTCAATGGTAACAAAAAAGATTCAAAAAAACTTTCAAAATAAAAAAATCTTCGAAAAAATTATTTTTACATAAAATTTAAAATCCGAAATGCATAAAAATTTTATTTCTCATTATTTGAGATAAAAAATATAAGTTATTTAATTAGAGTTTAAACCGAACCGTGATTATCCGGTCCGCCTGAAATATTTTTCAATTAAGGCCCGTGGTTTATTCGATAGAACAATAATACGAACAAAAAAAATAACACTGGACAACAACAAAAAATAACATCAACGATTTTTTGAGGGTTTTGTAGAGAATTTTCTTGCGATAACGATCCCGGGTTTAGTTTTTTTTCCAATGCCTCCAATTTTTTTTAACCGCGTCCAAAGTTCAGAAAAAAATTCACAAAATTTTTTTAACTATGAATTTTCCAATCTATTGGCATATTCAGATTCCTTATGAAAAACCTATCAAAAAAATTATTACCTAAAATTATAAGCAATTTACTTTCAAGTTATTTAGGATCAAAAAACGGATTTTATGACGAAAACCACTAATTTTATGAAAATAAAAAAAAATAAAAAAAAATTAAATATTTCACAAAAATGTAAACCCCTTACGTTAATGAATGTTTCCGTTATCTAAATATATTTTTTAACATTTGTTACTAGCCATAGGTTTTATGATATAGAAGCCCAAAATACCCCAAAAATTGAAAAATCTCAACTTTGACACCGAATAACTAAAAATCTGAGGCATTGGCTAAAATTCTTATTTCATATTCGTGATCAGAGCCAAAACATTGACCAAAAACCATAGTTGCCATAAATGATGCTTAAGGTCGTCCAAATTTTGTCCAGTGTAATTTAAATATAAACGATATTTCGGGAAAATTTATCCCTTCTTCGTGGAAAATATAAAATAAAGAATGGTATTCTAAGTGAAATTATATAATTTGATATGGTCAAAATGTAAATTAATAAGTCATGGTGGTATTAATAATGTGAAATTTTTTAAAAAACACAAAAGTATTTGAAAAAGTATTATTTATATAAATAATGAACTAAATTTTAAAAGTGTACAAACTTGTTTTAAATTAAATTAAGTTTATTGTTGGTATTTCTAAAAAATTATTTAATTAAATGGAAAATAGCTACTGATTTTTAAAAATTAGTTAATTTAATAGAAAATGGTGATTATTGATAAAATGTGTAGCCGCCTTATTTAAAATTATAAATAAATTTTTAAACAAAATGGTAAACTAATTAAAAATAAATTTAATTTTAGCATAGGGCAAAGAATTTCATTAAAAATTTTGAAAAATAATTATTTTCTTTTTAAAAATACATGGCCAAAGGATTTTAAAAATTAGTTTATATAATATTTTATTTTATATACTTCTTTCATATATACATACAATATATTTCTTATTTATAATTTAATAATTATATATAACATTGTTAATTAAACTGGACAACACAAAACAACAACAAATACGATTTTTAGAGGGTTCTGCAGATAATTTTCTTGTAGCAATCCCGGGTTTAATTTTTTTTTCCATATGCCTCCAATTGTTTTAAACCGCGTCCAAAGTTCATAAAATAATCCCCATAATTTTAAAAACTATTAATTTTTCAAATAATCTATTGGAATTTAGATTCCTTATGAAAATCATATCTTGAAAAGGTTATTACTTAAAATTATTAGCTATTTAATTTCAAGTTTTTTGGGTTCAAACAACGGATTTTATGACGAAAACCACTAATTTTACGAAAACATAAAAATAAAAAAAAAATTAAATACTATTAAATACTAAACGCCTTGCGTTAATAATGAATGTTGCTGTAATTTAAATATATTTTGAAACTTTTGTAACTACCCATAAGTTTTATGATATAAAAGCCCAATACCCCAAAAATAGAAAAATTTCAACTCACTGAATAACTAAAAATCTGAGGCAGGCTAAAATTCTGATTTTATGTTCGTAATTAGCACCAAAAAACCGATAGTTGTCATAAATGATGCTTAAGGTTGTCCAAATTTTGTTGTCCAGTGTAATTATTTAATATATTAATGCTGGCTTTCTTTTTATAAAAATCTTTTTAACATTATAATCAAATTTATTTAATGAATGAGGATTATTTTGTATAGCAAAACTTTCTGAGATTTTTCTTTTAAAACTATTTTGTTCAATATTAAGAATTGTGGCGTAAGATTTAATGAATGCGAGGTTAAAAGGTGTTCTGATAGAGCAGATTTAAAAAAATGGTTGTTTTTTATAGCAAATTCGTGTTCTTTAGGTTTTGTATTCAAAAACCGACTAGTTTGCCCTATGTAAGAAAAATTACAATTGAATTTATAGACAACACAGGTCAACCATTTTTTAAGAGTTATAAGTTAACTACAGAAATCAAACTTGCTATCTTAGGGAATATCAAATCCGTTTACCGTTTTTCCTAATCTTAGTCAGTTATAAACATTGAAAATTTTAGAAAAAAGTTTCAAAAAAACAAAAAAGATTCAAAAATAAAAATAAATTAAAATTTTATTTTTGCATATTCACATTAGTTAAACTGTTAAATTACTTCAAAAAATATTTATATTAAAAACCAATAATATATCGTATCGTATTTAAGTTCAAACGCGAAATAATTTGTATTATCTAAATGCCGATGTAAGAGCTTGATATATTAATAAAATTTATTTTACATTATTTGTGATAAAATATAAGTTACAAGGGATTTTTATATGCAAAAAAGATTTTTAAATTTTTTCTTTTAGGGTATATTTAGATCTGTCAATTTGGTCAAAAAAGGCCATTTTTCGTTATAAACGGATCTAAGGAGCCAAAGACGGAAGAAAAGAAAAACGAAAAATATAAATGAGATTAGGCCATAATGGGGATGCATTCTTTTATGTTTTCATAAAATTCACGTTTCTGACATTGATATTTGTTGACCTGTGGAATTAGATAAGTTGGTGGTGAAAAGTTATATGAATTTATAAGAAGATTTAGTGGGTTTAAAAAAATACATTGGCATAATATTTTAATATGTGGCGTATGGATAAGGTGGTTAATAAAAGACAAATATTAGGGAGATTTAAATTATTTTTTGATGTAGGTATGTTTTTCTCGGAAATTAAGTTTTTCGTGTGCGGGTTTGGGTTTTTCTTTTTCGGATGTGTACTTATATTTGTATAGATGTTGTAAGTCAAAACAAATTTTGATGTTTGAATGTATTTTTGTTTGTAAATTTCCATTGTTTTTAAAAAATACCCTGGTTAAAAATTCAAACAAAAGTGATTTAGTTTGTTGACTTGAAATATAGAAATAACGAGGTATTTATAGTGTTCTTTTAAATGTATGGAAACTACAGCATTAAACGAAAAATTTGGATGGTTATTTATGTTTAAAAATTGTGAGTTAGCAGTCGATTTAGTAAAAACAGAAATGTCTATGTTATTATTTGTTAAATTACTCGTTAACATTAATTTGACGAAAGTTGACACTTATTTTCTTTTTTAAGTTTAAATGCATTGTTAAAAAGTTTTAGCAAATTGTTTATTGTATTTTTATTTGAAATTATTAAAATATCATCTAATGAGCGCTTGATATATAAAAATGTTATTTCTCACTATATGAGATAATAAAATAAGTTACAAGTGATTAATATAAAAAGTATTTAAATTCTCTGGGTATTCTTGAGGTCCTCGGCCAATTTTGTCGAATAGCATTATATACCTCATAGTTGAATTTTCAAGCTTCGGAAAATGCCAAACATATGAATTAAGACCATCATTATTCTCCCCAATGTTAATTTTTTTTTCACTCATTGATTTTTGTCGACCTGTGTAATAACTAAAAAAATATAGGGCAATTAGAGATTTAAAACGTCGCAAGTAATTCCTTTTTTAAACTTAGCCCCGGCCGGTTCGGGTGAACTTTGATCTCTAATTTTATTGCGCAAAATAATTTTTTTAATTTTTTCTTTAGGTATTCTTGAGGTCACAATATTAGTCAATTTGGCCATATTTTAGATTTATAACTAAGAAAATAAATGGTCATAGTTTTTAAGAAAATTTGGAAAACGGAAAATATAAAAAGCCATCATATGATTTCTATCAACAGATAGATTTTAATTGCTACTTAATCTAAATTAGAGATCAAATAAGTCGGGACCCGAAAACCAGCCCGATTTAACGGGGCCGGGCTTGAATTTATGAAAAAGAGTTACAAGCCGGGCCGAAGTTTTAAATCTCATATTGATTATCCTAATTTTTAATATTTTATTTACAAGAACGAAAAATAAAATTTTTATCACACGATAAGGGGTATTACTCCTAGACTCTGTATTTTATTGATAAATTTAGAACATAAATTAATTTACCGGTACATAGCGTTTTATTATATTGTGTAATCGAATGTCGATGTAAGAGATTATATACTTAAAAATTTTATTTATTTAAAATAAAAAATATAAGTTACACGATTTAAATATGGATAAAAAAAATTTTCTTTAGGCTTTACGTTATTTTTGAGGTTGCAAAATAATATCGGTCAAAAATGGCCATTTTTTATAGATAAGGAAAATGCCGAAGGCGAAAGAAACTTCGGAAAACAGAAACTATATAAGGCTATCATGGAAATTATTTTATTTCAATGTCATTAATTTTTTCGGACATTATTATTGTCGAGTATTCTATAAAAAGTGTTCGATTATCCCAAAGGCTGTATTGGGCAGTGCTACCTTATTTAACGTTTAGATATATTCTTCAATAAAAAAACAAAAAGCCCAGCCAATTTTTTTTGAAAAATTACCCTAAAATCGCCCGTAACAGCCACCTGTTTTAAAACTGAGACTTAAGTGCGATACCAAAATGTGGGCAGCGGAAACAAATTTAATAATATCATTCAATCCTCCAAAATTATTATTTTTTCGGGTATTTTAAAACGTTTTTTCACAAAGTGCATCCGCAAAAATTCAATGTTAACTTTTTAGTTTGTAATAAAAATTTCCGTCCGTTTTTATAAATATGGGGCGGGCATACATTGTAAAATATGTCGAGCTACCCGGGCCGTAAAATCACGGCTTTGAACTCTAACCTATATAAGACAATTTTTATCGGTTTGAGTTCAACATTTTAGCTATATAAATATGTTTTAACGTTGAACGAATTTGAAAATCCCTAAAAGTTGGCGGCTATGGAGTTAGCTGAGCAAAATTTTGTCGAGCTGTGTGATTAACTAAACTTATTTTGAGTGACTTGATGATAAAGAACCCAATACACAAGAAAATCTTATTTCAACGTTAGCTATTTAAAACCACCAAAATTATATTAAATTACCTAATATTAATATCAAGTGAAAAATTAGTCTAAGATATCGATTATAGGATTAAGTTAGCTATTATTCCATTATAAACTGATATCAAGATAAGTTTTACAATAATTATACAAGCAAATCAAAAATTTCTAACGAATTTGCAATAAAAACAGTGTAATACTAAATTTATTTTGAAAATATTAGATAAAACGTATATGAAAGATTATATGTATATAAATATAATATAAGTAAAAAATGATTCTATTACAAAAAAAACTAAGGATTGAATTGATAAATATAATATTAAATGTGTATAAACATTTTATTAATATAATATATAGACAACATATAAAAAAAGTGGACATATAGGTTAAAAGATCTTTGAAAGAGGCTCCATTACTTTCATATATAAAGATTATTACGTTCTACATTGGGAATCAACATCTACCAACTTGGGCGACCACCACCTCTCCCGCCTCGGGGCGTTTTAAGGCCTCCTCTACCACCACGGCCCGCTGATTTATCAAATCCAGAAGAACCGTAACCACCGCCAGGAGGTCCTCCCATCATATCACCACCGCCGTATCCATAATCGCCAGACACTAAATGTTGGAAGAGATGATAAGAATGTAAAAGGCGGGGAAACATAATGTTATGATGTAATATACTGAACAAGTATGTACTATGGGCCAATGGTAATTAATGTATGCTAAAACCATAACAGAGCTTTGTGTTCGTCAAATGAAATACATTGCCAAAATAAACTAATCTCAAATAATCAGTAAGGTTATACATAACCAATCACTAATGCAAGAAATCGATTATATGATCTCACATAGAAAAAGTTATTTTGTTTCATTTAGACACAAAGGGTTCAGCAAAAAACCAAAGTAACGTTTAAAGTCAAAATTATTAAATTACTAAAAAAAATTACAATGGTTATAATCTGTAGTCATTCCTGAACCACGTCCACCATATCGTTCACTAATAATAATAATCATCATTAATGTTAACAATATAATTATTTACATAGTATGCTTTGCATAAAATCCATTTAAACTATTTCATAAATATCAATTATTATCCTCCTCATTTATATCTCTCTTCAAGCTATGACAATTTATTTTAGAACAACTAAGTAAAATAATTTTCAAATTTAAAAAAAAAGAAATATATAAAGAAAAGCAAAAATCAGTTTTAAACATAGTTTAATTGATAAAGCTTCTTATCATTAAAAATAATAATTACCCAAATCTAAAAATATATAAATATCTATTACAATAAACACTTTTCAAATTTTTATAAATAAATAAGATTGTTACCTTGGAGGAGCACCGTAAGACCCTGATCCATTACTATAAGCAGGCATTCCACCCCCATAACTATCATAACCACCCTACAGTCATAAAAAATTATATTTATTACACAGGTTAATGAGTGAAAAAAAAGGAAATTATAAAATTGGAGCAAAACATTCCCCATGATGATCTTATCTAATGTACAATCTTAATTTCCAAAGTTTCCTCAGCTTTTTTAATATACCAAAAAAGGCCAATTTGACCAAATTGAGAGATTTCAAACCTCAAAAATACCCTAAAAAGGAACACAAGACTTTTTCTTATGTTAATTTTGAATTTAAATTAAGCAGTTTAGCTGTTTTAAATATCAAATAATTTTTTTCCAATATTTTTTGTTTTGGTTTTTATTGTTACAAGTTTTTAGCTGGCTTAGAAAGTTTAATTAGAAAAAATAGACAGGTTTAAAAACCCTAAGATCGCAAGTCTGGTCTCTAAATTAAGCTCAAAACTCTCAAAAATTGCCAAATATTGGTAATGAAAGTAAAATATTTTATAAATTTAATAAACTAAATATGTGCTACATAATCTTCTGGTCCTCCATAACCACCAGGCCCCATTGGAGGTCCACCATAACCACCAATCTCATACCCATTGGTCCGCCCATAAACCAGTCCTCCTAAAATTATTTTTATATTTATAATGCTTGGACAAATATTATCAAAATAGTGTAAAATTAGTTAAAAGGCACTTTTAAAATAAGAAGATTATTATCAAGCATCTTATACAATATTAAATTTGTACTACAACTTAAAAATACAAACATTTTCTTGGCTGCAGGATTGGCTTTCCAAGGACTGAGGTGGCCTACACCACCTGGGGAGCTTCCCATCATTGCTAAGAGTCTTCAAATTGAGAAGCCCTTATATCATCATTGAAATCCTGCTATATTGAAAATTTAAACACAAACAATTACAAAAATTTTGTGAATCAGGTTCAAACACTAATCTAATATCTAGATATGGTTTTTAAATTAAAAAGTCCATTTTGAAGTAAACACAAGAAAAAATGCATCCATAATTGCTATGTATCAGTCCAATTTTGAAATCATAGTTAATTCATACATATGCTTGTTAAAATCATCATATAAATTAAATTTAAGAATATTTATCATATTTTAATAACTGGAATAAGGAATAATTTTAAAATGGCAATAGCATTGCCATCCTGTTGTAATGCTTCAAACGGGGGTGCAAAAGCTTCAATAAACACATGAAGGTCAGATCTTAGATGGCTGTATTTAGGGTCACCTGTTGCCAATAATTTATCCTCCTGTTTAGTTAAATAAATAAAAATGTTTGATAATTTCGGCACATTAATAATCATGTTTTTATATTTATAATGCTTCATTTGGTTATCAAAATAGTGTAATTTAGTCCACCTTATGGCACTTTTAAAATAATTAGATTATTAAAAAAGCATGGCAGGGTGGTCATATTTTATCATAACTTTCAAAATATACCTCTTCTTTACTTCTAACAGATCCTTTTCCAAGCACTGCCATTCTACATCCGGTTTGCTCTTGAAGTCTTTTTAGAGTATTACCTTTAGGGCCAAGTATTTTTCCCACAAAGTTAAACTAAATAATTTAACAATTTACATAAATTTATTATAAAAAATTTTTTTATCAGTTTTTATTGACACAAACATTATTTTATAATAATTTGATGTTTCAATAATTTATAAACTTATATTATTTTCTTTGTAGGCTCAATTTATTTTATTAAAAAGTTAGTATAAATTATTTGAAAAATCAATATTGGAGATAATGTGTTCAACAAAATTGATTAAATGTTAGTAAAAATTATTTGAATATATTTATCATATTTTAATAAATGTTATAATAAATAATTTTAAAAAAAATATTGATTGAAAGATATTTAAGTATGCTTTTAAAAGGTTTTAAATTTCAGAAATTCAAGCATATAATAAAGCTACCTACAATATTTTACAATATAATATAATTTATACCATTAATTATTAACCCATAAAATATTTCAAATTTTAACATTACTTTTGGAAACTCTTTTATAGGTATCATTATTCTCCTTAAGTTTTATTGGTTTGATCTTTAGTTGCATCAGTAAATTTTAATATTTCGTCTTGTTCAGGAGCACTATTTTCTAACCTTTCAATTTCTAATTTAGCCGTTATTTAATTTTGATGATGAAATGTTAACGATGGTTTTGAATGGGCAAATGGTTGGTTTGATTTTTTATAAATAAAAAAATATACGTTTTAATAAAATTTAACTAATTATAAATTTAGATTGGTAAAAATATAATAAAATAACAATAATGAAGTAAAAAATTTAGTTATAAAACCTTATCCACAAGATTAATGACTTTTCGAAGGCTGTTAATCAAGGACTTTTTGTGGGGCTTCCAATCTTCTTTAAGCTCCTTGTAATATATTGTGTCGGCAGATCTGTTACCATCATCATACATTTCGGTAGCCATGTTTAGAAACAGAAACAAATTGATAAGCTAATTTGGTAAATATTAATTTCAAGATTTAAGTTTGGCCTATTACGTATTTATTAAACCCTCTCAATTTTTATAAGGTAAACTTTTAAAACATAAGCAATTTTGGTTTGTCACCCAATAAACAAATTATTTACATATATCACTTTTAAACAAATTTATTGTAAAAATATATTTTACATTGCTGCAGAATTTTTTAATTTCAAAGCCAGCATTAATAAAATTATATAAATTATTAACAATTTTAAATAATTAAAATTATTTAGTTAGGCTGTGGCTAATACTAACTTTAAAAATAAAAATATTTTTAAGGGAACGTGCAAAGTGAGTTTTTGTTTCCGTAAAATTTTAAAAATTCTGAAAATTTTGAAAATTTATTTTTTTCAAAATTTTTTCAAAAATATTTTATTTCTAAAAAAAGCATTTTATGTGCATATGTTAAATTTGGCAACTTTTTAAAAATTTGCATTTTATTTTTATATAAAATTTATTTTTTCAAAATTTTGAAAACACTTTTGCCGTGCCCAAAATAAATAAATTACTTTCACTTTGAATGTGCCCTAGCTAGGGCAAGTAATTTAACCCGCGATTAGCACTGTGGAATCCAAACGGACCCCAGCACATTTAAAATCTAATTATCTTCAAATTCTTGCTCAACTTTTTTCTTAAATATATAATATACAAAAGCAGTAAATAAAATTTAGTCTAAGTCTTATAACAAAATCGTTTACAAATTAGAAATTCTATTGAGATCCGTATGAACTCACTCTCAACTTTACTAAAACGTTAATATTGCCTCAATGTAAATATAAACTAAAAAAACTGCAACCTTATTTTCTAGGTATTTTTTAAATTATTTTACAAAGTACATAAAATTTTTGTTTTGTATAATAATGATGAGAATATTTTTTTGTCTTTAAGCACGTGCAAAGTGAGTTTATCCTCGTGAAATTTTTATTTAAAAATTTTATTTTGAAATAAAACGCACATTTTTAAAAAGTTGCCAAGTCACATAAGAATGCTTTTTTTGAAATAAAAATTTTTTTTAAAAAATTTTCTAAAAAAAAAATATATTTTTAAAATTTTCATAATTTTCAATTAACGAAAATAAAAACTCACTTTTCACGTGCCCTTTATAAATATTTTTATTTTAAAGGTAAAATTAAAGCCAAAAAAATAATTTTTTGTTGCAATATATTTTTTTGGGATTCTTATAAAAATGTTCTACTAGACCTATCACTATTTGATCAATAATAATGATACATTTAGTTATTTGACATAACTATTGAAATATAGAAATATAAATTTCCATTTTCGGATTTTTTTTTACTTTTGGTGTCGGAAAAGTGAGTTTTTGTTTGCAAAATTTTGTATTGGATTCTTAAAGAAATGTACTTGACCTATCACTATTTGTCTGTAAAATTGATTCATTTCGAGCTTATTTGGCATATACCCATTTGGCAAATATTTAAAATGCGTTTTATTACAAATTTTTTTTTCAGATTCAAAATTTTACGAAAACTTTGCCGTGCCTTAAATATAATTTCCGATTTCCATTATAGTGCTAGCTTCAATAAAGTGGCAAATGTTAGAAATAGAATGATCAATAGACACATAAAATATGACCATCTAACACTTTTTTTGTTTTCGGTCACTAATAAAATGATCACGATCACAATTAAATAATCTTCGTCACTATTAAATGGCCAAGATGATGATTTCATGGTAAACATCACTACTAATTTGTGTGACCATTTAGCCACATAGTGATTTTTATCATGAAAACGTTATCTTGGCCAATTAATTGTGATCGTGATCATTTAATTGTGACCGTGATTATTTTATTAGTGACAACGATCAAAAGTATAGTAGATGATGGCCACATTCTTTGTGTCTATTGATCATTCTATTTCTAACATGTGCCACTTTATTGAAGCTAGTACTGTAATAATAACCTATATTAGTTGTAATTAAAGAGCAAGTATTTTTTTTTTCAAAATGAGAATAAATAAAGTTTATAGCTATTTAATCTTAATATTATAGAGGCTTAAAATTAAGGTCCGTATGGACCCCACCATAGCATTCGTGCAAATTTCTCACCTTACTATTTGTGGTTTACAGTGCTAGCTTCAAAAAAGTGGCACATGTTAGAAATAGAATGATCAATGGACAGATATTTTGTGCATCTTTTTTCTTATGGAGTCACTATGAAATGATCAGACATAAATTAAGACACTTCGCATTTTTGGCCAAGATGTGATTTCATGGTAAAAAAGACTAAGATTTGTGCGACCGATTTTGTTACAACATAGTGGTATCTTGTATCATGAAATAAAAGACCTAGATGGCCACAAACTCTAATGTGTCCTACTCTGAACCCATTCTATTTCAACTGTACCAATTTATTGGTAGTAATGTAAATTGCTTTTTCACCAGCTCCCTTAGCTATAATCATAATTTTTGATTCCAACTTTTTTAAAGCCGTTTTTAACCCGGTAGGAAGCGGGGTCCTATGGCCCAACATGGAGAGTATTTTGTGACTTTTTTTATTATAATAATTAACAAAAATAAATAGATCTGGTCCTGAAGGGTTCCATACAGACCCCATAATTACTTTAAGAGTTTTAAAGCTATGAATTTTATTTTTTTTATAATTGTGGAAAAAAACGTGCTCTTTAAAAAATTATATAAGTTATCATTAATATATATTGTAAATTATATTTAAAACAAAGAAAAAAAAATTGAAAAATAGAAATATTTTATTTTCTATATTACACTTAATAAATCTTGTCAATAACCTGAATGTAACAATATTATTTATTAAATGTGTTTTTAGGTTTAGTAGAACATAAAAAGATTCATAAAAAAAAACATTGTGAAATAAAAAAATGTGCTATTATTTACCTTAACAAGGAAATATTTTATTTAATATTTAAGTTCAAATTTTTTAACCCGCAAAGGTAGGTTGAAAAATTCGTAACGCGAATGTTACAGTAGGGTTTTTACGGAACCCAATTTAAAACCTTTGTAACTTCAAGAATTTTAAAGCTTTGTTACATTTAGTTTTTTGATTACTTGAAGATTTAAATACGTGCTTTTTAGTACAAAATAAAATCTAATTTTCATTAATGCATATTGCTAATTTTACTTAAGGGCACGTGCAAAGTGAGTTTTTATTTTCGTGAAATTTTGAAAATTTTGAAATTTTGTAAATTAAAACTAATTTTTCAAAATTATTTCCAAAATTTGTTTATTTCAGATAAAAACATTTGATTTGTCTGGAATAAAAAACTTTTTAAAATTTGTTGTATTAAAAAATAAGTTTTTAAAATTTTTTGAATTTTGAAAATTTCACGAAAATAAAAACTCACTTTGCACGTGCCCTTAAGTACAAATTTGTAAAAGATTAATCTGAAAATTAGATTTTGTTTTTTTCTATATTACATTAAATAAATTTTGTCAAAGTAATTAAAAGTAACAGTTCAATTGATAAAATCGTGTTTTTAGGTCTATTAGAACGTTTTTAGAAAGTTTTATAAAAAATATTTTGTGGTCTGTATTGTTTACCTTAAGAAATTAAATATCCTTTGAAGGTTAAAAAATCTGAACTTAAATATTATTATTATACAATACAAACATTGTTAAGGTAAATAAAAGCACATTTTTTATGTCAAAATATTTTTTTATAATCATCTATCAATTTAAACTAAAAATTACATTTAGGCTTAATACATCATAGTTTTAATACAGTAAATACTGACCATATGGGTCCATACGGACCCACAATTGTATAAGAAAAATAAGAATAAATTAGACTTATACCAGATTTTATTTATTTTTGTGCATTGTAAGGGGTGCCGACCAAAAGATTGGTGAGAGTTTTGCAAAAGCTGCAAATGTAGGGAATTGTAAAATTAATTCTTTAACGCAAATACAAAGCGTATTAGAACGCTTCGTCATGTTTAATTGGTAGTATGGAAGGCCCCCTATTCGGGAATTGTTGACCGATTGATCAAAAGATGGAACAATTGTGGTGACTTTACTCTTTAATAATAAGACTTTCACGCTTAGCAATATCCCATTTTAAATCACCCGTTTCAGGATATGACCTGGTAGGCCGGCCTCAAATGCCCAGGTAGTTAAATTGAAAGATAATGATCCCCGTTAAATCTTGTAATGTTAAAAATTGTATCTTTGAAAGATAAAAAGGAAACAAGAAGCGCTATACTTTTCGGCGACCTGATACAAACTCCACCCAACTTGCCTGGTAGGTTAAATTAAACATAATTATCAAAAAATTTAAGTTAAAGAAATTTTTAAAAATTTAAACCATTTCATGCTCATATTTTTCAAACAAAGGATTAAAAACAAAAGCTGCGAATGTCCAGAACCAAAATTGTAAAAATTAAAACCACATTTTGTAAAAAAAAAAGTCTAATGCAACGCCAATTTTTTTAAAATTGCTATTTTTTTTAGTTGTGAATTTCTAAAAAAAATTCGACCGCAATAAAACCTCCCAAGGGTAAACTTAAGATTTTTAAATTCTCGTAAGGGGTTTTTTTAAAACCCACTATAGTATTTGTGGAGGTAAAATATATCACATTTTAGGGTTAAGAGATATGTTAAAAATTAAAAAAATGGCGTTGGGCTATACAAAGAGCTAAATTAATACCTTCCAGCTTGCCACACATGCTACAATCATTTAAATACCATAATTGCAAACGGAGGTTTGTTGAATGTGATATTTCATCTATTAAGTTTTTAAGCCCAAGGCAAAACAGAGGCGGACCTAAGGAGTCACCCGGTTGGACTCCCTGTTAGGAAGAAATTATTACATCCTCAAATTTTATTATTGAATTCCATAATACCTTAAATGTATATGCTGTGGTATTGGGGATATTTTTTAAAAAGAGTCGGTAAGAATAATTTAGGCTAATAAGAATTTTTAAATCCAGTATAACTAAAAATTCATCGAAATTCATCGATCTTAAGAGAAGGCCGGTGGCTAATATTTCTTTTACTAAAAACTTAAACCAAAATATATACACGCTGGTTATGGTTTCAGTCCAAAAATAAAAAATATTTAGTTGAATATTTGAATATCAAATAAGAAGTAAAAAATCTTTCAAACGCTTGAAAAAAATGTACCTTAGAATAAAATTTACAAAAAAACACCAGAAACCTTCTTTCAATGGTTTAAAAATTTAACAAAAGTCAAAATACACTTGGCACTGGCCCAATCAAAGATCCGTCTGATGATTTGCAATCAGATCAAGAATCAATCAATTTATGTTGGAAGAATTACTAAGCTACCTTTAAAGTAAATACTGGCCATAGTAAGACTAAGGAAGCGTAAGACAGGTTTTTTTGTAAAGTTAATACTGAAATTGGAAAAACTTCATTTACCTGGGAAATTTGTAAGGCAATAAGATTTATATTTTTTCCAAAGCACCAGGTCCCGACTTTATACGAGCTAAAATTTTTAGAAGTTTAAGCTCAGACGCTGGCCCAGTACCATCGTTATGATGATCAGGTAAAGGTTGAGATGATTAAATTTTTTTGTTGCAATTTTTGAATTTTGAATAAAATATGTGCTCAGGGTTTAGTAGACCTATGGAAGCTCTTTAAATTAGTATATCAAAGCCGACTTAAATTCAATGGACATTATCGTAGTATTTATCGGTTGTTTCTAAAATTTTGGCTATTATTCATAGGTACCATTTTTGTGACCACGATGTAGGAATGTTTTTCCTATCAAAAAAAATTTAGTAAATGATTAAAAAAATTACATTTTTTAGCTGATCAGCTCTATTTTACATTTGTGCGGACATGTGAAAATTACTTTTTACCTATATTGAATAAATATTCTTTAGTTAAAGGTTTTTGCTATATAAGACTAATAAAAACTAAATTGCAAAAATGGGAGAGGTATGAATCAAAATTTATTGATTAATCACTAGGATTTTCGACGCTAATTTCAGAGACTAGACCGGCCTCTTAGTGATTTTCAAATTCTTTTAACCTTTTTTCTAATAAAACTTTATAAGCAAGCTACAAACATTTTTTTTGAAAAAATGTTAAAAACACAAAAAAGACAAAAGAACGAAAAAAATTTAAAAACAAAAAAATATTGATAAATTTTTTAATATATAAAACAGCTAAACTAATTTTATCAAATAATATCTTTAATTTTTAGTGATTATGTATCTTGTCCTGTTTAATGGGATGCCAATGTATAACCTAGGTTGATGCAAAAGCTTGATATACTAAAAATTTCATTTCTAATAACTTGAGATAAAAAATATAAATTGCAAGTGATTTTAATACGCAAATAAATTTTTTTTTAAATTTTTTTAGGTAATCTTGGAATTGCAAAATTATGGTCAAATATGGCCATATTTTTGGTATATACCTATGAAAATAGCCAATGTAAAAGAAATTTTGGAAGACGGAAAATATATGTGAGGTAGGGCCATCATGGCGATCATTTCGTTTCCGTGGCATTACTTTCTTTTTTCAGACATTAATATTTGTCGACCTGTGTTATCTATCTAAGCGTTAAGTAATCTTTTTGCTAAAATCTAAATTCTCCATCAACATTGGCTTCATCCACGATGCCATATGAATATGTTTTTCACACCAAAAATAAAGTCAAATTGTTTGAATCTTCCGAAAACTAAAAATAGGCTCCCGCACACATGAATGGTATTACACATTTTATTTCTGCAACAACTTACCAAATTTATCCAAATAATTTATTATGCATTTAGGTTAACGTAAAAAAAAACGAGTTATAGGAATCACAAAAATTAGCGTATAGCACGCATCCGTCAGTTAAAAATTTTTTAACTCGCAAATATAAATTTGATTATACTCTGTATATTACTGGACGACTCGTTTTATATAGACTGTGCCTCATTACAATTCGGTTTCATAGAAAATTTGAAACCATGCGTTTTAGCATCCATCAAAACGTTTGCCTAACGCGTTTCATCAATGGCACCAAAAAGGCAAGGCAAAATTCTTTGGGTAATTAATTTGTTTTTAGAGTAATTTTTGAATTAAAAGGAAAACAAAATAGGGCATCCAAAGGGAGCGAAAAGGGGGCCTGTTGAGGCAACTTTACGCGATATATGAAAGAGTAAATATTTAACATTGGGGCACGGAAAACTTTTACCCAGTACCATATACATATTTGCATTGGTAAAAATAAAAAATCTGTCTTTTAAACTACAAAAATAAGCACCGAATGAATTCTTTCAGCATATTCCTGTTTGTCATGATTTTTGGATATATAGGAGCCGAGAACGAATGCAGTTTAGGAGGCAAGGAAATAATGATAGTTGGGGGGACCTTAATTATTCCAGAACGCCAGAGGTATGGTGTCGAAATTGTTTGGAACTCGATCAATTATTTCGGAGCATATTTTCCGCCCAACCTTTACAATGTTTCAATGTTGGGTATGAGCGCGGTGCAGACCATCAAACGAGGTGGAATTCCTGAACCATTAGAAATGAATGTTCGTTTTAACGGAGAAACAAAAATACAGTAAAAAAAATTATGTAAAAGCAGAGAGACATATAAGGCCACCTACAAAGTGGGTTTTTATTTTCGTGACAAAATTTTAAAAAATTTTGTTTTGTAAAAAGCAAATTTTTAAAAAGTTGTCAAATTTAGTTTATGCACATAAAATGCATTTTCCATAATAAATTTTTTTTTTTTAAATTTGTGAAATTTTAATAAAAACAACTTTGCACGTGGCTTTAGATAAATTTTGATAAAGTAGTTTTTTGTCAGGCCTTTGTGGCCAAATTTAATAGTCCTAAGTGACCTGTCTGATGACATCAATAGGGTAATATTAGGCCTAACTTGGAATCCCTTTAAATGATAGGCAGATAATTAAAATGAAATTTTACAAATGGTTTTTTTGGTTATAATTTATATTTACATAGTATATTTGCCTTTATATGTTAGATCACGTAATATTGTATTATTTGCTACAATATTTTTAAGACGGAGTAACGTAATGTACCAGGGAACAAATTTTACCTTTTACGCAGTGGCTGAGTTTGATATAATTACCTTTGCACCAAGCGATTTTACGGACCTATCTGACCGTTGTTATTTGATAAACGTCTTAAATTCAGCAACTTTTGTGGATATCCCAATCACAGAATTACCAACCTATGATTTTACATCTAAATACTCTGCACTTGATAGGATGGGAAGGTTAAGATATACATTAATTATTATAAATATTTTTAATTTTCTTAACGCTATTTTCATCAGGCTCGGGGGAAAAAGCCAGCCCTTATATTTGTTAAGGGCTTTTTTATTAAAAAGTCCTACAATTAAAGGGCCAAAAAAATAAATATACGATTTTTTGCATAAAAAAGGGCCTTTTTAAAAAGCCCAAGTTTTTGCCTAACTGGTTTTGAGCGCATTATATATAGACGAAAATACTTTCTTAGTTTTTATGGAGCATAAAGGGTTTTAGGTTTTATCAAGAAAATATTTAAATGTAAGATGCTATTTTTATAGTTGATTTTTCTATTCATAAAATTGTTAAAAAATAAAACACGAGTTAAGCTTAAATTAGGGCCTATTTCCCCCTTTTTAATGGAAAGGGTTTTTTCTTTATTTTTTTTGAGGCTTTTTTATTTAAATTAAAAATTATATTTTTTTATTTAGAGAAAAGCCCATTTTTCTTACCCTTGGCCCATTTTATCAGCACTGATTTTCATCATTATATACGATGCCGCTCGCCTTTGCAAACCCTACATTTTTCCAAAATTTTTTTAAAAAAATCTTTTGTTTAATTCTTTTACAACTTGAAATATTCAATTTTCTCCAACCCTCCCTTAGTTATATCAATAAAAATCTAAAGAGTTAAAAAATTTTCTATAGAGCCACCTTAGTGCAAGGGCTTAAAAATATTGTTATCTAAATTCCTACTGCCTCTTGAGTTTATATTGCTTAGAGGGTGTTAAGAAGTCATTCATTATTTGGAAAAATTACTTGAATTAAGCGTTAGATTTAAGGAAGTATGCTAAAATGTATTAGCTATTTATATGGGAGATATAAACTTAACTTAGATATTGCACCGGGAGTAAGAAAATATTAGGGGTAATATTTTTCGATGCAAAAGCTTTGTTGGAATTTAGAGGAATGCCAGGCTGAGGATATTTATTTTACACATATCGTGAAGCTATTTAAGTGCTCCAAAGGTTCCTCTACATTCGACAATTTAAATATATACTGGGGTGTGGCATTTTAAAAAATCTAATAAACCAATGGCCAAAATTTGATTTGATACTCTTTAATTAGTTCAATGGCAAACATCCTTAAAATGAAGTAATTGGGTACTATTCCGTGCAATAACGGCTTTTATCTTTAATAGCACAGATGTACAACCACTTTGAAGTTGCTGAATTGCCTGCATAGTCACTAACTAAACAATTTGTTTATATTGAGAATAGGCTAAAAACGAGTTTGAGCAAATCTTACTATTTAACCTGTCGGCAATATTAATTACACTGGACAACAAAATTTGGACGACCCTAAGCATCATTTATGACAACTATGGTTTTTGGTCAAGTTTTTGGCGTTGATCACTATTTTGTAATCAAATTTTTCCCCCACCCTTTTTTTTTTTTTTTTTTTTTTGTTGGGGTTGGTTTTTTTTTTTTTTTTTGGGGTTTTTTTTTTTTTATAAATCATACTGCTTATAAATAATAAAAAAATATTTATATATATATAACAAACACAATCATTTTTTATGGGGGGGATTGGTTTTAAATTTTATTTTTATTTTTTTTTTTTTTTATTTTTATTTTTATTTTGTGTTTTTGGATTTTTTTTTTTATTTTAAATTATATAATAAAAAATTATTAATAATTATTGTTTATAATTTTATTTTGTATAAATAGATTTAAAAATAAAAAAAAAAATAAAATTCAAAATAAATATAATAAAAAAAAAATAAACAAAAATTATAGTTTTTTTTTGTTGTTGTTTGTTTTTGCTCGAGTTGATTCAAAGCCTTAAACGGGTGTCAGGCCCTTCTTTGGGGAAGGGTATGGGGGAAGTTCAGACCAAACATTTTTTAAATAAACACCATAGAACTAAGATGATTTAGCAAAACCTTAAAAGGTTTATCTTTAAAATATTTATGGCACATACAAAAAGTTAAAAACTGCTTGACATAATTTATTTAATAGTTAGTAGTTACTTACTAATAAAAAAATTATCCAAAACTTATACAAAATTTTTCAGCCATCAAACAACATATATTTTAAAAATTTTAGATAATCCTCTAAGGTTAAAATTATTTCAAAAGTAGAAAATAAGCTTTTAATTAACTAATCTGTAACATACACTAATAAAATTTCCAAGTTTAAATTTAAATTAAGCATATAGTATATCTATTTATACATTTATTTTAAATTCATAGAATTTCAAATACTCAGCATATTCTGAATTTTCAACTCAATTCACAAGGAATAAATTTTGATTTTCAATTACATGAAAACGAAGGGAATGAGTTAAACTATGCCAATATGAGGAACACCACATGCAAGGAAATTTACTTTATATCCAGAAACACGGCTAAAATTTTATTTAAGGCCATTAACAAGTTATGTTAAAATTAAGCAATAAAAAAATGTAATAATTCCTGCCCAATATATTACTATTTTATTACTTGCATAAATTTATTATAATCTAATTTAAATTTTACTTGATTTATAATTGTTTTCACTTTGTTTATGTACTTATTAAAATTATATAAATTGGGCCGAATGTCCTAAACTTTACAACTTATAAGCTGGACTGCCAGAAATCTTATATACGGAAAAACTGGGTTATTTAAAACTTGATTACTAGGGGCATATTAAGGGGGGGGTGTCAAAAGGGGTCAATTGCCCCCCTTTAGAAATTTTTTTAATTTTTGTGATGTAACCAGCGGTTGAATTTATATATCAAACATAAAAATGGGAATAGAAATCAATAAAATTGCTATTTTTTGGAAAATATACAGCCTTATAAAATAATTTTGCAAATAAAACAGTAATATTAAAATAAACTTTGTAGTTTCTTTCCTCCAAAAAAATTTCTTGCCCCCCTTTAGAAAAGTTTCTGCATACGCCCCTGTTGATTACCATTTTCTTTTTTCCACTGCGTATGCTCAGGCGCACTCGTATGACATCTTAACGCTAACGTAGACCAAAACACGACCCCTTGATTAAATTAGAAACATAGCGAAAAAATTTTAAAGTTAAGGAGATCAAGCTAAATTTTACGAATAATTTGCACGTGGTCATTTGCTTGACTTTTCTAATTTTTTATTACGGTCATTATGGTACTCAATTGTCGCAACAAATATCAAAAAAGTTTAAATAAAATATTCTTGTTATATTTTCTCAAGAAACAAAGCTATATCGGACAATGCCACCTTTTATTACGGCCTAGGTGCACTCATGTATTCCTTTCACCTAAAAATATTAATTCTAGCACAAAACATATGGGTAACAATTTTAATCATATAAATTCCGAATTTTACTCCACATGTAAATTAGGTGTTTTCCTAAAACTTAGCAAGTTTAAAAGTGGGGGGGGGGGTAGCACGGGTATGACCCGTCCTTTTTGTTTTAGCCAAAGTAGTATAGCTTGCATGCTGTAGGTTGACCCGCAATTAGCACTATGGGGTCCATACGGACCCCAGCACTTTTTAAATTTTTAATATAATATATATTATTGGCCAAAATTTTGTGACTTTTTTCTTAAATATATATTAAACAAAACTAGTAATTGAAATTTGGTCTAAGTCAAATTACAAAATTTGTTAGAATTTAGAAATTGAGTTGGGGTCCGTATGGACCCCACGTGGTAAATTTTAATGTTGAAAACCATTATATTGCCTCAATGTAAATTCAAACTTAAATATTTGCAATCTTATAGTAATTTTTTCTAAATATTTTATATATTAAGTATAAAAAATGTTTGTATTGTATAATAATGATAGAAATTAATATTATTATTTTTTAAATGTATAGTTTTCAAAGTGAATTAGAGACAAAAATAATTTTTTATTTCATAATATTTTTTTACACATAAATTTTTCATGAAATGTTCTACCCGACCTAAAAACATGATTTAGTCAATAATATTGTTATATTTAATTTATTGATATCAACGTAATATAAAAAAATAAATATCTCAATTTTTAGATTTTTTTTCTACTTTGTGTAAAATCAAATTTGCAATATTCATTAATGATAACTTATATTGGTTTATTATTAAAGACCACGTATTTTTCTTAATATTAAAAAAATAAAGATTATAGCTCTTAAACTCTTGTAGTTATAGAGGTTCAAAATTGGGGTCCGTATGGACCCCTCTGTACTAATCGCGTTACAAAAATCTTACCCCACCATTTGCTAGACATTATTTCAATATATATGTAACTTCGGCAGTTGACAATACCATTGCCACCTATCCAAATAACAAAGTTTTAAACGGTCGACCTCCTCCAGTTTCGCCTTTAAAAACCTCTTTATCCCGAAAAATTTGTTCCCACCTAGCTCAACTTCGCTCTAGTCACTGTCAACTACTGGCAGACTTTAGAGCGCGCATGGACCCTTCTCTTAATAATATCTGCAATGACTGTAAATCATCCGCTGATAGTATCGAACATTGGCTCATCTGCCCAAACCGGGGGCCTCCTATCTCCCCGATAGATCTTTGGCTTAACCCAGCCCTCGCAGCACTCAAACTCACTTCTACATCCAACTTTTTAGGTCCAACAAACAGGGGCTACTAACAACAACAACATATATATGTAAAGGTTTTGGCAAAAAAAGGTTCACACACGACTGTACTTCGCCGCATACCAATTTTACCTACTATGTGATTTAGTCTTTTGAAAGTCAAAATAGAGTTGATTTGGAGAAGGGGGCATGTGTAAAATTAATTGTAAAAAACAAATTCTTTTTTTTTCTTCGAATTACATAATGAGCAAGAAACATTAAAATTAACACTATTTTCTTTTTATAGACATAATATTAATATTGTATTATATTATTAGTTAAAAAACCCGTTTTATTTAGAAAATATTAATTCACCTAGGCCGTATTTTTCCTTTTTCTTTTGAATAACAAAGAAAAACTAAATTTTATCTTTTTATTTAAAAAAAAACAAACTTCATTGAAGGTAACCTTAGGTTGTTTACTTTAAATGTTTTTTTTGTTAAATGTAAAATATTAAAATAAAATAACTCTTCCAAAAGGCATTTTTAACACGTTCTTGCAATCATGGCAATCATGAAAAATGCCTTAAAATCATTGGCGTAGAGGGGGGGGGGGGGGTTTGGGGATGAAACCCCCTCCAAGCATGCCATATCCCCACCCAAATTGAAAATTTTTAGTGCATATCCCCCCCCCCCCCCCCAAATTAAAATACCAATTAAATCATTGGCGTATTAGATATAAAATTTAACAGCGTAGATTGAAGATTTAATCGCCGCTTGTTTTTGTTAACATGCTAATAAATAACGGATTTTATACACTATGTAAAATATTTAACAATTCAAATATAAAAATTTATTGCATATAATATATCAATAATATAATTTTCTCAATACCATATATGTTTGTTTATATAAACATTAATTATAAAAGTCCTTAATGATATTCGAATTTTAAAAAGCAAAATTAAGTAACAATCATAAAAATCAGTAGATTTCAAACTAAAACACTATGGCACGACGAAGTCGTTCTTCTGCCGAAAGGCGGCAAAATTTTTTTTTTGAAACGCCCCCCCCCCCCCCCCCCCCCCCAAGCTTTACAACTTGCTACGCCCTTGCTTAAAATTATGTTTTAAGTTTTTTTATATTTTATTTTTAGAAAAATAACAATAGACATAGCCTTAACGAAAACATTTTTTTTCCAAAATATATTACTTACTATTTATTTTATATAGATATTTGAAGGGATTGTCAATTGTGTGCCTATAAACATTTTATATGCGCATATTGAAATTATGCAGGATGATTGAATTTGTCTGCATATTACTGTATCTTCTACGCATGTTGCTACTGTCTTTTTTATTAGTTTTTTAAAATTTACTAATTTAATTAAAATAAATTATAGGGTAAAATTTATGAATTATTTATAAATTTGTTTGTAGTTTATTGCTAATTTATTAAAGAGAAGAAACAAAATATAAAAAGTAAAAAATATTTAAAATTTATACTGGTATTTATATGAACCCCTTATATCGCAAAAATACAACCCTGGTTTTATATTAATACTATGCATAAAGGTTGTATTATATATGTTAGTTATTAAGAGGAAGGGTAGTGTTATGGTGATGTATTTTAAAGTGTAATTTAGAATTAAATAAATTAATTTACTGTAAAACAATTATACAAAAAACTAAAAATTAAAAGCGTTTATATACGGTTGCAAACTAAATGTTTTACAACGAAAAAATTAATTATATTTATTATATGTTATTGTCTGTATAAAATATAAAATTTTATTTATTAAGCTCTGATTATTTATAATAAATTACTTTTTAAAATTATAATCACGCACTAATAAATTGTTACTATAGCAGTTAGGCAAATTGTCTTTAGGTATAAATATATGGTGACTCTTTTTTTGGAATAAACGAAATGAGACATGAACTAAATGAATGTCTGAGTAAAACGGGCTTAGTCGACTATGGAAGCTGTACAACAAGTAATATTTAATAATAGGGTAATTTGCGGGCCCGGTTCTAGTCAATATTTTGACCTGATAATTCCTGATATTTCTGACTTTAGTTTTCTGTCTTATTTTATTATAATTTTTTGTCTTGCTTTTTTTAAAATAATTTTTAATTCTATTAGCTATTTTAATTCATAAACAAATAGTTAAATTTTTTATTGAATAAAAGTATAAATTTTTATTTGCCTATTTTTAAGTTTTTAATTTTTTGGGGGACCATTATTGGTTTTAGGCTTTAATAAGTTAAAAATCTATATTTAATATTAAAAATTTAGGATGATCGGTTTAAATCAATACCTTATGATAGAAAGTACAAGAAGATATCTACAAAAGTCTCAAAGGTTGCAATTGATCAGAGGTTTAAATATTATTTTTTTAAATTAATTTTAAATATTAACTTAATATATATAATAGAGGCTATTATTATTTTTAGTTCTTATGGGCTTTGTTTTATTCATATTCATCATTCATTAAATATAAATTTATATGGAAAAATACAGTGAATTTTGATAGATTTGGGTGGGATTTGAAGGTTAATTTAAGTAATTTTGATGTTAATTTAACAAAAATAATCTTTTTAGAAATTTGGTAGTTTTTAAAAAAAATTCTAAAAACAAAAGAATGTGATTTTGGGGAAATATATTTTATATGCCATTTAGTTTTGAATGCTTATTTACAGAAATTTTTATACTTACAATTTAAAATTTCCAAAATATTTTTGTAGTTTAACCACTATACAATGTTTAGTATATAAATAAATTAAAATATTATATATACTTTCAGGTGTTTGTATATAGAAGGCAATTCATTTAGAGAATTTATTATTTATATATTAGAAATCTTATTTATTACTGCACTGACTCAATAGTATTTAAAATAACTTTTTGCTTAACAATCAGTGACTTTAATAAAATCCAGCACAAAAGTGTGTGATTTCCAACTTGGATTGTGGGTTTTTAGGTCATGACTTTGCAAACAACTATTAAAATTTCGAATTTAAGTTTGTAAATATACTTGTCTTGATGGCGAAATTTTAATCTTTTTAAGATGCAGTAAATTTGAAATTTTTGGTTATTTAATGTATCTTTCAAACCAATATTTAAATTTATAGCCTAATTTAATACATAAAAGATATTTTTTACAAAAAGGCTTAAAATCAATTTATTCAATTATATCAATTAGTAATTATATACAAATGGCAACTAGTTTATGACATCCATTCATTAGTTATAGGTTCTGACTTTGACTTGAAGATAATTAGAATATAACTTTTACTTTAAAAATATAAAAATCATACGAGACAATTTTGTTTATAAGTGCGTAAAAAAAGCCTTACTTAACTTTTTTTTTGTTTTATTTGGAAAAATATAGGATTTCAGCTTTGTTGAAGTGAAAATAGTTGTAGATGTTTTCCATCACAACTTCCTTTTAATTTTTCGTTTAAAAATGCAAAAACAAGGTTTAATGAAATTTAAACTCTTTTTTTCATTTAATTACAGCTGCTTGTTTAATTTGTAAAGTAAAAATAATTTTTTTGGATGTAGACATTCTAATTGGAGGTGTGGAGGTGTTTTAATTGATGATTGTTCTTTAAATATATAAGGATTGTATACCCTCTTAAACTCTCTAGTTTCAAGAATAAAAACTAAAATTTGGATAACTTAAGAAAAATAAATCCAATAAATTATAGCCAAAAATATTGGACAATGATACAAAAAATATTTCTAAGAATTTATTTATTAGATATTTTAAAAGTTAACAACAAAAATTTTTTTTTTAAAAATGTCCACCACGGCCCAACCCAACCTATGTTTAATTCTTTGACCATTATTTGGGCACGTGCTCCCTGGTCTTATAAACATTTCTTTACAACCTTTATGTTATATATTTTTTATTGCAGCATGTAGCTATGTGATAATAATTATATGTTTAATTTTTTTGGTTTAACATAATGTTTGAAATCTCATTTTTATTTTGAATTTTAGATTTCAAGGAATGTTCACGGATGAAAAATTTAAAATTAAAGGCACCAAAGATAAAAGAGGCAGAAACATTGTTGCAACCAGTAATGAGGACATGAAACGGTATTACAAGATTGAAGAAGATGAGACTACAAAGGATGTGAACGTAATCGATCAACATGCTAAAATGGAACAGGAATCTGAAAGTGATTCAGAGCGTGAAAGTTTTAATGCAGATCATAATGACACAACCACTGACACAGATATATCTGAATCGGAAGGTTTTAAGACATTTTTTTTCTCATTCTTATTTTTTTAAATGTCCGTTTATGTAGTTCAATTTTTCCTAAGGTGTAAGCCTGTAATAATTTTATTAACCGATAAAACGAATATCATCAAGCAATGGTTAGGCCTTGTTTTTGAATTTTTATGGCTGATTACATCATATTAGTGATTTTTATGCCAAAATTTTTTAGGCCGTCTTGCTTGTATTCAACTGGCACACCCGCTAAAATATTTTCTCCTCGATAGCTGATATTGATATTTTCGACTCCTTAACTCTTATTTTAATAAAAAATAGGAAGAAAAAATAATTTTAACGTTATTAAATTTTTATCAACCATGAGAACAAAAGATGTGCATTTTGATGTTTGTTTGCATTTTCGGCTTAAATTTTTTCCCTCAAGAATTGTCTTTAACAAATATATATTCAAACCCAGCTCGACCCTATAACGAGTCAGCACCAGACTAACCAACCTGATGTAAAACACTAATACATTTATGACATATTTTTAGGGGAAGAATTGATTGAACATAAATGGGGCGAGCTCGATAACGATTGTGAGGACATCATTGAAGCAACCAATCGTCTCGCTGTTTGCAATATGAGCTGGGACGTAGTATCAGCTAAAGATTTATATTTGCTCTTTGATTCAGTCAAACCTCTCAACGGATTGATTAAAGATGTTAAGGTATTTTAGGCAATATTAAACAGACTAGAAATTAGATTTTTTTATGTAACGTTATAACATTTGTAATTTGTAAATATATACATGATAATTATTAATATTTATATGTATGTTTTTATAAAAAATTTTATTTTGCATAAACTAGATTTATAGGTCAGAATATGGAAAAAAAATGAAAGCCGAGGAAGACGCTAAAGGCCCTTTTGCCGTTATGAATATCTTAAATCACCACAAAAAATCACAAGAATCTGAGATAAATAGTAAAAAAGAATATTCTTTTCACTTACAACATAAATAATGTAAGAAAATTATTTACATTACAGGTCATGATGATTTAAGCGACAAAGAAGAAAATTTTGATACCGAAAAATTGCGGCAATACCAAATAAATACGTAAGATTTGGTTTTATAATTTTTTTTTGTAAAATTTCTTTTTTAATTAATGTCTTTAGAATGAAATATGCTTATGCGATAGTAGAATTAGATTCAGTTGAAACTGCTCAGCATATATATATGGAATGCAATGGATTTGAATTTGAAAAAACATCAAATATAGTCGACCTTAGGTATAAAAGAGCCTATATATATTTTAAAAATTTTATTATTAGTTTTTAAAAAATTATGTTTATTAGGTGTCATAAAAATTCGAAAGATAATATTGCATATCTTTTAAGTTAAAATATGCTGCCTGTTAAACTCTTGTTTTTTCCATACCCATCGGCCTTGTAATCTTGTTACTTTGTTTTTATTGTTATAACTATTAAGGTCAGCAAATTTTTGAGAGTTAACACTCAACTCCAAAGATTAAACCTGCCATCTTAGGGATTATCAAATCCGTTTACCGTTTATTATCAAAATTTGACACGCTATAAACATTAAAAATCTTTATAAAAAAAAATATTACAACAAAAAAATGTTTAAAACTTGTTTAACTGCTAAATTCAAACTTCAAATAATATTTTTAATTAAAAGGAATAATATATTGTATCTTATATTGGTTGGCTAAATATTTTGTATAACTCAAATGTTGAGGTAAGAATTTGATGTACTTTAAAATTTTATTTCTCATTTTTTAAAATAAAAGATTTAAGTTACAAGTAATTTTTATATGAAACGATAATTTTTTTTGGTATTCCCGAGGTCTTAATATTTGTTAATTTGGTCATCGATCGATATATACCTTAGGAAATATCCGAAATTTAAAGAAACTTCGCTAAACGGAAAATATATATGAAATAAGACGATCATGGAGATTATTTTCCCCCAGTGTCATAATATTCTTTTTTTCAGTCATTTTGTGTCGACCTGTGTTATTTGAGATAAATTTAAGTTACAAGTGGTTTTAATATTAAAAAAAAACCTAATCTTATTGGAATATTCTTGAGGTTGTAAAATCTATCAATTTGGTCTTTCGCCATTTTATACACCTAAAAATAGCCGAAGTCTTAACACCTAAAGGAAAATATATTTGTGATAAAACCTTGATGGGGATTTATTTTCTTGTCAAAATCTCTTTTACCCTTTGTCGCCCTATTTTTTTATTACCTCGGTCTACAAATTAGAATCAAAATGTAATCACTAAGACTAGACTTGCTGTGTATATTAGTTTTCAATTCTTTATTCGTTTTTTCATTCCAATTTTTCTCTGCCTATCATAACCTTTTAAAATTATTAAAATAGCCAAAAATGAAACTTTTCTAACTTTAAACTTATAAATTTGAAAGAGTAAAATTAAAAATTCTCATTGCAAAAGTCAGCAAAATTTAAAGTGGGAGGCTAATTAATTATTATATTTTAAATTATATTTTTAAATTAATTAACCTTTAATATTATATATTTTGGTTGTCTTAAAGTCGCAAAATTTTTATTTTTTGGCATTTATCATGTATTAAGGATGTTTATAGAAACAAGCTAATATAGTAAAATCATTCTTAGTTTTAAACCTTATCGTAGAACTATTGTGTTACTTGTGTTATTAATTATTATTATTTGTTTGTTATTGTTATAATAGATATGTACCCGATGATACTACATTCAATGATGCGCCTGCGTCAGATATTTTATCTCATTTTGATTTTCAAATGTCCATACTTAACATTCCCACTATCAAAAAAGCTAAAAATTCTTCTAATCAAAGTAGTATTAAATCCGTTTTATATAGTTACTTGCTGTTTTAATTTAATTTAGGGCACGTTCATGAGCTTTTATTTTAATTTTTTTTTTTGCAAAATAAGTTGAAAATTTGTTTACTTATGTTATTCAAATGAGGATTGTGAAAAGTCATTTTATACATTCGATAAAAGTATTATTTGTAAACTAAGAGCTATAGAACGTAATTATTACCTTCTAACTATTAATTTATATATAGATGCACCGCTTTTATATTTAGGCATTTAGGTTTTTTATTAATATATTTTGACAATAAGTAATAAAGACATAGGAACTTTGCTATTAAAAAATTGACTCTGAACGTGCCTTTTTTACCTTTTTTTCAACATTTTAAATGAAATAAGATTCGAAAAATATTGGGATCATGAACGGAGCCGCTACTAAATGCCTTAGCCAAACCAAAATTGATTTAAGTTGGGACCAAACAGACCCTCAACGCGAATTTCTGCTACAAAAATCATTAGCGCCTCTCTACAATGACAATGTTCATATGGACAGGGTTTTAAAAGAAAATTTATTCTTAAATAAAGCCAACTTTTATTAAATAAAATTGATTTTTGTATACTTTATATTATTATACGTGAATATATTTAAATGTAAATTAAATTTTTTTATATGACACATGTTGATAATTTTAAAGCGTAACCATCAGATCAAGACCGTTAACTTTCTAACCCCCTTTCCTTCAATTTTCATATTAACCACAAACATTAGAAAAAAAATAGTCGTTTTATCCTTTTATTATTTAATTATAGATTTGTAATTAAAAAAATTTTATATCTCATTATAAAATTATTATTTTTTTATATCTAGCCCAAAATATTTAAATTTTTTTTTTAAATTCCAGAATTTAATTTAATAGTTTTATTGTTAATAAAACCCGAATTTATAGATTTTCTTAATCTATTATAGTTTTAATTTTATTATTGTTAAAAGTTAATTTAATTCTACGATATAAGAAATTGAATCTGGCTAATTGGTTTAGGCTAATTGTAATTTATTCTTGCTTGTATGCGAACCATTTTTTTTACATAATTTTATAAACCTGTGCATTAATTAATATTATATATTTTAAGGTGGGCAAATCACGGAACAAGCTTAAAAAACAAGCCAAAAGTGAACTGTTGGAAAAATTAATGCCGGGCACCGAAACTAATCACAAATCAAATAATAATCCCATGTCTGACGGCGAGATGAGCGAAGAATTTGGAGATTTAGTGGATTGCAGTGATCATGTCAAACGGAAAGCGAAAAAATCTGACCAAGCTGGAATAATTGATCATTATTTAGCATCCCCATCATCCTCTTCTGCAAATGACCAGGAATCGGAATGTGATTTGGATGATCGCAAAGATGTTTGTAACAATGAAGTTATAACTGAATCCGGAGGCACTGCCTCTAAAGTCAATATACTTTTGTTTTTATTTTTATTTGCTGCATCGCTAACCTTTTTCTTTCCCCTTTAATCTTTATAAACACATGCGATACATACAATTTTTTGCTTTGCCCTGGCATTGATAAAATACAGTGATTTATGATATATTGTAGCTAAGGATGTCATTCTTTATTTAGTTCCATATTTTTGAGAAATTCTTTTATTCCATTTTAGATTAAACATGGACAGGAAAAGGTCGATAAATACACGAAATATCGACAGCTACTCGCCGAAGTATTAAAGGGGAATAAGCCAAAGTCTATGGATGGGGATCTCGATGGTACCAATAATGCTAATTTTGGTTTATTATTTTAATTTTGATTGCATCCTTTTTTATTATCACAAGCTGAATAAGAGTATTCGTTTAGGGCATAAATGGGATATGAGATTTAAAACTCTTTAGCACCGTTAGAAATTGCACAATTCTCAAAAACTTTTTAATGCATCATCATAAATTTTCCTAATATAGCAAGTTGGCCAAACATCTTTATAAAAATTTGTACTGACAATTTTTAGCATTCTTTAAATTTCACCAAAAATTGTGTTATAAAAAATTTAAATTTTATATTGCATTTTAAACGGAATATTTCGTTTAAACAAACATAAAATTATTTTATTTATCAAATGTTATTTACTTGGGACACCTTAATTTTACAACCGACTAAAAAAACAAATGAAGATTGCGAACAACCAAAAAAAGATTATGCATTTTTATATCCCCTACTAATTTTGATTTCAATGCTTTTTAAATAAAAGAAAACATTTTTTAAGTTGCATTAGCATGTTTATACATAAATCCACCGCTCACTAGGAAAAATCAATTTGTTTTAAAATTTATAAGAACATTAGTCAGTCCTAGTAAATGTTAGGAATTTCAATATAAAAAGACATTTATAATATATTTTTTTCAAAAATATGTGGCTTTAAAGGTTAAAAAAATTACTTTCTTATTGAAATATTTTTTATGTTAATATTAAAGTCATCTTAATTTTTAGAAATATATTTTTTATTGATACTTTAAAGGAGCCAACCTCGCTGAACCATCAGATCAAAGTTTTGACGATGAATTTTTTGAAAATGACGGTGATAAAGGCAAATGTGAAACAAAAAAAGGCGAACAGGTTATGGAAATTACTTGGCAACCAGGTATGAAAATCACCATCTTTGATTGGCATTTAATTTTTAAAGCTTTAGCTTTTAGATACAATAAATTTTAAAAATTAGTTTTTATGTTTCAAAAAATATAATAGTTTTTATCAATAAGGGCTATTCCAATATTTTATCAAAATTTTTTTAGAGTATGGATGAAATGGAACTTTTTGAGCTAAGTTTGTTGTTTATTATACACTTGGTTAATTCATTTTGAAACATGTTTTACCTATCTTGAATATTTTTTAAAGAATTAAGTGAAGTTACCCGTGAAAAAGTGGAAAAAAAGCTTGAAAAACTTGGGGCTAAAGAAAAATCGAGCGAAACCGGAGAAGGCCCTTGGGAAAAATATTTGTCAAAGGATCGGGCTAAAAAACAAGTTAGGAAGCGAGAAAAAATGCTGAAGAAGAGTCAGCTCACAGTCAATGGAGACGGTGGGATAGATGAGAATGATAAAGTTATTATAAATTTTTTTTTATTATACCTATTTATGAAGTATTTTTTTAAATTCAATCAGTACTTTGTTAAGTGATTGAAATGGGCCACCATATTGGATGCTCTACGTTGGGAAATGAGAAACTTTTACGATGTAAATATATGTTTAGGCATTAGGGCACGTTCAAAGTTCATTTGTTAATAAAAATTCTAAAATTTTAATTTTTGCATCGAATTATTTTCCATTTTTATAATGTTCTAACACCCAAGGAAATTCTTTATAACACAGGGATCAAAATCAATGATTGATGACCGAAAATTATGACATTTCAGCAGCGAAATAATTTGCATGATACAAATATTTTAAACGTTTTTTCTATTTGATCTAGCTCGGCTTTTTTGATAGTTAAAAATCGAAAATAATGGCTCCCGATAAATTTTTTATTATTGCTTTTTTGTTTTGTTAACATCTTTTTGATATTCATAGCTGGCTTATAAAGGTTGATCAAAAAAACGATACACGAATTTGAAAATCCTTAAGCTGGCAGGTTTGGTCTCTAAATTCATATCTAATTTGTCGAGCTTTGTAGTTAGAAATTTTATTAAATATTCTATTAAATAATTTTTTAACATAAAAATATAATTTTTTTAAAATAAATTATCTCTGAACGCGCACTAAGAATCTAATTAAACATTTTTTTTCTGGTAAGAATAAACGCAGTTGGAGATAAGTATTAATTAAGTATCAGCTGATAGCACAAACGTACATAGGTCGACAAAAATCAATCAGTTAAAGAAAATTAAAACACTAGTAATTTCAATGCTTGTTTTATCTCATTTATATTTGTTTTTCGAAGTTTCTTCTGACCTTGCTATTTTCTTAATATATTGAAACAATGGCCAAATTTGACTAAACTGACAGGTTTTGCGAATACCCTAAAGAAAAATTAAAATTTTTATCTAAATCTTAAATGAAATTAATATTTTTAAGTTTATCAAGCTCTTACATTAATATTTAGAGGCAGAATATTTGCCACCTCAACTTAAATGGGACTTAAATTTTTTTTAGTTTTAAATAAAAGTATTATATGTAATTTGAATGTAGCTGTTTTATAAAAATAATTTTTTCCAATATGTTTTGTTCTTAAATCTTTTTTGTTCAATGTTAGCTAGCTTACTAAGTTTGATTAGAAAAATCGGTAAACGGATTTTTGATGGCAGGTCCAGTCTCTAAAGTCATAACCCTAAAAAATTTGTTGATGTATTATACAAGCCAACAATGAAAAGCAACACAAATATAAAGTTTTTTTTAGGCAAAAATGATTCTATTTAGATATTTAATATTAAACCATTCATATATAACAATATACAGACGTCAAATAATGAATATAGTAATGATGAAATTCTCAATAATTCTAATCAACAAGCAAAAGCCGATTTGGAATTATTAATGATGAGTGACGACGATATATTAAGTTCGAGACAACATCCATTTTATCGAAATTCAAACAATAATCAAACCCCGGATCAAATAGAATCTGACATAAAAAGACCCAAAAAGAAACTTAAGAAAAGAAAGACTACCATGACAAATAAACTTCTTAATGAGGAGGACGATTTTGAGGTAATAAGTTAATAAGTTTTATGGTTGCATTCAGATTAAAGTTAATATGATTTGACAAAATATAATTGAATAAAAAAAGTCAAAATTTTGATTAGAAAAGCTCAAGAATGCATCCATGTGGACAAAATATTTTGAATGTGACTCATTTTTTGACACTTTAATTTAAAATTCCAATGGTATATTTTTACAGCTTTACAACTAACTACCAATCAATAAAAATGATTTAGCTTTATACTACAATTACTCAAAATCCCCTCTTGAGAATTATTCATTTAATATTAAATAGGCTTTTTAGGAGAAACGAGAGTATAGAGGAAAAGAACTTATTAAAATCAAATGACCTTTTTGTTTTATTTTATTTTGGTTTGCGTAAGTTAAAAAACTCCTAACCCAATTTTTCTTGCACTAAATTACCCTTTTACTGAGAGCTATAAGCTCTTGCTACATATGAAGGACGTCACTTTTTTTCTGCAAATAAACGAGTATTTATATTTTTTTAACAATTTATTATTATGATCTGCTTGAGTTAAGCCTCCTTAAATTTTTCAAACTAATGAGTAGGTCTTCAATTTCTCTAATCACCATCTGCATTGAGATCTATTCAATATATTATGACTTTGGCTTAATGCTTTTTCTGTTTTAGTTAAACATTCAAGATACCAGGTTTATTGCGATGAAAAAGGATCCACAATTTGCGTTAGATCCCTCACATCCCATGTATAAAACGTCAGCAAGTGCCTTGCAAAAGTTATCAACTACCGCCCACCATCATAAATACACAAAAAATAAGAAATTTAAAAAGTATAGGCATAAAGGACCAGCATAAACTTAATAATACATTTAAATAGACAAATATACATTCTATGTGAAATATGAATGGTTGTCAGATTGATTATGTTTAATAAATAACATTAATAATATTTATAATACATTACACGTATATTTGTTAATAAGTTCATATAAATAATTTTTGACAATTACGCTAAGAGGGTAAGATATAAAAAATAAAAATGTGCTTCTAAAACATTACATATAATTTTAACAGAGGGTTCATAGTATTTTTTCAAAATAATTAACCAAATTTTCCTTTATAGTAGCATGATATACCAATTTTTAAATTTAAACACATACAATTAAATTCAAAGAATGCCTTTCATCATTCATCAAATGGATAAATGTATTTGTGTGGAAAAATATGAGTGATATTAGAATGTTGGGAACAATGAATTGCACATGAATAAATTTACAAGAAGTGATTAGATTTGGGTTAGCAAAAACAAGCATTTATCTTTAAATAAGTGTAAAATTTTATAAAAATTAAATGCTTCAAAAGCTAAATTTGGTATCTTTACGTGTAAGGTTATTTAGAAATGTGATTATGTATATCTATATAGTAGATTTATATATCAACAACCATTTTTTTGTCAACATCCAAATTGCCAACCACCTAAATATATATATTAATATTAAATCATATAATGAACAAAATAATATTTTTAATAGTTTTGCTTTAATTCCATAACCTGCCCTGACCAGGCCAAGTTTTTTTACTGAGTTTTATTAAAAATAAAAATTATATGAAAGTCATAGCTTTAATTAATTAACTAGACTATTAATTAATATATTTCATGCAATTGATAAGGCTAATTAATGGTAAATATTCACTCCCTTTTGTAATTAATTTAATTAATAAATAAACAATTTGTGGCATGTGAATAGAAATTTTTAATAAGAATTAATTTTACACCAAAAATATTTTCACCTAACAAAACAGTAAAAGTTGCTCAAATGCGTTTAATATCAAATTTTTGTATAAAATGGCCAGCAGAGATTTATATTTTAACTTTTTAATTTACGATTAAGTATTTTGGTAAAAATTTATTTATTAGTAGAGTTTCTGGCCAAAAATTCTTTAGTTTGTGGTCTAGATTAATTGATTTCCTACTACTCAATAGGGCTATGCACCGACGGGTATGCCATCCCTTTAATTACATGAGGGGAAAGGGGCCATTGTTTTAGCAAACAATTGACTTTGGCCTTCAACTTTTGCCAACGTTTCTAACCTTGCATGCTGTAAATTTCCAGAGAATGTAGCATCTTTTCAATAGTATTTGCAGAGAGACACATTTAATCCAACTGACCTTTAAGGTTATGAATGACGCCACGTAGCAATTTCAATGCTCCCCATCAAATTCAATTGTTATAAAAACAAAAAATTAACTATAAATATTAAAAACTAGTTTTTATGTATTTAAAACAGCTATACTGTCAAATTCAACATTAAAATAATATTTTAATTTTTCCCAATAAATTATGTCATATTTAAATTGGGATACAAAATAATATCTTGTATAACTTAAACGATTATGTAAGAGCTTAATATGCTAACTTTTTTAATTTGAAGTTTAAGTTTTGCTATAAAATTTTTTTCAGAAATTCTTGAGGTTAAAAACAGTCATTGCCTATTTCAAATGGGCTCTGTTCCAAAGAATGATTAAAAAATTTGGTAAGGTTATCATGTAGATTGTGTTTTATTAAATTAATAAATTACTTAAAACAATGGGTAAATTTTATTAACCTGTGATATAAAATAATGAACTAAATTTGCTATAACAATTTATCAGTATATTATTTGAAGCCAATGAAATTTTATATAAAAAAAAAACTTACCAAACAAAATTCTTTATAGGATATTTTTCCATCACCATCTGTATCTGCATTTATTATAGTTTTATCTACAATTTGTTGGAGTTGAGTTTCTTTAAGATTGTTGCCTACCATCATTTTGAGCACAGTAAATAATTCCCCATTAGAAATGAATCCATCTTTGTCAATGTCATAAATTTTAAATGCAACTATTTGAATTATTTATAAAAGGATTAATCATAAACTTAATATTGCATATATATGTTACATTGTAATTTAGATTCTTTATCACTTTTTACACTAAACTGTGATATACCCTCAATAAATTCTAAAAATTAACATTGTAATGATATATTGTAAATATAAAAGTATCAAAATTACATAATACCTTTAAAATCAACTTCACCATTTCCATCAGTATCAAATATTTCAATGACTCTTTGAACTAAAGGATTTTGTTGGAGTTCAGGCAGGGACATAAATTCATCTATGCTCAAAGAACCAGAATTATCCAAATCTAATTTTTTAAATCTTTTTCCAAGCCTTTTTATTTCATCAGCATCAACTATAATAATTTGATATAGATATGTAACAAGGCATTGTATATCTATATAAAAAATTTACAGTGTGAACATAATTCCAGTTGACTTGATACTTCGTTACCCATAATTAAATTTAGAAATTGTGCATTATCGATTAATAGAAAAATAATGAAAGCATGATAAATCAGATGTTTTTATGAAGGGAACCAAAAAAATATTTGAAAATTTTCTTGCCAATAGCTCTAGCTAATGCTAACTTTAAAGTGTATAAAGTTTTAACGGCTAATATTAAAAAAAAATTAAAATAAGTTTGTTATTTAATAAAACTTAAAAAATAATCTAAATTTTACTAAGGGCACGTGCAAAGTAGGTTTTTATTTTCGTAAAATTTTGAAAATTCTGAAATTTATAAATATTTTTTTTTTCAAAATTTTTTATTTCAGAAAAAGCATTTTATGTGCATAAACTAAATTTGGCAACTTTAAAAATTTGCGTTTTATTTCAAAATAAAATTTCTCAAAATTTTGAAATTTTCAGAAAAATAAAAACTCACTTTGCACGTGCCCTAACTTAAAATTTTTTTACACTAGCCATTTTAATGTTAATCAAATGTATTCAATTTATTTTTTTAATCATTTATTATGCTAGCCAAAGTCAATATTACATTTAATGAGGTATTTTAAATGAATGTACATTGTGTATTTTTAAAATACGTTCTATATAGCCAATAAATATTGTTGAAAAAAAGCAATATTAACAAAAAAAATTAATATATTTCTTAATTTTTATAATTAAGTTAAAAAATAGCATTGGAGCTGCAGGTACTACTTACAATAAAGCCAATTTTATAAATGATTTTAAAACTATCATAAATTATACAAAAAAAAATTTAGCAAAAAAAAGTGATATAGCCATTATGTCACGCTTTTGTATAGTATCGACAAAGGCTTGATAGCACAAAAGGTTAATCAACGTAATCAACGACTAGCAAAGCAATAATCTGCTTATACCATAATGGTTCTCTAGTTTTAAATCAAATATTGTTAAACAAATAAAACAGCGATGACTGAAATATTGTTACCCAACATCTAAAAATAGCCTCAAATGGAACGACATTTAAAACAACTAAACGTTACTAGTCAAGACAACCGAGAATATCACAAATGACCGAAGCAATTGTTCTCCAACGTTCGTGAGTCGTTTTTGTAACCAAAAGATAAGAATGAGACAATTAACTGTCCAGAATAACAGTTTTAAACTTAAAAAAATTAAAAGTATGCTAAGATGTCTTCTAAAAACTAACGTATGACGATTATCAATAAAACATTATTGACAGGCAACTAACAGCAACAGTAAGTAAAACGGCAGTAAAATTACTCATTAGATGATTAATACAATATGAACACCCAAAAATATAAAATAATGCCTACAATTAAGCGGTTGGATCTTAGGCCTAAGAGGTGCAATTATGGCAAGATAATATGACTCTGCAACAAAACGTCACCTAGTCTCAAACAATAACCCGCATAAAATGGCCGTACAAGGTCAAGTATCAAAACAAAATGAGCCTAAAAACTAGTGTAACAAAAACAAAACCTTAAAACATAGCACCTCGTCTAATTTGAAGATAAAAAGGTGTTTCAATTGTAAATTATTATCATTAATACATATTGTAAATTTTATTTATCACAAAGATAACAATCTAATAAAAAGAAATTATTTATTTATCTATATTAAATCCCGTTCAGCACTTCTTAAATTTTGTGCTTTAAAAATATTAACACAGGTCAACAAATATCAATGTCAGAAAAAAAAGTTTATGAAAACATAAAAGCATACATCCCCATGTATGGCCTTATCTCATAGATATTTTCGTTTTTTTCGGTTTCTTCCGCCTTTAGCTCCTAAGATCCGTCCACATCAAAAAAATACCCTTTTTGACCAAGTAGAAAGATTTTGCGACCTCGAAAATATCCTAAAAAGAAAAATTTCAAGAATTTTTTTTTCATATAAAAATCTAATGAGAAATAAATTTTTTACTATAGCTTTTATATCAGCATTTAGATAAAAAATATTTTGCATCCAAACTTAAATACGACAAGATGTTTTATTAGTTTTTAATAAGAACTAGAATATGTGACCCGGCTTCGCCCGGGATATCCCTTTATTATTGCATGCTCATTAACGCATTACCCTAACTCAAATGCTTTGCCCTACTCGAGCAATATAAACTCAATGAGGCTAAAAATTTTATGGAAAATAAAGGTGAGTATATTTAATACTCATCAATAAAAAATAAGGTAATTTACTAAATAAAAAATTCGAAACCGCACCTTAAAGAACGAATATTATGGATACTTGGAGTTTTGGCATGGAGATTATAAATTTATATTAACAAAGTGTCACTCAACTTTACTTTAAGGAATTTGAGGTTTGAAAATTTGAATACGCTCTATTTTTGATAAATTTTGGCTGAATTGAGCGAAGTTTTAAGCAAGCCTACACTAAATTTTACAAACTTTCATTTAAAAAGCTAATGTCATTAAAAAATGGTCATTTCTGGACTTTCAAACGTTAGTATCATAAAAACTATAAGCGAGCGACAATTTTTAACAAAAAATTCGGGATTTTCAGGGCAATATTGACCTAGAAAAAATTATTTTATATTCAGAATTTTGAGATAATTGAACTCGAGTAAAAAAAACCCAATTTTTTGAAAAGTTATAAAATATCATATCTTAATAATGGAAGTAGCTAGAGGTCTGAAATTTTTCACGTGCATTAATAGGATTATACTTGATAAAGAATAAATATTTCAATAATATTTTTTGACAAAGTGGAACAAAGATAATTGCAAATTAGTTAATTTAATGAGATAAGAAAGATGAGATACATAAAATTATAGCAAGCAATTTAAGAATACAGTTGAAAAATAATATGTCAAAGGAAAAAAATGTTATTATTTGGGTATAAATATCAAAAATATTTTTAAAATGAATAGGATTATATTTAATATTCAAAATTTTAAATATATCTTGAAAACACTCCTGTTTTAATCTTTTTTTATATTTCTAGTTATATCTTAAAATGAAAATCATATCTATAATATGCAGTAAATGGGCCAAATTTACAATAAAAAGTTTATACTAAAAAACATCAATATCAAACTGAAAAAAAAATCTATGAATAATTAAATATAATTTTATTAATATTTATTATATAAAAAGGATAATGTGTAAAATTTTAGTTATTTCCAGTACTTTTGCTTTAATGAAGATGAAAGATGGAAATAAAAATTACAATAATTTATATTTATGACAAAGAGTTAAATATACAATAATTTTAAGTGCTATTTATAATGTTTATCACAAATTATTTGCTATATAGCATCAAAAATATTTAATCAAAAAAAACTAAATGCAGAGATAGCTTTAAATTTAAGATTAACTACTTTATAAAAATACAAAGGTAAGAATGTACCTGGCCAGAATTTGGTGACAATAATTTTAATATTTCATTCTAAAAAAATAATAGATATGAATTGGTCATTTCCTGACTTTCAAACGTTAATATCCTAAAAAATATAAGCGAGCGACAATTTTTAATAGGAAATTCGGGATTTTCAAGGCAATATTGACCTAGAAAAATTCTTATTAACGACCTTGGTCTGGGGTCGTTGTATTAGGAATTAGCCTATAATTTAAAATTGGTTGTGTCTATCTAACATACGAAATTTAGAAATCATATGGTATTTGAAATTGTCTATCTAACATACGAAATTTAGAAATCATATGGTATTTGAAATTAAAAATATAAAATATTAAATTATAAAACTATAATTAATATAAAAGATAATATTGATAAACATGTTAAATAAAAAGAATATTTATTACCGTTAATTATATTTCTTGGCTATTATAGTGAAATTTCTTATAATGTACGTTTTATGTACCTTTCGGTACCTGATACATAACTCGGCTCCTATATACTCTAAGAGGCTGAAATTTGCATCGAATTTCAAGTAAACATTCTTAAATAAGCTATTAAAATTTGAATATTTTATAGTCAAAATTTTGAAATAATAGAACTCGTGTAAAAAAAACCCAATTTTGTTGAAAAGTTTTAAAATATCTTATCTTAATAATGGAAGTAGCTAGAGGTCTGAAATTTTTCACGTGCATTAATAGGATAATACTTAATATGGAGTAAAAATTTCAAAAATTTTTTTTAATAATTGTTTTGGGCGTAAAACGTTTATTTTCGTTTTAATTAAGAAATATGCACACCTCGTGGATAAAAACAAAAAATTTGCCATCCCAGACACCTTTTACACAAACGATTTTTTTTTCGTCGATTATGAACGGTAATCACTAATACTCAAAAGTTTTATTTCTAATAATATAGATAACGGAAGTAGCTAGAGGTCTGAAATTTTTCATGTGCATTATTAGGGATATACTTAATATAGAGTGAAAATTCGAAAATATATTCCAATTATTTTGGTCGTAAAACGTTTTTTTTATTTTAATAAAAAAATATGCACACCTCGTGGATAAAAACAAAAAATTTGCCATCTCAGTCACCTTTTACACAAACGATATTTTTTCGTGGATTTTGAACGGTAAACAAAAACCTCGAAAATTTTATTTTTAATAATATAGTAGAGTATGTGACCCGGCTTCACCCGGGCCTTTATTATTGCATGCTTATTAACGCGTTACCCTAACTCAAATGCTTTGCCCATTACTCGACCAATATAAACTCAATGAGGCTAAAAATTTTATGGAAAATGGTGAGTATATTTAATATTCATCAATAAAAAATAAGGTGATTTACTAAATAAAAAATTCGAAACCGCACCTTAAAGAACGAATATTATGGATATTTGAAGTTTTGGCATGGAGATTATAAATTTATATTATCAAAGTGTCGCTCAACTTTACTTTAAGGAATTTGAGGTTTAAAAATTTGAATACGCTCTATTTTTGATAAATTTTGGCTGAATTGAGCGAAGTTTTAAGCAAGCCTACACTAATTTTTACAAACTTTCATTTAAAAAGCTGATGTTTCTCATTAAAAAATGGTCATTTCTGGACTTTCAAACGTTAATATCTTAAAAACTATAAGCGAGCGACAATTTTTAACAAAAAATTCGGGATTTTCAGGGCAATATTGACCTAGAAAAATATATTTTATAGTCAGAATTTTGAGATAATCGAACTCGAGTAAAAAAACCCAATTTTTTGAAAGTTATAAAATATCGTATCTTAATAATGGAAGTAGCTAGAGGTCTGAAATTTTTCACGTGCATTAATAGGATTATACTTAATAAAGAATAAAAATTTCAATAATATTTTTTGACAAAGTGGAACAAAGATAATTGCTAATTAGTTAATTTTATGAGTTAAGAAAGATGATATACATAAAATTATAGCAAGCAATTTAAGAATACAGTTGAAAAATAATTTGTCAAAGGAAAAAAATGTTATTATTTGGGTATAAATATCAAAAATATTTTTAAAATGAATAGGATTATATCTAATATTCAAAATTTTAAATAAAATACCTTGAAAACACTCCTGTTTTAATCTTTTTTTTAAATTTCTAGTTATATCTTAAAATGAAAATCATACCTATAATATGCAGTAAATGGGCCAAATTTACAATAAAAAGTTTATACTAAAAAACATCAATATCAAACTGAAAAAAATTCTATGAATAATTAAATATAAATTGATATTTATTATATAAAAAGGATAATGTGTAAAATTTTAGTTATTTCCAGTACTTTTGCTTTAATGAAGATGAAAGATGGAAATAAAAATTACAATAATTTATATTTTATGACAAAGAGTTAAATATACAATAATTTTAAGTGCTATTTATAATGTTTATCACAAATTATTTGCTATAAAGCATCAAAAATATTTAATCAAAAAAAACTAAATGCAGAGATAGCTTTAAATTTAAGATTAACTACTTTATAAAAATACAAAGGTAAGAATGTACCTGGCCAGAATTTGGTGACAATGATTTTAATATTTCATTCTAAAAAAATAATAGATATGAATTGGTCATTTCCTGACTTTCAAACGTTAATATCCTAAAAAATATAAGCGAGCGACAATTTTTAATAGGAAATTCGGATTTAAAATTGGTTGTGTCTATCTAACATACGAAATTTAGAAATCATATGGTATTTGAAATTGTCTATCTAACATACGAAATTTAGAAATCATATGGTATTTGAAATTAAAAATATAAAATATTAAAATATAAATATAATTAATATAAAAGATAATATTGATAAACATGTTTAATAAAAAGAATATTTATTACCGTTAATTATATTTCTTGGCTATTTTAGTGAAATTTCTTATAATGTACGTTTTATGTAACTTTCGGTACCTGATGCATAACTCGGCTCCTATATACTCTAAGAGGCTGAAATTTGCATCGAATTTCAAGTAAACATTCTTAAATAAGCTATTAAAATTTGAAAGTATTTTATAGTCAAAATTTTGAAATAATAGAACTCGAGTAAAAAAACCCAATTTTTTAGAAAAGTTTTAAAATATCGTATCATAATAAAGGAAGTAGCTAGAGGTCTGAAATTTTTCACGTGCATTAATAGGACAATACTTAATATGGAGTAAAAATTTCAAAAATATTTTTTAATTATTTTGGGCGTAAAACGTTTTTTTCGTTTTAATTAAGAAATATGCATACCTCGTGGATAAAAACAAAAAATTGGCCATCCCAGACACCTTTTACACAAACGATTTTTTTTCGTCGATTTTGAACGGTAATCACTAATACTCGAAAATTTCATTTCTAATAATATAGATAACGGGTGCATTAATAGGGATATACTTGATATAGAGTGAAAATTTCAAAAATATGTTCCAATTATTTTGGTCGTAAAACGGTTTTTTTTATTTTAATAAAAAATTATCACCTCGTGGATAAAAACTAAAAATTGGCATTCCCAGACACATTTTACACAAACGATTTTTTTTTTCGTCGATTTTGAACGGTAATCACCAAAACTCGGGATTTTCAATTTTAATAATATAGAATAACGGAAGTAGCTAGAGGTCTGAAATTTTTCACGTGCATTAATAGGGATATACTTGATATAGAGTAAAAATTTCAAAAATATTTTCCTATTATTTTGGTCGTAAAACGTTTTTTTCGTTTTAATAAAAAAATATGCACACTCGTGGATAAAAACAAAAAATTTGCCATCTCAGACACCTTTTACACAAACGATTTTTTTTCGTCGATTTTGAACGGTAATCACTAATACTCGAAAATTTCATTTCTAATAATATAGATAACGGGTGCATTCATAGGGATATACTTGATATAGAGTGAAAATTTCAAAAATATGTTCCAATTATTTTGGTCGTAAAACGGTTTTTTTTATTTTAATAAAAAATTATCACCTCGTGGATAAAAACTAAAAATTGGCATTCCCAGACACATTTTACACAAACGATTTTTTTTTTCGTCGATTTTGAACGGTAATCACCAAAACTCGGGATTTTCAATTAATAATATAGAATAACGGAAGTAGCTAGAGGTCTGAAATTTTTCACGTGCATTAATAGGGATATACTTGATATAGAGTAAAAATTTCAAAAATATTTTCCTATTATTTTGGTCGTAAAACGTTTTTTTCGTTTTAATAAAAAAATATGCACACTCGTGGATAAAAACAAAAAATTTGCCATCTCAGACACCTTTTACACAAACGATTTTTTTTTCGTGGATTTTGAACGATAAACAAAAAACGTCAAAAATTTTATTTTCAATAATATAGATTACACAGGTCAACAAATTTTTGAAAGATATGAGCTAACTACGGAGATCAAATGCCATGGATTTTAAATCCGTTTACCGTTTTATTAATCAAAAGTTAGTCAGCTATAAACATTGAAAATTTTAGGAAAAATGTTAAAACCAAAAAAGATTCAAACACAAAATTAGGCGTATTCACAACATTTAAACTGTTTAATTTAAAATTCAAATAACATTTGTATTAAAACCCGATAATATTTCGTGTCGTATAAGTTAAGACGCGGAATATTTTGTATCTAAATGTTGATGTAAGAGCTTGATGTAATAAAAAATTTTATTTTTCATTTTTTTATAGATAAATATAAGTTACAAGGGATGAAAAAAAAATTTTAGTCTTTTTTTAGGGTATTCATCGAGGTAGCGCTTTTCTAACGCCTTTTAACGACTCTGACCCGGTTATATTAGAAAGAGGTCTGCGGCAAGGCTGTCCGCTATCACCTATTCTTTTTTATATTTATTATACCAAATAATTTAGGAGTTGGTGTCCCAAATGTAAAGAATAAGCTTAAAGATTTATTATTCGCCGACGATCTGGTTTTTTGCGAAGAGTCACGTGAGGATCTTAAAACAATGCTATACCATCTTAAAAAATGGGCTAATAGGTTTGGAAATGGTAATTGGAGCTCAAAAATGTGGCATTATGATAAACAATCCCTTAAATTAAACTCCGTGCGAGTGGTCAATTCAGGGGAACTCTATACCTCAGGTATCAAACTATAGATATCTGGGTCTTTTAATAAATGAGGACTTTAATATCGACTAAATTATTGAGGAGCGGGCGTTAAGGGGAGTGAAGGCTATTCATCTCTACGGCCCGTTCTTGCGGTCCAGCTCCATACCAATAGATGTTAAATCTCATATTTATGTTTCAGTCATTCTACCCATTCTAACTTATGGAGCGGAATTATTTGGTCTTCTCTCTAATAAATCATTGTCCCCGCTTTCTTAGACTCACGATCAAGCCATTCGCTGGATGATTGGAAAATTTGGAAAAAGACTAATTGGGTCTAAACTTCAGTTGTATTTAGACCTCAATATTAGTACTTTTGACGTTTATGCAAAAAAAAAATCCTTGCGTCTTTTTAAAATCTCAGTATAGTAAAACATTAATAAAAGATCTAGTCTTATCAAAATCTAAGTCTCGCAAATGGACGTGGGCTTCGCGTTGCTCTAGGTATTTTAATAAAAACATAATATCATTTAATGGAGACCCAAAAATTATTTCAAAATCATTTAATCTAAACCTTGGCAAAGCTAGTCTTAGCGAAAGTAAGTATAAAAAAGACACAATGTTTAAATCGTACAGCAACCCTTTTTATTCTTCTCTAAAAAAATTAAAAAGTATTGATTGCATAGAGATTTTTTTCTGCTGCAAACTTCTGCTTCATATGAGAAGTAATTGGTGGAATTTTAAAAAAGCAAGATTATTAAAATTACTTACAAGCGACTTCGATCAGTGTTGTAAATTAATAGTTGATGACCCACTTGCTCATTTCTTTCTCCACTGCTCTGCTTTGCATGAATTTAAACGCTTATACTTGCATTTAATATCTTCAAATAAATGTGATAATATATTGTTAAATGATATTTTAGGGCTTTTTGATCAGTCTCAAATTTTAAATATAATTAAATATTGTCATTTTGCTGGCCGAAAATTCTTTAGCTCTTGGTCTAGGTTAAGTGATTGCCTAGTCCGACAGGGCTAAAAGGGGCTATGCCCTGACGGGTATGCCGTCTCTTTCAAGAGATGTAGGGCAAGGGGGCATTGTTTTAGCAGGTGAATGACTCTAGCCTTCGACTTTTGCCAGGGTTGTAAAGCCTGCATGCTATAATATTCCGGAGAGTGCGGCATCATGTCGATGGATATTATGGTATTGGTGGACAGACGCGCCTAATCCTATTGACCCTAGGGGTTATGAACGTCGCCGCATAGCAATTTCAATGCTCCTCACCCAAAAAAAAGGTCGCAAAATTTGTTAAAAAGGTCATTTTTTTGATATGGACGATGTGTGGGTCTGAAAAACAAAATCCCAAAATGCAAAATCCTATAAACCAAAATCCTAAAAACCGCCTAAAAAGCAAAATCCCAAAAGCAAAATACTTAAGTACATTTTTTGACGGGATATTATTTTTTTCCATTTTGGCATTTGTCTGTGTTTTTTGTATTTCTTTGATGTTTTTAGTAATTTTTTTATTTTGCTTTACAGTCAAAAAATTTTTTTTCGTGTTTTGGCATTTATCGGTGTTTTGTGTATTTCTTTGATATTTTAAGTAATATTTGTGGAATTTTGCTTTTTGGGAAAAAAAAATTTATTTTTGACATTTGTCGGCGTTTTATTGGTTGGTCTATAAAGCAAAATTCCAAAATCACAAAAATTACTTAAACATTAAAGAAATTCATAATACACCGTAAAATGCCAATAACGAAAAAAAAATCTTTGTCTAAAAAGCAAAATCGCAAAAAGCAAAATACCACAAACATTAATTAAAATTACTAAACATCAAAGAAATTCATAATACACCAACATGCCAAAAAACAAAATAAATTTTTTTTTTCAGAAAAACAAATTCCACAAAAAATACACAAAACATCAAGGAAATACATAAAACATTGACAAATGCCAAAAACTTTTTTGTCTGAAAAGCGAAATCCCAAAAAACAAAGTTTTAATACTTAAAACATCAAAGAAATACATAAAACACTGACAAATGCCAAAAAACGAAAAAAAAATTATTTGTTTAAAAAGCAAAATCCCACAAAATTACTTTAAACATCTAGAAATACATAACACAAAGGCAAATGCCAAAAAACGAAAAAAAAAATTTTTGTCTGAAAAACAAAATTTTGAAAGCAAAGTCCCAAGAAAATAATTTAAAACATTAAAGAAATATATAAAACACCGACAAATGCTAAAAAACCAAAAAAAAATTTTTGTCTGAACTTAAAATCCCCAAAATTACCTAAAATTACTAACATACAAAATGCCAAAAAACAAAAAATAACTTTTTTTGTCTGAAAAGCAAAATCCCAAAAAGCAAAAGCCGACAAAATTTACTTAAACCATCAAAGAAATACATAAAGCACCGACAAATGCCAAAAAAATTTCCCGCCAAAAAAAAATTATTTAGTTTAGGATTTTTTGGGGGATTTTGCTTTTTGGGATTTTACATTTTGAGATTTTGCATTTTCGAATTTTGCGTTTTGGAATTTTGCTTTTCAGACCCACCCGTTTAGCTGTTGTGAAAATACAAAAAAAATTTCAATTTATTTTTGTTTTTTGATTTTTTTTGTTTTTGACATTATTTATAAAATTTTTAATGATTATTGCTGACTTACTAAGTTTGATTAGAAAAAATGATAAATTTGAAAATCCCTAAGATGGCAGGTTTGATTTCTATAGTTAGCTCATAACTCTCAAAATGTTGACCTAAATAATGGTTAAATTTTTGTTACTTTTATCTATAATATAGAATAAACAAAACTAGTAATTATAATTTGGTTTAAATCTAATAACAAAATTTGTTTAGAAATCAGAAATACCATTAGGGTCCATTTTCAATGTTAAAAATCATCATATTGCCTCAATGTAAATTTAAACTGAAAAAAGTGCAATTATTTTATAGGAAATCTTTTGTAAGAGTTATATTGTATTTATGATGTTTGTATTGTATATTAATTATTAATAAATATTTTTTCCTCTAAAAAATATCTAATTTTTAAGTGGAGTAATAGCCAAAAATAATTTTATTTTTTATAATATTTTTGTTTATAAATCTTTTTTAAGATTTACTAGACCTAAAAACACAATATAATTAATAAGATCGATACATTTCTAGATTTATTTAACGTAATAAAAAGCAAAATTTTCATATTTCTGATTTTTTTATATTTTGTGTTAAATAAAATTTACATTATACATTAATAATAACTTATATATTAGTTTATAATTACAAAATAAAAAAATAAAGTTAAAAGCTACAAAAATCTAAAAGTTATAAAGGTTAATTAAGGTCCATTAAAGCATATGCGTTACAAATTTCTCACCCTAGCATTGACTGCGGCTAGTAAAAAAAAATTTTGAAGAGAAAAACTGAGTGCATTTGATTATCATTAAGGTGGCTATAGAAAAAATTTAAGAAATAAAATTTTATTTTTAATTTTTTTTTAAGTTTTTTTAGGCATATTCTCAAACGACCAAAAAACATTAATTTTCATTTTTTATGTTAGCCGTTAAAATTTGTTTTTATTAAAATAATGTCATTAAACAAAATACATCTAAATCGTGTTTTTAGGTCTAGTTGAACAATTTTAGAAAGGTACACAAAAAAAATATTATGAAATAATAAATTTTGGCTATTACTCACCTTAAAATCAAGATGTTTTTAACAGAAAAAAAAATAATTCATATCATATGCAATACAAACAAATACCTAGAGTTGCAATTTTTAGTTCAAATTTACATTGAGGCAATATCATGTTGTAAAAAAACATATTACTCACCTTAAAATCAAGATGTTTTTAACAGAAAAAAAATAATTCACAACATTATGCAATACAAACATATACCTAGAAAAAAAGATTGCAATTTTTAGTTTATTTTAAATTTACATTGAAGCAATATCATGTTATAAAAAACAATGGGCTAAGGCTTCCCCCATTTAAAGGCGACCCGTTAGGGCTTTGACTCTTTTAACTTGAGCAGGGCAATTAATATTGCCGACTAAATAGTTTGATTTGCTCGCACGCCGGCGACCTAGGTTTTTAGCCTGCGCTCTCACTTTAGGCATATCGTTTAGGGCCTACTGCCTCAGTAGGCCACTCAGCAGCTTCAAAGTAGCACATTTATACTATTTTTTACGAAGTAAAATGCTTTCTGTGCATGAATTCGAACTCGCAACCTCCTGCGTGTAAAACAAAAAGGTTGCCACTGAGCTATCAACATTGAAATTTATCATATGGTGTCCATAAAAATCCCAATAGAATTCCTAATTTATAAACAATTTTTGTTATTAGACTAAGACCAAATTATAAATACAATCAATATTTGGCCTATATACAATATTCTCGAAGATATTCAAAATTTAAGATGAGCTGGGGTCCATATGGTCCCGCATTGCTGATCGCGTTAAGTATGCTACGTATGACCTACTATCATAACACTTGCACATGATTAACAATAAGATACGCGCCTCCCAATTATGTAGAAGACATGGAATGTCGTCCAATTTTAAGTTATTTTTAGTAAAAGTAAGTTGTGCCCTAGTGCACTTTTATTTTGCAGTTTAATTAAATGGCTAACTTAAAGAGACTTATCAAATGCTAAGCCGTTTGCCAGCTGAATTCAATTATCAATGCTACTACAACGCTTATGTCCTTACCTTGAAAAAGAGAAATCAAGAAACAAAATTTTTGAGCGCAACAACACGTTAAAAAAAAGGAAAAAATTAAAATTTAAAAAAAAAAATACCGTGAGAAATAATGAAGTCAAAGAACAGTCAAAAACTATGGTATTAGTACTTTGAAAATATTTTGTCGATATGCGATATAAACGATATTGCCAAAGTCACGTAAAAAAATCTGCCCAGGTGTGCTAATATACCATGTATAAGCCCGGTAATCCCCAAAATCAACATAAATTAAAAAAAAAATAAATTATGCAGCTAAGGGCACGTGCAAAGTGAGTTCGTGAAATTTTGATAATTTTGAAATTTTCAAAAATTTTATTTTTTTCAAAATTTTTTTAAAAAAATTTTGTTTTTTCAGAAAAAGCATTTTATGTGCATAAACTAAATTTGGCAACTTATAGAAAATTTGCGTTTTATTTCAAATTAAAATTTCTCAAAATTTTGAGATTTTCACAAAAATAAAAACTCACTTTGCACGTGCTCTAAGTTCAATTTTTTAAATATTTTTGCCGCGATTGACATAAAATGTTTATTTAATGTTTTATTAGTTTTTATAAATGTCTTACTACAATTTTTACAATGAACTCCTAATGATATAACTTGATTATGGCTTGCTAAAACTCCAGTTGGAGTTTGGAAGGAGTGGGGCGGGAACCCTATGCTCCGGAGTTTTCTCGTTTTTAACTCCTGAAGCTCAACCCGGGCTGGTTTTTTTGGAGTTTATCTTAAAAGTGGATTTATTAAATAAATAGGGGGATTAAGCCACCAGATGTTTTTACTACGATATGAAAAATGAAACGATAGTTTTTTTAGTCCTAAAAGAAAATTGTGGGAGAAAAAAAGTATTTTGTAATTTGTTAAATATCAAATATATTTATACCTTGTCAATTTTAAGCCCTGGAAAATTTTTATTTGCAACACTATTTATTAATAAATTTTTCAATGCCAAGTCTTATAATTATGTCAATAAACTCTCCTAAATGCAAATAATTTAATATTGAATAATAATTATTTTATTATTTTGGTTCCGTCGTGTGTTAGAAATCTTTATATAAAGTTTCTCTATTAGGCTTTATAAACTTTGATTTTGTCATTATTAAGCCTGCTGAGTCGATGTCATAACTGTCGCAGACGTCTATAAATTAAATAAACTTTCTCTTTTTTTTTGTTTGTAACTTTATTTATTAATAAATTTTTGTAAATTTTGTTAATATAAAGCCTGCTGAGTCGATGTCACCTGACTGTCGCAAATGTCTATAATTTAATATTGAACAAATTTTTTCGATTTTTTTTTGTTCAGGCTGCATATATGAGTAATTTTTGTAATTTTCAATTTTAGGCAATTAGTGATATTGTTACAGAATATTCGCAAATGCCATTATTTAAATGTTGGAATAACATTTTTGATTTTTTTTTTGTTTTTAACCTTATTTATTAATAAATTCTGGCAAATTTTGTGCATATGAAGCCTGCTGAGTCGATGTCACCTAACTGTCCCAAATGTCTATAATTTAATATTAAATAAATTTTTTGATTTTATTTTGTTTGGGCTACCATATATGAATAATTTTTGTAAAAAAAATTTAATTTTAGGCAACTAGTGACATTATCACCGAATTTTCGCAAATGCCATTATTTAAATATTAGAATAAAATTCAGTAAATTTTGTCAATTTTGAGCATGAGTTGCACCTAAATGTCGCAAATGTATGTATATAATAATAATTTCTTCAATTTATGCTTTTAGCTCTTGTAAATCATGAATAAAATATAAATTTATATCACTTTAGGTGATAAATTTTTGACACGATGTATGGATATTTTTATAGCTTGAAATTTATAATTTCGCGCCGTATTTGTAACCCAGGCTGTGCCATTAATAAAAACAAAATCACGGGTAGAATTAAGGCGATAGTGAGTGAATGTTATATACTTGTGTTTCTTTTTTATCTTTATTAAACAGACCGAGCATAAAATTTCGGGTCAGATTTGTAGGTTATAATCTGTATACGGAATTTTGATAACGCACTGGGCTGAAATTTATAACGGGCCCGGCCTGAATATAAAAAGATAAAGTTATTATTACACGAATAAAGGTATCTTATACATTCTGTATTATATTAAAAAAATCAAAATTTTTTTTAGCTTATAATAAAAAAATTTCGGACGGGCTGGCTGGACCAAAAAAAGATTCCGGCTGGACCGGATAGCAGATTAAGGGCGGTGGGGTAAGCATATATTATTAATTCTAATAAAGTGGAAAAAATACGATTAATATTGAATTATCTGCATATGCAACAATTTGGCGACATTATCACAAGATTAAAAATTAAAAAAAAACTACTTATATTTTACCACAAGAAAAAAAAATCGATATAAAATTAGAGTTATAATACATAAATGCATCTGCGACAATTTGGTGACAATATCACAAGATTTAAAATGGAGTAATTTCACCAAAAAACTACTTATATTTACCGCAAGAAAAAAATCGAAAACTAGCTTAATAATGCATAAATCGCATTTGCGACAATTTGGTGACATTATCACAAGATGAAAAAATGAATAAATTTTACCAAAAAAAACTACTTATGTTTTACCGCACGGAAAAAAAAATGATAAAAAATTAGCTTTATAATGCATAAATCGCATTTGCGACTTGGTGACATTATCACAAGATAAAATAAAAAAGCAATAATTTTACCAAACTACTTATATTTTACAGCAAAAAAAAAATCAAAAAACAAAAATAGTTTTATAATGCATAAATCGCATTTGCGACAATTTAGTGACACCGTTAGCAGACACAAATTTGATAAAAATTACCATAGTATTATAAATAGTTGTACAAATCGTCTAATAAAAACCACCACCAAATACAAAAAGTATCGACTAAAATTTTATGTAGACATGAATTTAATTATTTAATTAGTTTATATCAAGTCTCACAAAAAAAACTTTAAAAAAAAAGACGACCTCGAGCATCATTTATGGCAACCATTGATTTTGGTCAAGTTTTTGGTGCTGATTACGAATATAAAGTCAGAATTTTTCCCAATGCCTCAGAATTTTTGTTATTTAGGGTCAAAAACGCCATTTTGGTCATTTTATATTTTGAGCCTTAATAACTTAATAACAAAAAAAATTAAAAAGATGTTTAGAAAGAGAAAACCTTCATTAACAACTCAAGGTATTTTTTTTTGAAAAATTTATATTTTTTTTATTTTTATATTTTTTTGAATTTACTCATTTTTTTTCATACACCTTTCTTCGGATCCAAATTTTTCGTAAGCCAAACTATAAATTATTTATACAATTAACTTTTCTAGACCAGTTTTTAACATAGAATACGAATATGAACTTAGTTTAAACCTAAATAATTTAGTCTTTACAGGTGCAAAGACTTTATCAACAAAGCACCTAGAATATACAGTATAAACATAACAGTACGCACAATTTATTTAATTAAGACATGTAAAACATAATTTAAAATACTTTAGGATTTATAAGTAATTATATTTAAGAACATAAAAATGATAAAATTCAAATCTATGCACATATTGCCCGTCATTTCTTAACAGAACAAGTCATAACAAAGTAGCTTTTCTTGAAAAAGAAACTAAATCAAATAAGTTGTTTTTACTGCCTTCGGCTTTTTAGATCCTTCCATATAAAAAAATGGCCTTTTTTTTACCAAATTAATAGATTTTGCGACCTCGAGACCATTAGAAATTCGAGACTCTTTTTTTCATATAACCATCCCTTGTAACTTATATTTAATCTCTCAAATGAATGAGAAATAAATTTTTACCTCTTACATCAGCATTTAGTTTGTACAGAATTTTTATCGTCCAAACTACGACACGATATGTTAACGGTTTTAAAAATATTATTCGATATATTTGACAGTTTAACTGTTGCAAATAAAAAACAATTTCAGTTTATTTTTGTTTTCAAATCTTTTATTTTTTTGACATTTATATAAATTTTTCAATATTCATAGCTGACTAACTGAATTTGATTCGAAAAAACGGTAAAAGGATTTGAAAACCCCTAGCGGTAGATTGGATCTCTGTAGTTAGCTCATAAATCGAAAATTTGTTGACATACGTAAAAGCGAAATTTTATAGCCTTCTGTCACGCTAAAATTTAACTAGCCCATAAAACGAGCCGGCCCCAAACTTAATCGAAATTTAAACGTAACACTAACACTAACCCTAATTTTACCCTAATCCTAATTTAATTCTAACACCAACCCTAACCCTAAACATAACGCCCTAAGACTAACCTAACCATTATACTAACCTAATATTAACCTAACTCCCAATTTAATAGAAATATTCAAGCGGCGCTCGTATATTACTCTTAGGCCAAACATACTTTATGCCTAAATGCAGAGTATATGATTTTATCAAACGTGAGAATGTAGCGGGTAAAAAAATAATAATAAAAGAGAGTGTATAAAAAAAATATGGGAATAGAAACGTAAGGAACAGATAAGGGGCAGAGGGTCAGGTGAGTTGAGTGTAAAAGTTCAATGAACTGAAAATAACATTTTATATATAAGTTTTCAAATTTAAATAACTAGAGTTCTAATAAAGCATATTAATTAATTTTTTTATAATCAGATGCGTGAGACTATATTCTATCCAACGGCACCAAAATCACTTTTTTGGACTTTGAGGTCATTTTAAAATTTTTTGGAGGCATCAGTAAAAAAACCAAAAGCTCCATCTTGATCTCCAAAAAATTCTAAACAGAAACCTGTAAATATCGTTTATGTTGTTTTTTTCTGTTGTCCAGTGTTATCAATTATGTGTATCATTAACTTTTATTAATGTAATTTATTATTAATACTTTCTCCTCCTCCATCATTACTATGTTCTTTACTTTACTTTTACTTTTAACTTTTGATCTACTGGGATTAGTCTTCTCCTTACACAATAAATATTTAAATATATAAATTCCGTCATTGTTTTTACCCTATTAGGTGTTCTTAATCTAAAGGAAATATGGGACCAAATAAGTACGTGCAATATGAAAGATATTGGTTAATATTAATGAAGGCCGTAAGTTTAATGTTATAACGATTAATTTATTATATTCGTTTAAGGTATGACATTTCATTATATATGTAGCGCAAGAATAGTAGCAATTAATAAATTGTTTCCTGAACACATAATAATTTTAAATAAAAAAAGGTATAAAATTTTTTGACAGGGGCTTCAGTGTCAATAATGAGCTTAGGTATAAAATCAATATTACTGAATTGGCCAACGTAAGTTGTGCTCAGAACAGTCGAATATAGTAGTTGGGCTACTTAGTTGGTACCCATAACAAAAATAAAAATTACGCATTAGTGCAATTTTTCGATTAACAATAAATAAATTTCTGGAAAACCTACCCGTTGCCTAGACGAAAAAATTTCGCTTTTTACAGGCGTCAGATTTTTTATCAAACTTGATTTTTCCCAAGCTTATCTTCAAGTATAAGAACGCGTCAACGTTTTGACAATAAACATGCACAAAAATCTTTATCAAAATTTACGACTCCCCTTCGGCCTAAGCATCGGTCCAGATATTTCAAAGGGCAATTTCGCTGATATTTGGAAACCTATAAGGCGTTTTTGTCTATTTAGATGGTATATTTCTCACTGGCCGAACGATGCAGGAATGCAAGACTTTCTATCGCATTATGTCGCATCAAGGAAAAGGGAATGAGATTAGGTCAAAACAAATGCTCCTTTCTTTTTGGAGAAAATAAATTATTTAGGACATGAGAGTAGTGCACAAGGCATTAGACCTTTACCCAGACGGAAACCTACGAAAATGATAGATCCTAACAATAAAGCATCGGTACTTTAGGTTAATATCGTAGGTTTATTCCAGATTACAAGAAAAATTCTGCACCACTTAAAGGACGTTCCTTTAATCTGGACAGATTTAGACCATAAAAATTTGAATCCGCGAAAAGCACTCTATCCGACTAGTTTTCATTTTTAGCCAACGACGCTCGCCCTGTTATTAAAACGTGCGTCGGACGCTGAGATTTGGGAGTAGTTATATCTTAAACCCAATGTTTTACAATTTAATAGATTTTTTAATGTTCACGTACAATATAAAAATTTAAAAAATAATTTACGTAATGGCATGATCCTTAAGAATAGATTACCCCAATCCAAAACAATATTAAATAAAATGCCTTATATGGTCATAATAATTCGCAGTGGACGGAAAGTATAAGTGCCTATATAGTTAATGGAATCCATTGGGACTAAAAATTTGAAAGTCGCAATACTTTGTATATTTTTTTAAATTTGCTTAATTATCAAGCATAAAGAACCGTAACTTTTTTCCGAAGTTGGCAGATGGATTGTCTAGTCTAGAGTGTTGAGTCTGATATTTTTCTTTTTATAGGTTGCTTATTTAAACCAACTTATAGTAATTCCCAAAGTTTTTAATTTCCGCTTGACGGTGATATACCCGCTATGGAAGAAATAAGTTAAATACTAAATATGTATAATTAAATTAATTTTATAAAAATAGGGTTATACGTTTGGGAGTATAAAATAAAAATATTTTAGCCTTTTAACTGAAAGCAAAGAAGACTTACCTTTGTATGATTAGAATTAGAAATTTCTTAATAATTAAAATATAATTTAAAAATAAATTAAAATGTCCACGTACTGGTTAGCTGGTAAATTAATACTCAGGTAAAGCGATAACCACAAATCAATACCTTACGACTATGGAAACATAGTACCGATAACGAATTGCTCGTTATGTATGGTATAGCTGAATAAGACGAAACACTTTGGGTAGGAGGGGGGGGGGTGGGGGACCCCCCCACCCCCCCCCCCCCCCAAAAAAAAATTTTTCCCCCCCCCCCCACCCAAAAAATTAAAAAAAAATTAAATAAAAAATTAAAATATATTTAAAAATTTTTAATCCCCCCCCCAAAAAAAAATAAAAAAAAAAAAACCCCCCCCCCCCCCCCCCCCCCCGATACACATACACTTGATTTTTAAACCAATTATGTACAACTGATAACTAGATGGCTTACGCTATATTTTAGTATAAGTTAAGGTGTCAGTCAAATATTTATGATGACTAACTCCTAACGACATAACTTGATTTGACTGATTTAGTCAATATAAACTTGATTTATTATTATCAATTAGTGGTATCATGAACTAATTTTAGTGAAATTTATTATTAATACTTTTGATCACCTCCTTCTCATTACTATATTTTTTTAGTTAACTTTTACTTTTGATCTATTGGGTAAATTCTTCTCCTACACAATAAATACTTAATAAAAATTTGACATTATTTTTACCTTAAATAATAAATTAAACATCAAAAATAAATTTGCCCATCATGTTTCGTCTTTTAAAGATTTCTAACTATACGAAACATTTTTTGAAAAATTGGTTTTATATTGTACCGTTTAGCACCGACTCAGTAAAAAATTAAATGTTTTTAGTGGTTTCAAAGTTAACATTAATTTTTTTTAAATTTTAGAATTCATTAATTTTTTTATCTTTGATATAAAAGGTGAAGATCTGCAGAGGCGTACCCAAGATTTTTAGAGAGGGAGGGGATTGCATTTTCAACGTTTAACAAAAATGATCATTTAGCAAGGGGGTGGGGGAGGGTGAGTATTAGGTTCACGCCTTTAGTACGGCAATAAGTGTTATGCAAAATGTTATTATGCGTTATAAACGTAAATCATATAGTGTTAGATTTTACGAAAAATACAGAAACGCCAATTTGATTGAATATATGTTGTGTTATGTTGCGTTCAGAAATTTTTTGTATTTATTAAAAACTAAAATAAACTACTTGGCAGTCCGCCATTTTTAAACACTTTTGGATTTTGGGCCAAGAACTATCGATATTTAAAATTATTTTAAAATCATATTCCATTATATTGTAATTATGTTAACGACACAGGTTAACAATTTGTTGAGAGTTATGAGTTAACTACAGAGATCAAACCTACCATCTTAGGGAATATCAAATCCGTTTACCGTTTTTCCTAATCAAACTTAGTTAGTCAGTTATAAACATTAAAAATTTTAGAAAAAAAAGGTCAAAAACCCAAAAAAGATTCAAAAACAAAAATAAATTGAAATTTTGTTTTTGCATATTCACAATATTTAAACTGTTAATTTCAAACTTCAAATAATATTTTTATTAAAAAACCGATAATATATCGTGTCTTATTTAAGTTTGGACGCGAAATATTTTGTATTATCTAAATGCCGATGTAAGAGCTTAATATATTAATAAAATTTATTTGTCATTATTTGTGATTTAAAATATAAGTTACAAGGGGTTTTTATATGCAAAAATGATTTTTAGATTTTTTCTTTTTAGGATATATTTAGATCTGTCAATTTGGTCAAAAAGACCTTTTTACGTTATAAACTGATCTAAGTAGCCAAAGACAAACTAAGAAAAACGAAAAATAAATGAGATTAGGTTTTTATAAAATTCACGTTTCTAACTAACATTGATATTTGTTGACCTGTGCGATATAACTATTATATTTTGAAAATTTATTTCGTGCGCCATTGCTTTTTAGAACAGAGACACCCTGATCTTTGTGGTGCTCTAAACAATTCCTAAAAAAGATTTATTAATATTCATGAGTTTTGTGTTACATAATAACCAACAATAAGATAAACAAAAGATTTAAAAAATATCGTATTTTTCGCCAATTTGTCCATGCACAAAATGAGAACTAAAAATATGTTTCTGCCCGGGTTCGAACCGGGGACCTTGTGCGTGTGAAGCACACGTGATAACCACTACACTACAGAAACGTATAATAATTTTCGCCGCCTAAACATTATAATAAAATGTATCGCTGTTTTAGATCCATTAATTTGAATTTTGATTTTATTTTTTAAAAAGATTATGAATTTTGATTTTGTCAAAAAAGGGATATATATTCAAGCTAGAGATAATAATAATTGGTAAGATTTTAAGGATCTTTATTAATCACATATTTTGTTATCTTTTACTATATTTTTTTTAGGTATTCAGCCAAAATTATTGATGTCAAATATGAGCCCTTAAAAATATTAATTCATTTTAAGGGTTGGAGTAACAAATTTGATGAGTGGGTTACTTTAACACCTGAAACTGATAAAATTCGTGCTGCTGAAGGATCTAATCTTCCTAAAGTTATATTTTTATAAACTTTTTTGTTGATTAGGTTTTATGTAATATAAGTATTTAATATATATAGGAGTTTGCGGTAAATGATTTGGTATTGGCAAGATGGTCTCAGAAATTTGAATATGCTCCTGCCAGAATTGTATTTATGGATACTGATGAAAAAGGTAATTTTAGAGGTCATACTACCTTTCTTCTTTATAAATTGCCCTGTATTTTTTATTATGTAACCCACAAATGGTAGGGTGATAAATTTGTAACACAAATGCCACAGTGGGGTCCAAACAAACCCCAATTTTAAACCTCTATAAATCAAATAGCCTTGAAAATTATTTTCCTATTGTTTTGAAGTAAAATAAGTGTTTTTTAATAATAATAAACTAATATAAGTTACCATTAATGTATATTGTAAATTTTATTTAACAAAAAGCAGAAAAATTTGAAAAATGGATTTTTTTCATTTTTCTATATTTCTTTTATTAAATATTGTCCATCAACTAAATATTAAATTAGTGATTAAATTGTTTTTTTAGGTCTAGTAGAATATTTTAAGAAAGATTTATGAAAAAAATGTTTTGAAATAAATATATAATTTGGGCTATTTACCTTAAAAAATATATATTTTATAGAGAATAAAGATTAATTCATATCATTATTAATATTTTATATACCTAATATGTAAGACTATTTAAAAGAATATTTAGAATAAGGTTGCAATTTTTTAGTTTATATTTTTGTTTGACTTATCATGGTTTTCAACAATAAAATTGACCAGGTGGTCTCCATACACCCCAATAGAATTTTTTTAGAATTAAATTTTTAATAAAACCGAAGTTTAAATAATAGTTTTGTTTATTATATATTTAAAAAAAAAATTTGGCCAATATTATATACTTTATAAATATGCAATTTTTATAATGTACTGGGGTTCAGGACCCTACTGTGTTAATTGCGGGTTAACTTAAAGAGCACTCTAGCATGTATATTATATTTAATCCTAAATTATCATTATAGGGTATTCTGAAGTTACATTTGCTGACAAAACCAGAAGGAGAATTAAGAGTAACACAATTAGGCACCTGGATTCCAAATATGATCTAAAGGTTCTCACTTGTTACCATTTGTTTGTAATATTTTGTAATTCAAAATAGTAATGCAATTTAGGTTTAAATAGTAAATTTACATAATTGTTACATGGAAATAGCAATTGCTTCTTTTTATTTGATTTTATCATGTTATAAGGCTTTGATGATTTGATAAATTATATTATGTAATAACATTGCAAACTTCAATTTAATATTAAATCTACTATTTTTGTTTATTTAATATTAATTTTGCTGTTATTTCCTTTGCAGGGCTACATAGCATCTCTCAAGCTAAATCTCCCAATTCTTGATGAAATGTGCCATGCAAAAATATTACCATTAGAAAATTCTCCTAATCTACCAGAGCTTCCTTTTACAGATCTAATCATGATTATTGAATTAAAACACTTAATTTTAAAATGGAACATGCCAGAAGGTCAAATTTTGAAAATACCAAATGTAGATGATCAAAGTATTAACTTTTTTAAATAACCATATTAATATTTATAAAAATAATTAATTTATAAGTTTTTGACCAATATTTATCAAACCATAACTTTTTATGTATTAGATAATAATTATGCACCTTCCCTGATTAAGCAGGAATTTATTGATGAAACAAAGAGTTTGCTTCAAGCTTCATCTATTGCACAGATTAAATTGGATGTTAAACACGAAACCCTTGTAACTCCCTTCCAGAGCCTTGTATCAGTTGAACCACAACAAGGTTTGAAAATTAAAATCTAGAATGTAGTAAATTTTATTTTTTAAAACAATCATAATTGTATTTTATAAAATTCTCTCAGTTTTAATATAGATAGATTTTTATTTATTAACAGTATTAATAGTATTAAAATGGAGAATGAGAATTGTATAATTAATAAAAAAATATTAAGATTATATATATATAATTAAAAAATGGTAAATTAAAATATGTTTTTTCAAAAAAGGTAAGTTGAACAATATTACAGCTTCGAATCCCAAAAGAAAATACGTGCGGAAGAAACCTTTTGTGCCAGTATATTTCTTTACATATATATTGATATATTATTGTTATATAATTTATTTCAAGGTTTAAAATTTTTGAGATTTTATTACATATATGTTTTTTATACTTTGTTTATCATTTAATCAAAATATTTTTTATAGAAAGTTTTGAATAGAACAGTGGGAAAGTCATCTTTGATTGATTTACCACATACGTGGTTGCCAATATTTACGCAACCTGATGCTTTTTTAAATGGAGATGACCACGACACAGATAATGACATTAAAATTGAAATTAAAATTCCTCAGCCAAACAATAAGCCTGATTTATTACCTCTTGTTCATGTTGAAAATGAGTCTAATCTTTCTTCAAGAATTGATAATATTGACACAAACGAATTTATTGTAACCAATATGGACCTTTATCAAGATCGCCTTAAACTAATATATCCAGAGAATGATTGGTTTGAACATAGTTACCTCATAGGTATGCCAGTTAATTATTGTTTGGTGATGTTCTCTTAAGCTATCTTTTAATATGTTTAAAAAGTGAGCAATGAAATTTCATATAACAACATTATTTGAAATAGTAATGCAATCATATGTTGATTAGTCGATAAAAAATCTATTTTGAAATAACTAGTTTTGCATGATTATGCACATAGCACAAAAACTGATTATATTAGAGTTTAAAATCGGGACCTGGAAGCCCGCCCGGAGTGCCGGTTCGCCCGAAAAACGGGCCGGACCTGTATTAAAAAAAAGAATTAGGGGCCAACCCGGGCCGATTAACTGTCTCATTGCTTGATTTTAAAAATATTTTTAACAAGAAATAAAAAGTAAATTTTTAATTGCCTCTAAAATTACGTTTATAATCTGTTTTGTTGATTTATTCATTATAATTTAGAGCTAGCAATCTAAAATTTCCAAACCTTTTGTAAATATGGGTCGGACTTAAAATAAAAAACAATACCGAGATAGGCCGGGCCTTAGTTGAAAGGCGGGGCCGCATCACGGCCCGGTTGTAAATAACCCGCGAATGCTAGCGTTAAAAATTGTAAAATGCTACTGCAGAGTACGGACGGTTTCCATTAAACCTTTATAACTTCAAGATGTTTAAAGTTATGAACTTAGTTTTTTTGATTATTTTAAAAAATGTTTACATGCACTTTCATCTTTATAAATTATTGCGATTTATAATTGATAAATGTAAATAGCAAATTGTAATTACTAGTTTAATATATTATATGTCCAAGAAAAAAGTCACAAAGTTATGAATGATAGTATTGCATATCTTAAAGATATACCTGGGGTCCATATAGACCCCACTGTGCCACTTGCGGGATAATTAAATAATACTTTATAAAAGCTTAAAAAAAACAAATTTTGTTTGACGTGATTACTGAATTTGGTGTTTGTCACTTGAAAAATATTGAAAAATGGGAAAGAATTTTTATGAAAATATCATATAGACTAAACATTAACCGTGGGGGGAGAAGGCTGTTGTGTATTATGCTTGATATTACAAATAATTCGTATACAGAAATCATTTAATATAATTTTATGTATTAGGTAAACCTTATCAAGATGAGCTCATGCCGTTAGGCACCTTGAAATCATGTTTCAGAAAACATCAGGTTACCTTTATTTTGTACCATGGTAGACACATTCTAACTTTCAATTTATTAATATACACTTGTAAAGAAAATAATTTTATATTACATTTTTCTATTTTTAAAATTTAGCCCAAACGAATGCCCGAAAAGATTTGTGGTAATGTTTTAAAATTTATAACTTATGTTAAACCTTTTTTATTCTTTAAAAATTACAATTTTTTTGTACATAATTAATATCTATTAATTTTCCCCTTTACGTACGCATCTAATTATTTATTTAAAATTTTTTTTTATCCATATAGCATCAAAGGTTATACAGCCTATTAAATCTCATGACAAAGGACATAAATCGCCACCGCGACGTTATCAATGCAATCAAAAAGGCTGTACTAAAGTGTTTCGTAATACATATCTACTCGAATCTCACCTTAGGCATTTTCACGGACTTGAAGAAATACCTAGTAAAGATTTAATATAGGTTTTATGGTGCTTGCATAAGTTTTGACATATGTAAAAAATGGTTTATAAGGCTTTGCAGAATGGACTATAATGTACAAACTTTAAATAAAATTAGAATATAATAAGTATAAAAATTTACCACTGTTTAAAAAGCGAGTTTAATACGTTAGGACCGATTACTATGAACTTTAATTTTAAGTTGACGGAAAGAGGAAAGAGAAGATTTAAACCTTATCAAAACGTTTGTTTTGCTAAATTTTTAATTTTTCATATTATTTGGAGAGAAAGAAATGCGAAAATTTTGAAAACTTTTATTCACAGCTTATAACTCCTTGAGGTTTAACTTACTGACGCTGATATTTAATTTATTTCGCCACTCTTTAAATCCGAACCAAGCATTGTAAAATATTTTACTGTCTAATACGCTACGCTCAATGATTAATCTTTAACCACAATCCGATTTTTATTTAAAATAATATAACTCTTAGGTGATTTTTGCGGTAAGAATAAATCCCATTTGCGACTTTATGGGTCCCCAGACGGAAGAGCTTCGAACGATGAAGGGGGTGATAGGATTTCCTACTTAAGTAGTAGTTCTTCCTCCTACGACGGCGATCAGGCCATGGATCCCGAGGTTAAGTTGCTAAGGCGTATGCGTGAACGCAAAAAACACAAATTTGCACGGATTGATAATCAATTTTTTAACCGAGGTAACATATTAATTATTTCTTATGGTTATTTCAGTTTCAATTTTTTTCTAAATATTTAATTATATAATTTTAAACTTGCATTATGTCCTTATATTACTTATCACGGCCATACTATAGGTCGTCGCCGAAAACCTTTTTATAGTTATTCACCCATCAAGGCGAGCCCTGATGGCCCACAATCGTCAAACGTATTGCAAAATATCGAAAAAGACAACGAAACTGATTATACCCCTAGTTTGACACCTCTAGAATTTAATAAAAACGCAGCTTTGGATGTAACCGCTAGCCCACCAAGTCCGTTACAATCATCCTCGAATGTAACAGCTGGTAAAATTAAACGGCGGGGCAAGTTGGTTTTCAATAGCAAAGCCTTTTTTATGCAAAGCAGTGCGCGGAAAAAGCTTGTAACCACCGTGACACCCATTAATGAAGAAGTTATGGAAACTCTTACTCATGGAGATGGCGATGTTTCGCTACTTGATTTATTGCCACCCGAACCTGTGTTTTTTGGAACCCATATCCCAAATATTCCTCCAATGCAGCGGCAGATAAGTATTGAAGATGATATTTTTGACGAAGTCATACGTAAAAGTATGACAGGCGTATATGAATCACCACCTAAGGGTGAGAAAAGATCATTTGGGGCTACATTGTCACCAAACATTAAACACGGTCCTTCGTGGACAGGCATTAAACGGAGACGTGTAGGAAAACGAAAATCGGTCGACTTGTTGGCCTTTCAATCGCCCAGCAAGGTAGGTGATGCCAAATCCGACGATATCCAAATAACTATACTAAGCCCCGCGACAAAAAAAGACATGCATTCACCTACAAAAAATGATGACAAAATTGATGAATTGCCAATTGATGGTATAACAACTTGGGTAAAACGCGAAAACGATCAATCTACCGCCGCATGCGATACTGTCTTACCTACTTCACTGGGTTCTGTACGTTCCCAATCATCTTCTCCCACAAAGTGTGCCCGAGGATCGCCGAAGAAATCAAGAAAACCGAAACCGGCTTTAGTAGATGGTAGCGCAACAAAAACCAGCTCGAGAAAAGCGAGCATTAAAAAAATTCCCGTTGATGTTACAATACTTAAAATTATACATTGCACGTGTGGATTTAACCAAAACACGGAGAGTCTCTTATTACAAGTTTGTTTGTCCTTATCTATTTATATTAAATTGTTTTGTATTATGCATTTACCTTAATACACTTAATTTATCATTCAATACATTTAACTCAAAAAACGTTTGTGAATGTTATGTTAAACGGTATAAATATTTTTAGTGTGGAATATGCTTTTTATGGCAACATAGTCTATGTTTGAATAACGATGAGGAACAACAACTGTCACCAGCAAATTACATCTGTTGGTTTTGTTTACATCCACCAAGTATTTTTAATAGATATATTTAAATTTTTTTGCTCTTTTTCGCTCATTCAATATACAAAAAAATAAAAATAAATTAAGGCTACTTTTTTAAACACTAGTAGTGCCTCTATTCTTATTTTTATTTTCATTTAATTGTAGTTAAAAATTTTCTTTGCACATATTCGTTATTTTATATTATTATTTTTAAATTTTAGATTCTAATGGTAGACTAAAAGATTTTATCAATATGGTAAAAATGAAAGGAGGCTCTAAGTTAGCGAAAATAACACCAAAAAGGTATTTTGTAGTCAAAGTTTTGTTTACATTTAAAATGAAACTATATTTCTACAAATTTGCTTACCATTACAATATATATGTGGTCAATTCCACCTCAATCCAGCAAGTCCGGGAAGGGTACCCCTTTTGATTTGGCTGAAATTTTGCATGGAGGTAGTATCTATGGGTATCTCATAATCTGGAAATTTTTTTTGACCGAAAGTGATTTTTGACGGAGGTAGGGGCAAAAGAAAAAAAAATTGCAACGTGAATTTTCACATTTGATGCAACTTTGCGAGGTTATAAGTCAAAAAGTATTATAGCTAGAGACTTAATTTTTTTTTTATTTTGAAGAGGACAATAAGGGCTATCTTGCATGTGTTTATTATTTTAAAATTATTTTTTTGAAATTTTACAATTTTGTAAAGAACATTCAATTTGATATAACTAAAAAAACGTATTTTTGAATTTCTTAAAAAATTGCTAAAATACAGTCCTTAGTATTCATTATTAATATGTGAACTCAAAAGTATGGGACCGACTAGACTTTTTAAAAAATTAAAAAAAAAAAATTTTTTTTTTGATTTTTAGACAAAAATTTGCTCCCTGTACTATATTATAATATTTAAAAGTGCCAAATTTGTTTATATATAGGTAGTTAGACATAGGGGCAAATATGTTAGGCTATAACAGTTTTATTAATTTGATTCAAACTATTGTCAATTTTGGAAAAAAAAGGGGAACTTTAGAACAAAAAAATTGGTAATTTTCAGTATTTTACTCCTATCTTCTAAGCCGACTTTCTGGGTCACTACCAAACCAATTTGAAAATTTAAAACTGCATTTTATACATAAAACATCACTATATAACATATATTTCCCCCAACATTTTTTAACGTACCCATAGCTTTTTATGAAATAAAAACCAAAGTTTGCCAGGTTTTTTGAAATTTTAAGGTGTAAAAAATAAAAACTTAAAATTTTTATGCTAATATATGTTAACTTTTACTAGTCATTTTAAGTTTGATGAACAATATTAGAATATGTACATAATTCTTAATATTTATCCTCGGCAAAATTCAAAAAATTTGTTGAATTTATTGGATAAAAAAAAATTTAAGAGGATTTTAGAAAAAATAATAAGGTTAAAAAATTTGTAAAAATTAATTTTTTTCTATTAATTAATAGTTTTTAAATAAAACAGCCTCAACAACGTTAAATCTGACAAAAATAAGTAAAATAGAATATATTTGGCCTATTTAGAATATTATGATTTAACAGATTTTTTTTTTTATGATTATCAACAAACTTAAAATAAACGTAAAAAGTCAATTATTTTATGAAACATAGTGATATGGTTTTTTGATATTATAACTGCATAAAAGAAGTCAATTTTAAGGTTAAACAACCTTAAATGATTATAACGGGCAGAATTAGCTTCAATGATGAATTTTAAGACTAAATATTAGACCCAATTTAATATAAACAAAATATAGACATTCAGTCCTTTTTACTAATTTTTACAAATGCCAAACAAGTTTTTGGAAGGCTATTTAGAGCAAGGAACACCATATATATCTAACTGACCTTAATAAAGTTTAAAAACCAACAATTTAAGTTCCAATTACATTTTAGTTTTATAATAAAGACGCACTAAACCTATTAAAGAAAGAGGAAATATTACTGTTACTTGATTCTATGGGCATATAGATTTGGGCATTGACCTAAAGTTTTTTATAACTAAATGTGTTCCTTACGAGTTTTAACACAAAAATTTGTTTTAATAAATACATTAAATTACTAATTTAATAAAAATAATGAAATGATTTAATAATCTCATTTTTTTATAATTTACCTATCTAGTTCTTTTAAGATTTTCTATACATAACATATATACTATTTTTTTTAACACTTTAACAGGCAAAATATGACTGATTATATAGGTTCTAGATATTTTTAGATAATTTTGCCAAAATAATAAAAAAATAAGCTTGCACAGACGAATACAATCTGCGTTAGTTTTTTGACACCTGAAAATTTGCTGTTTTTTGGCAAATTTAGGTATTTTTATTGTAGAAGCGTCAAAATCGAGTGAAAAAAGGTGGGGCTATTATATGTTATTAAGCAATATTTTATCTATAAAATCAATGTTAAATATTAAAAAAAGGTTGGCTGGTTTACCAGAAAGTCGATTTTGAAAACAGGCAAAATTTTCACTTTTTTTGGTTTTAAGGTTCACTTTTTTATTGTAAATTTAATAATGGTAGTAATTAATTAAATCAAACTATTATGGTCTAACATAATTGCCCATATGTCCTGCTTTTTGAATACTGTCTAATTTGGCACATTGGCATATTCTAATATAGTGCAAAGGGCATAAATGTGTCCCAAAATTAGTGCAAAAAATTGATTTTTTTAAATTCTGTAAAAAGTCATGCCGGTCCCAAACTTTTTATATCATATATTTATTAACATTATTAAGGGCCATATTATATAAATTTTTCAGAAAATTCAAAGATACGTTTTTTGAGCTATTTGTGTCTAAACTTGACTTTAATTTTTTGGTATCTTAAAAAAAAATTTTTTTAAATATTTTTTGCATCTAAGGTAGCCCTTATTACGATCTTCAAAATAAAAAAAAAATTATGACTCTAGCTACAATACTTTTGATGATACATGCGCGCAAAGTTGCCTCAAATTTTTTTTTTGCAAAAAAATGAAAAATATTTTTGCTCATATCTCGGTCAAAAATCACTTCCGGTCAAAAAAAATTTAGGTTTTTATCAGCACCCTAAGACCCTACCATTGTACCAAATTTCAGCCAAAACTGAGACTTCAAGGGAAAAAGTTTGTCGATTTGAGGTGGAATTGACCATGTATATATGCTTTAAGGTCTGAGAATTGTAATTATTTATATATTATATATATCAAAATAATTTATAATTTTAATAAATTTCATTTTTTACCAATTTTTGGCTATAGTGTCTCTCAAGATCCAAATCACGAGGCATTGCAACCTTTGGCCAATCACGAGCGAGTATTTTTAGAAGCCGTGCACCTTGAAAGATGTACTCTCGCTATTGGTGTGGGCGTGAGAAATCTCAGACTTAGATTGGAACATCTGGAGGATGACAATTGCTTGGGGAAATGGGAGTCCTCTGATTATGAGAGCCAAGGGGCAACCAGGTGCACAACGATTCAACAATTCATATATTTTATAAAACAAATGTGTTAACCTTTATGGATTTTCAATTCTATTTCTTTATTTCTTTATGACAAATTTATTCAATATTCAAAAAAAATTATTTGTATTTTGAATTGTTTTAAAAAGGAATAAAAAATTTTATTATTTATATTTTAAGGTTTTATTATTATTTTTATGAACAGAGACCATTATGACAACGTGTCCCTCAAGACAAACGTATCAATATTTAACGGCACTCGAGACGTCGACCCAGATCACCCAATTCAGAAAATTTTGGAAGATTTATTGGCTCCTCCTACGACAGCACATAATGGATATGAATTGACTAAAGCGTTAGATACTACCAGCTTAGCTCCAAATATACCTATTAACGGTGAATGGCAAACTAAAACAATACTCGAAACTGGCTTTGTTAGTAGAGATACAGGGCCTTCTGTTTTACAGTCGGTGGATAATTCAGATATCAATAGTGCGAAGTGTAAGGGAAATGACGATTTAAATTTTAATCTTTTACTCCTTCAAGAAGCTGCCTCATCGCTATCTACAACTAATCCTGAGGGCCACAGCCTTATTATGCCTCCAAAAGAGGTTTTGTACGCTTCAAAAGGCGGGAAAAGCAAAAAACTTGGTCTTTTTCCCCAAAAAAAAAAAAAAAAAGGGGAAAAAAAAAAAAAAAAAAAAAAAAAAACAAAAAAAAAACAAAAAAAAAAAAACCAAGGAACTATTTTTATGGCCATATCACATATATGATTATTGATATAAATATTATAATACCTTTAAAATTTATTTGCTTATTTTTATATTTAAAGGCACAAAGATTTGTAAAAACCGATGTTATTGATAGCAATAAAAATTTATTAACGGAAACAAATAACTTCAGCGCTAATAGAATTTTTGACACATCGAAAAATAATAGCTTAGCCATCCCCGACAATAAATGGGACTCATTAAAGTTAGACGAGATGCGGATGGAACAGGAACTTGATAGACTTGAAGCAAAATTATTTGGTATGTTATCTTTATCAATATAATTATGTAAATATACCAGCTATAACTTAAAGCAATCTTAATTTTGAAAAAAATATCTTTACATTGTACATTTTTTTAAATTATAGTAACGTTTTATGAACCATCTTCATTTTAAAATTATAGAATTGGAGAGTAATCCATACTTTTTATTTGATACGACCCAATTGACGACCCTGCCTCCTTACCACCTAAATAATTCGTATTCATTCGACGATAGGGCTCATTATTCAAACCCTTTTGCGAGATCAAACCATTATTCCATAGGCATTTCTAATCAAAATAACTATGCCAATAATAGTAATATAAGAAACATTAGTTCAGTTCTAAATGGGGGCGTCGACTTGTATGGAACTAGTAAAGCTTTGAACAATTTGCAAGCTCAAATTAAGAAGGAAATAAGCACAATTGGTACAATATAAAAAAAAATTATGCCACCCTATTAAAATTATATAAAAGTACATAACTTGTAAACTTAACTAACACTTATTTTTATCTTGCTTGTTTTTTTTAAACATTGAAAATTTTCTATATAATTTTTTTATACCTATCAAACAATTTTTTGATCTTTATATAAGATGTATATTATGTTTTTCTCGTTAATTTAATATTTTCGACATTTGGCTATCTAAATTTAAATTTTTTAGATTACCATATAACCTAATTTGTGATTTTAAAAAAAATTTAATTTATTAAAATATTATAAAACGAGGAATTATGCTTATTTTGTCGATATAATTATATGTTTTGCATCCAATCAAAATAATTAACCTGGAAAAGAACTAATTATTATTTTTTTGTAAAATTTTTATACATATTATTACATTTGTATTTTTTTGTTAGTTTTGAATAATAAATATCGAAGCATTGCTCTTTGAGTTTTAGTTAAAACGGCGTTTTCAAATAAGAAGTTAATTATGCAAACAAATTATTTAAATATAATGACGAAACGTTCGAATTTAAATAATATTTAGCAGGAATAAATCTTAACTATAGAAAAATTAGGTAGATTAAACTTAAAGTCAATTTTTTAATTAACAATTATAGCTTCCATTTTTAAGATTAACTATTAATTATGGTCTCTTTAAGAATTCTAACAGCAATTAAAATATAAAATAGCATAGTTTATGACTGCCATTGATAAAAGGTTCTTGGCTACTAAATGACGTCTGAAGACTCAATTTTGTATTAAAATAAATACAAATTGTTTTAAGAATAGCAAAATGAGGCAATTTAAATTGGAAAAAAGGCGATACGGTAATTAAAAAATGTTGAGACTTTTAGTTTAAAATTAATGAATATAAATCAGAGATCAAATATTTAATTAAGCTAATACAACTGTCTTAATCAGGTATAAAAACCTCGTTTAGGACTAGTACCTGCTAAATAACACGTCCTTAAATTTTTGTCTTTTCGTTTTAAGATTTTTAATATTTGGCAAATAACTGATCATTACTGAAAACCAAAAAAGGTGAATTTTTTATAGAAATATTCAACAATTTTATGTTTATTGAAATATAATGGGCAAATAAATTATACGAAGCCTTATCCTAAAAGAGAATACCAGTGAAGAGATAATAAATTTAATTATTAAATATTTCATTTTGTCACATTCTAAGTTTAAATTTTTTTATTAAATCGACAATAAGTGGATTGAAGAAACAAATAAAAAATTTATTGTTTATATGCAATAAGTCGATTCCATCGGCTAAAAACTTTTTTATAAATACTTTTAATATGGAAAAAAATTTAACTATAAATAGCAAGGACGCTTTTGTAAATGGAATTTAATATTTTCATGTTATAAATAGATGCATATAATTACTAAAAAAATCATTTAAAAAAGGGTGGGCATGCTTATCACAATTACTTCCATTGTAGACTTAATCATTAACATTTCTATGTCATAAAAATAAGGGTGTATAAATATATAGATTAAGAAGACGTTTAACTAATACAATTTAATAAACTTTGTGGGCACGTTTGAAATAAACTTTAGTTTTATTATGTTATTCAAAAAACAACTGTTAAAATTGCTTATGTTCGACAGTATATTTAATAAAAAAACAAATGTTTAGCTGCAAATTGTTAAAATTATTTATATATATTTAGACAAATAGGAATAATTAACGAAAAACACTTTATTTTAGAATTAGTGCCCTATAAACATCCTCTATTGCCTAAATTATTAACAAGCTTTATAATCGTTATTATTTTGCGAGCTCGTTTGATAACCAATCCAACCCTTCGTAAAGGCCTGTTCCATCTATGGCACGAGTTGCTTGAATGTACCACTAAATAAAATGATATTGATTATAATGAATCTAACATATAAATCTATGGAAATAAATAAAATAGTATTTTAAAGCGAATTTAATTTTTAATTCTTACATAAAATTGTTTAAGAAGTTAAAAACTTTGGTTCTCTTCTATACTAATAAAAAACAATGTCCTTTAACATGGTTATAGGTTTTTGATAAACTACATTCAAAAAAAAATAAGTGTCTTAATTTAGGTCACATCAACCTTCCTTTCATAAAAATCATACCAATTTGTTTTTAAGTTCTTTTAAGCGAAGTTTGTCTGTTAATTCGGCGCAGGATAGGGAATTTGGGAGATCTTGTTTATTTGCAAATATAAGAATGACTGATTCTTTAAGCTCGTCTTCTTCAGCCTTTGCAAAAAGGGTACAAAACGATGTAAGGAATACTCATGAAAAGAATATAAATTCAAAATTTAAATAATTCTAGAAAGTATAAAAATTACTTTTTTTTACCCATATTTTTTTTAGTAAAAACCAACTTTTGAGTTTAATACCAACAAAAATTGTGGCCAAAAATAATTTTTAAGAGCACAATACTCAAAAGCTAGAAAATATTTTATGCACAATTTGCTTTCAATTTAGAAATGTAATTTTAACATTTAGTAATATATGTAGCTATACTTATTTTGCACATATTAAATGGTGATTTAATTTCTTATTTTTTTTTAATACCCTTTTTCAATATAATTTTTCTTAAGTCCAAGCTAATTTCTTAATAAAAATACACAAATGATTATGGACACAAAATTTAATTGGAATCCTCAAAGAAAAATGAGAAGCAGCAATATTGAAGACTACCTTTAAAATTAAAAATTATGATTAACATATTTATAGTCAGTGATAGTAAATATAATATTTATCAAATTTGGTGATTATTAAATACACTCGGGACAGAATCAGCTATGAGTAAGCTGTTTTTTTATCTTGAAAACTTTTGTAATAGAAAGCTACTAAAAAAATTTTTGGTTTATAAAATTTTTAAAGTAGACTATTTTAAAAGATTTATAATTGAGGTGAAGTTTATACCATACCACAGCACTATTAAATTGTCTTTAAAATTCTATTCAAATAGCTCAGGTACCAATAATTAAATATTTTATAAATGGGGACCAAGATAAGTATATTAAAAATGTCTTTACCATTCTATGCAATTCATTTGCAGCCTCTTCAATACGTTCACTATCATTGCTGTCTACCACAAAAATCAATCCCTATTATTTATGAATAATAAAGGTGTTTATAAAACAACTGACAACCTAAACAAAATAAATGGTGGTCTATATGTTTTATATTATACTTGTGTGTTCTGAAAGTAATGCCTCCATAATGGCCTTATTTTATCTTGACCACCAACATCCCATACTGTGAAGCATATATTTTTATATTCTACTGATTCAACGTTGAATCCTATAAATTTTACAATTAAAATGTCAAAATTAAATAACATAATTATTAAATTTTTTCACCTATTGTTGGAATAGTTGTAACAACTTCCCCCAATTTTAATTTGTATAATATAGTAGTTTTTCCAGCTGCATCAAGACCAACTAAACAAAAAGTGTAATTTAAATTAAATATCAAGATCAAAAAAATAAAAAACATACCCATAAGAATTCTCATCTGCTTTTTCCCGAATAACCGATTTAAAACTGATGATATAGTCAAACCCATATTAAATTATTCTATATGTTAGCTGGCGTGGCCGAAATATACAGCTGTTTTATTTTTGTACCACAACAACATTCAGTAAATGTTATTTAAAAAAATAATAACTCTAAAAAATAAATTTTTATGCATTGCAATTAGAAAAACAGACAAATACATAGCAATAAATAAAGAGTTATAGTTGTTACTTGTCTAAATTTATTTAAAATAATAAACCAAAACATTTGCACATAAAACTTTCATGTAAATGTATAGATTTTTCTATCATAATTTAGCCTAGACAGTATGATTATTAATTTATATAATTTAATTTTTAGGGTTGCACAGAGCGATATAACATTTAAGGGCCTATATAAATATTTTGAATTATCTTAAGTTACGGCTAATATCACAAAAACTAGTTTTTGCTAATTATTATTTTTAAAGGACATAAACTTTTACAGTCATTACCATTTTTTAATTATTAATAATTAGGCCGTTTAATTTTATTGTTATTTTTATTTATAATGAAACAAGCCACAGCCATTTGCATAAAAGATGTCTTTCAAAAACTACGCATGATTATACATATTTATTTGAGAATTTAATTAGACCAAACATAATATCTTTAAATATAATCATACAATTTTGAATATTAATAATATTGCGTAAAATATTTTGCTATGAATAGAGAGTTTAATATTCAGAATTTACAGAAAATTCTTTCATCCTAATAATCAAAATGCAATCTCATCGCTTATTGTATAGTCTAGATATTTTTATTAAATAAAAAATTGGGGTAAACATTATACAAGAGAAAAAATTATTTAATATTTAGTGTCAATAATGCGCCATAAATTAATTTTAACATTTGAGAAGAAAAAACGAAATTTTTCTTACAGTAATCAACATAATTTATATTATATAATTTTATAAATAGGTTCAAAAATCAAAAATATTTGTAATTATATTTGGAAATATTCTTACACTAATTTACATTTTATTTTACTGTTTGTTATTTTTATTTGATAAATGCAAAAAGTAGTGGACAAAGAGTTATATTAAAATTTCTAAATTCAAAATTATGCGCCATATGCAGCAAAACAAGTTTTCTAGCATACTTTGTCCATATTTATCTAAAAAATGTTAAAAAAGCAAGAAAATTTTTAGCAAACATTACGACAAAATTATGTTGCTTTCGACATAGAAACGTTCTTGTTAGGGTCAATTGAGTAAATAGAGGTAATTAATTGAAACAAAGGATTTCATCGGTTGCACATAGCGGAGTGACACAATAGAGGGCAATGCAATTCCCGCCACAAGGATAGGCTCGGCAATAGTATTGCCCATCAGGAGGAGGTGTAATTGTACAGTTGGACACCATAGTGGCACAAGGCGCGCAATTTGGCGTGGGCTGGTCTGTACAAACGGCGTCGAGGAGTGGTCGGACTGGAAATACGGGCGTCGCTGTGCTTCCCGAAGTCGAAGGCCCCGTTGGTATAGGTGGCGTAGTTACAGCTTTAAAATTAAATTATATATGGTGAGAGTGTTATTTAATAAATACATATTATTTTCTTATAAATTATGAATGTTTAATATTGGGATTAATATTTTAACGAGATGTGTAACATATGTAGGCAGGGTAGAAGTTGTAAAGTTGGGGGGGGTAAAAAAATTTTGGTTTGGCGGAAATTTGGGCACGACTATAAAGGATTTATAAATAATGTTTATATAAACAAACATATATGGTATTAAGAAAATTATATTATTGATATATTATATGCAATAAATTTTTATATTAATGATACAATTATGTAATGAATTTATATAATAAAAATATTTAACTAGTATTTTAATTTGAGGGGAAGGGAGATTTTAAAATTAAATATTTAAAAATATTCTAAATGTAATTTAATTTTATATTTAATTGGTATTTTAGTTGGGGGGGGGGGGGGGGGGGTGGAGATATGCACTAAAAATTTTCAATTTGGGTGGGGATATGGCATGCTTGGGGAGGGTTTACCCCAAAACCCCCCTCTCCTACGCCAATGGCACCAGGTTTTTATGCCTGCTTAAAAATCTTTACCTTTTATTTAACATAAAATTTTACCTATCGAGATCTGATTTAGTTTGTATGATTCACATAATTATTTTTATGCATATACGAAAAAGTAGTACAAAATGCGAGCGACCTCAACGTTATAACTTTAAAATATTTTAAAATTGTGTAACCATTTTTTTTTTAATTTTTAGCTTTTTTAATTTTTATTTTTTCCCAATCTAAAAAATAATTAGATTTAGTTGGTAAAATTTTATTTTTAATATAATTTAGTTTAGTGTCTCGAAATAGCAAATAGTCACTTTTTGTATTTTTATGATTATTAATTATTCACAGCGGGCTTGCGACTCTCGAGAAAATGGAAAAAGGAATAAAAAATGATATTATTTTTAGATTTAAATATAATTTTGGGGCAATATTTATATTTATAATTTTATGTGTAAGTTCTCATTAATCTTTGTGGTGTCATTTAAATTAATTGCAAAAAAAGTTGTAAGTCCCTAAATATTTTTTAAAATCCAAATTTTTTAAGTCATATTAATTTTTTTAAATTGGCAAACAATAAAAGCATTTTTTTGAAAATTCTAGGGTCATAAAATTATTTATGAGTTGTCGAAAATTCATAGCTATAAATGAAATTTTACGGAAGATGTAGCAGCAGCATCCCCAAAACTCATCATTTCTGGCATCACAAAACCCAAGATCGCAGGTATTATTCATGGTACACGGAGCATCTCGAGTCCTCTGTTCAATTGGACAATCCCTACAATCTTTGGACAGATTGATTTGGATAAAAACAAAAAAAAATTTTAATTATATGTTTAGCAGATGCGAAAGCAAGAGGGCATAGTAGCATATAGAACATTTTGTCTAATTTATATGTTTGTTCATGTTAGGGCACGTTTAAAATCCCTAGGGGTTATGAACGTCGCCGCACAGCAATTTCAATGCTCCTCACCAAAAACGTTTAAAATAAACTTTGTCTTAATTAAAAAAAATCTAATTATAAAAATAAAAACATCATTTCTGTAAATAAACGTTTTTTATTTTTGCTAATTTTTTTTTAATTATAAAATGGTCTTTGAACGGACTCTTGAATTTAATTTTTTCCCTAGATTAAAACAAAAATTATTTTTTACACACGGTAAAATTGCATATTTTTATGTCAAGTACCCAAAATTAAGTATTTAGCAAATTGTGAAACACTGACTATTCCGACCACCTAATAAGTTAATTGATCTATATAAGGACGCGTTAAAAGTTCATTCATTATTTGAAAAATGTTAAATATTCTAAAATATAATATTTTTGAAATTTGAGTTTTTACATCGAAAATTGTTCTCGCGAATGCTAGGGTAGAAATTTGTAACGCGAATGCTGCAGTGAGGTCTGGACCATTATTATAAACCTCTATAACTTTAGAAGTTTTGAAGCTATTTATTTTTTTATATAAAAAATAAATACTTGCTTTTAAATATAAACTAATATAAGTTATTATTAATGTAAATTGTGTATTTATTTAACTACAAAGTAGAAAATAATAAAAAAAATTTGTAAATTTTCTAAATGTGTCAATATTGTTGATTAATCTGTGTTTTAAGGTTTAAAAGAACTTTATAAGATAAATTCAAGAAAAATGTAATTAAATTTTTTTTTGGCTAATATTAGCCTAAAAAACTAATTATTTCATATAGAATATTAACTAATTCATATCATTATTATACAGTAAAATCATTTTATATACTTAATATGTAAAACTATTATGGAAAAATACCTAAACAATAGTTGCAATTTTTTGAGTTTAAATGTACATCATAATTTTAAACATTAGGGTCTATACGGACCCCAGAATTTCAAATTTCTAACCAAATTATATTTACTAGTTTTGTTTATTTTATATTTAAGAATAAAGTCACAAAAATTGTTTAATATTTAAATATATTCAAATTTCAAGATGTGCTGGGGTCCATATGAACTCCACAATGCTAATCGAGGGTAAATGTTTTATATTCCAATTTCATGAGCAATTACTCTAAGTGTAATTAAAAACCTTATTGATATCTAAATCCATATAAACATAGATTTTATAATAGTTCATTTTATTATATACTTAAAAAAAAATTTTAACATTGAACCAATAATTTTTAAAGAAAGAACTCTGAACACTATCTAAACAATATTATTTGATTGGATACTTACAGCTGACGATATCGGGAACTATGATTTTGGTTCGAGGTCTGTTCTTTTTTCCAAAGCTTGATTGTCCTGGCCATGCCATACTATATTCGACCTATCACCGGGAAATATATAAATTAATTATTTTTATTCTAAAATAGCTTCTTGTAAATTAAAAATTAAACTCTAATAAACTCAAGTTAACACTCCTTCATACCCAAATATTTTTTCGGGCTAAATTAAAAAAAATTTCTCCATATATGGGGCACATCCCAAATCAAATATATTTTTTTGTTAAATTTTTACAGAACAAGGTTTTTTTATATTATTATCTCGAAAACTTGGGCTTTTAAATAAAATTTTTACCAACAAACTATTCTACTAGGATCAAAATAAAATTTAAAACGGAATAACTATTTTTCTTTTATTCGATTACGCCCTATTAAAATATAATAATTATTTTTTTATTTGTCGACACTTTTCTAATTTTAGTTAAACCTAACAAATTTGTGTTCGTCATTTTACAGAAAACTACAAAGACTTAAATAAAGACAAAAGTGGCAAAAATATTATAATTTGCCCCCTCACCCCCATATTTACTAATCTTGGTTTAGGCTCTGAGCATAGTAATTCATAGGCCCTTTTATTATATGTTTTTTCAATTTTGGCTGAAACCATTTATGGTCTAGGAAAAAAGCGCACTTATAAGCTCGCAGCTTTTTTCCTCAGACTGAGATTTGCAAATCTACAAAAGGCACCAAATATCTGGCGAAGTTTATAAAACAAAAGAGAAATAGTCTTTAAAGTAGCCTTCTCTCAAATATATTTTTAGGGGTTTTAATCATGAGTGAGACGCGGCCCTACAGATTCCCGAAAATCAAAAAAATGGACAAATGTAGCAAAATTGACATTGCGACCTCGGAAATTCAAGATCAAATACAAATTCTATATAAGTATTTAATTTTTATATACATATTGTCATTTCAATTTCTGCCCGTTACGCGCTTTTCGAAATCACCATTTACATATTACCTATGGGAAAAAGGTTATTTCTAAACGTCTATTAAAGTTTTTGGTAAAACTCCGTTAGCTGAACTCAGACCTTAAAATTTTTCTGGCACTCACTTTCCCACCCCAAAATAATGAATATAGGGTAGGCCTAACTTTGAATTTGCTATAAGATATTTACTAGACGCGTCCTACTAAGGAACATGTCCCCTTGATACAGCTTTTATTCAAACAAATAGTTAAAAGTAATATCGCTTACCAAGGCTATCCATAGAATCGTTAAGGTCAAGCAGAATAATATAATTTTCATGGCGATATAGCACGGGAAAGTAGTTAGTCACCGCTTAATCGAGCAACTTAGTTTAAACTGATAGACCGACTAACAACGATTAATCGGTCCTCCCTATTAAATTATATTAACATTGTTTATGCCAAACTACACACCGTCTATGAAATCCACTTGAAAAGCCTTAATGGATCACTTATTAACCAAACTTGTATAGTTATAACCGATCCATGATATTGATGATATGCTATTATCTTTTGCCGGTCTCTTTCCCTCTCCGTTTTCACGCAAAAATCCTGCCTCATTTACCACCTGAATATAGGTAATCAGGCCTTACCACTCCTGTGCTCATAAAACTTATTACGCCCAACCAGATTTACGTTTTGATGCAACAGGAAATTTTATTTTCCACACTTAAACGCGATCTATCCTCCCCTTAATTAGTATTATAAGTATTACATGATTGTGACAATGAGTTAGTGGAAAATAGCAGTAAAAGGGGATAAATACAATTGATATATCAAATAAACTACTTTAATTAACTTAATGCATTCAAGTATATATTCAATAACCATATATTCGTGCTTTAAAATTAATCCACCCACAAAATTTACAACTTAACGAGCCAAAATTATTTAACTTGGCCTTAGTCTAAACGTCGGCTCAATTTAAATAAAATAGCTTATTTTAGTCCAACTTATGCAAAGATTGAAACATATATACTTTGAAAAAATATTTTGTCACTTTTGATTATTCAAAATTATAATTAAGTAACAATTTAAAACAAAAAATGGTTCGCAATTTTTTTCATTTTTTGACCAGGGCTGATGTGACATATCAAAGCCTCTATACTAGCTGATATATATTTAGATCAAAAAACCTTATTAGGTCTTTTGGACAAACCGACTAATTTTTTACCAGTCCGAAATGTTTCTACTTTTGGCCAGAACCGGCCTACCTTATTCAAGCGCAACTCAAATATTAAGGTTGTGACCAGGGCTGGAAAACTTAATGGGCTTTTTTTTAACAAGTTTTTGAGTTTCTTTCCCCAAATGGCCACAAACTCGTGGGCATGGCAAAAGAAAAGCCCCTTTTTTGTCTTAAGAAAAAAGGGGCATGTTTAAAAAAAGCCCCTTTTCTTCAAAAAAAAATTGGAGCTTTAAGAAAAAATATCTCACCCATCATTATTATAAAGAAAAAATCAAAATTTTCGAAATTATTACAACGAAAACATAAAATGGGTTTTTTGGGGCTCTTCTTAAGAGCCACTTTTTGTGGGGTTATTTTTGCCCCTTTTCTTAGTAAGGGCTTCTTATTTTGGCCCTTTATTTGTAGCCCCCTTTCCTTTTTTATGTTTTGGGAGAAAAAAAGAGCCAAAGTTTTTTGGCTCATTGTTTTCACAGCACTGGTTGTGACTAGTGAAAAAAAAATTGAAAAAAAAAAAATTAACGCAATTGAATAACATTAAAGTGGCTAGTGTGAAAAAAATTTAAAAAATTACAAGGTTTTTTTAGTTTTTTGTTAGGCACATCCTAAAACGCCTGATATTAAACGTTAAATTATGTTTTTTTTTCATTTTTTTTTAAAAATTGAGTACTAGCCACAACCGGATATTGCACAGGACTTAAATCAATGAAAAATGAAATTTATGCGCTGGTGGGAAACAATCCAAATGATGGCTCTATCACGAAGTTTCTTCCGCCTCGAAAAAATGGCCAAATTTTAACAAATTGACTAATTTTGCGACCTCAAGATTACCTAAAAAACTTGCATATTACAATTTTTTGTAACTAATATCTTTAATCTCAAATATTGAAAAAAAAATTTTTTTAATTATACGCGTTTACATCAACATTTAGGTTATACAGAATATAGGGCACCCCAACCTGAATAAAACACCATATACCAATTAAAATAAAAATATTGTATGTTTTGAATTTATAAATTAAACTGTATAAATATGTAAAAATATTTTTTTTAATATAGTTTTTTAATCTTTTTTTTTTCACATTTTTTTCAAAGATATTCAATATTTTTAGCTGGCTTACAATGATTTAAAAAACGGCAAACGAATTTGAAAATCCCTAAGATGGCAGGTCTGGTCTGTGAAGATGCTTATATTAGTCCGAAAAACAAAATTCCCAAAGTTCATACATTTTTAAAAAATTTAAAAATATACATTGGTTCAATGGGTATTTTTTTAAGTGGTTAAATATGATAAAATAGTAATGCTAAATTATAGATTTAGATGTAAATTTCAAAAAATTATATGAAGCAATTAGGGGTGTAAGATAATTGTAAAAAAACAAAAGTTCATAATTTTCGATGTTATATCATACAATTTTAAAAAAGATTAAAATTTTTTAAAAATAAATGAACTCCTAACGCGCCCTCAAATAAATATTTCATTTTGGGGATTTTTTTTCCAACCTCGCCCGTAAAATCAATTAATTAGCCTATTTTGATTTTAACTGATTAACACTTGCCATTTTTTGATGTAATCAAATATTACAGCTAATAAACTTGGAAATGTACGCAACTCTAATATTTCAAAATAATTTTTGCTGCTAAATATTCATCCAGGTGACTACGTCTATAAAATTAGTAATTTCTAAAAGTTCTGTAAATATGTTATAAAAAACTGGAGCGGAAGGCACATGAAAGTTTTCGAATTTTATGGCGGTTTTGGAGAAATGTTTTTTAATTTCTAATAATCTACATTATATTAACATATTCGTGCAAAATATTGATACGCTATATGCATCAAGATTTTCTGTCATTTTTATAGTCAAAAATTAATTTGAGTTGCTTTGATAAAAAAGATTAGTAAATATATATGAAGATTTTTTTACTCGGCCCTACCTTATTAGCCATTCACTTTTTGGTAATATGCATTTTTATTAACAACTTACTTTTATAGCTTACAAAATGTCAATTTTGTTTCACAATTTCCAAATCTTATTCTTGCATAGGTCGCATTTGGCACCGAGTCCAGCACTAGATTTAGTCCCATTCGAGGTCCGTTAACGTCCTCAGGCAGACCTGAAGTTAATGATAAACGTCGATACAAACGGAGTTTGTATTATGATCGGCCGTTCGAAAACTACGATTCGTATAGTAGGCCCTACAAAGACGTAATGGGCTATCCCGCCTATATATACAAACAAAAACGATTCAAAAATAAAATTTTGCGAAATTTGATTGATCTACCTCCAACAAGTATGTCGCATAACACTTCTTTGCGGTAGCCAGCTACAATTTGAATCAATCCGATTTTATCAATATTTTGTTTAAAAAATTATATTTAAACTTAATGCCATATGGCGAGAATCCATTTATTTAACTAAGAATCTGCTAGAACCTAAATTGTTCGAACTTGCATAAAAATAAATGCTATTTATATAATTGCGACAAATAAATTTTATCGTTTTTTTACAAAGATTTACCTTGAACATTACATGCAAATATGTAGTAATATAAGCTATATCCAATCCAAGGTTCTTAAATGCATATTTTTGCATTCAAGCTAAAGTATTTTTCATCAAAAAAATCTAAATTGTGAGGTCAAAAAAAGAGTTTTTCAACATTTAATCAAGATTTGAGCGTGTACTTAATGAAAAATTTAGTTTATCGTGAATAAAAAACAGTATTTTGCAGTGTCGCCAGGTGTAAAGCGGTTTTTCGACATTAAACACAATCATATATTTTACAAACCAAGTGTGCAAACGTTGCAGTATATACGAAGCCCTACCTTTGTGGTGTTCGGACCAAAGCGATTGTGGCTCACAAAGGCGTTACAAGTGTGACATAGACGTCGAGAACGAATATCGGGGATGCTGTTGTCCCGTGGTACCTCGTAAGTAGTTTTTATTAACTTGAAGGTATTAATTGCTTGTGAATTTAATTGCAAAAATAAATTCATCTTATATATATAAACGCGTCTGTCTTGTCCACATTTTAGTTTTGCGTTTAGTGACTTACATAAAAAGTTGTATTTCAAATAGTTCATTCGTATAACCTGTTGATACTAAAACATCTCGCAGCTAGCATATTGTTATTTCAGGCCTTTATCACTATTCAAAACTTGTGATAGGTAATTAGTGTCAACATTCTTTTTTAACCTGTAAATAAGGTAAAACCACAATAGATTGCCTTCGACCTTTAGTTTTATCAATGGAAGCATACTCATCAAGGCTTCGGATCTAATTTCAGCTGGGTTTTTCATTTCCTTGCAACGAGTTTTGAAGCGCGGCGGGCGACTTAGGTTTAAGTCATTTCTTGAAAGAAAGACGATTTTTCTTATGTTAGTCAAACAAATACCAACTATGCTTAGTGCTAATTGTCTGATGAACATTTCACAAGCTTGCAGCAGCTATATACGCTAAGTTAAAAAGGTAATATTTTGACTTATTTCGCAAAATTTTACCGTTTTAAATTGATTTTTGACCCCTTAATGAGGTGTAAAAAATATTCGCAAATTTTATATATATAAATTTATTTTATAAAATTATTTTTGTTTTCGTGCATAATTATTAAAATGTTAATAAAGTTTAGACTTATCATTAATTGGATGCTTAATCTCATTGAGCTAGAACCTCTTCGCTTCAATACCAGTTTAAACAACTCAGTACTATGCACCGCGAATTGGTACTTGTTTCAATTTAAAAGCAAGGCCTACAGTTTTTTTTAATATAAATTTATCACACCAAATAAATATTTGTGCTCCATTAATATTTTTACGCAGGGTATAAAAAATTATTAGAATTCTTCCATACCTTTCCAAATAGGGGCGCCATATCCATTTAGGGCTTTAACTTTTAACTTAAACAAGCATAATATTGCCATCAGGTTAAACATTAAACGTTGCTCGCACGACGACGACCTAAGTTTTCCTGGGCTCTCACTTTGGGCCAAGGTTAAGGCCTGCCTTAGCTAGGCACTCAGCAACTTCAGAGTTGTGCATTTGTGTATTTTTCCGATAAAAAGAGCACCTATGCAAATGGAACCCAAACATCCTGCGTGTAAGTTATGGATACCAATAAACTAACTGAGCGTTAATTAAACACACCTGCCAAAGCCTATTAGTGTAATAAGGCACAACCTAGGCAGACAAGCCCCGTTCTCTTCCATATCAAGGTTATGCAGCGTCATGCTTCTAGTTTTTTTTTGAATAGACGCCCAACTTGGAAAATTAAAAAAAAAATTGAATTTGGAGTTCCCTTTACTATACCCTAAATAAAAATACAAATTAGGGCTAAACCGAGCAAAGCAATTAATATTGCCGTCTGGCTAAATCATGAAATTTGCTCGCACGCCGGCGTTTTAGTTTTGACTTAAGCTCTCATTTTATATCGTTTTAGGCCTATTGATTGGGCAAATACCTTACATTTTCACTGATATTGCATGTATCTATCCAGTAGGTTTGGATTAAATATATGTTAGTTTGAGTTTTGGTTAGAGTTAGAAAAAGGTTATTTTTAGGGTTAGGCTTTAATTGATTTGGGTTAGGATTAAGGCTAGTACAAATTATGTACTAAATTTTGTATGCAAGACGAATCAATCAAACATGCATGTTGTTGTTGTTGTTGTTTTTAACCCAGCAATGTGAGTAGATGTTGTTACCATTTGTAACTTAAAACTATAACAAGCGGGGCTTGGAAAAAAAATTTAATGGGCTCTTTTATAACAAGTTTTTGAGTTTTTCCATATGCCCAAATTGCCTCCAAATCTCTTGGGAATCGCGTTTATGAAAAGCCCTTTCCTTCAAAAAAAAACTCCTAGGAGCTTTAAGAAAAATAACCCACCCATCATTATTATAAAGAAAAAATCAAAATTTTTTTAAATTAAAATGGGTTTTTTGGGGCTTTTTTGAGCCTACTTGATGCGGGGTGCATGCCCCTTGCCTTTGCCCCCCTTGTGCTGAAAGGGCTCTTTTGAATTCTTATTTTGGCCCTTTTATTTGTAGCCCCCTTTCTTTTTTTATGTTTTAGGGAAAAAAATGAGCCAAAGTTTTTTGGCTCATTGTTTCCCCAGCCCTGATAACAAGTTTGTAAGTCATTGGCTCCACAACTTATTGCGGTAACAATAGAGCCAAACATGCATGTAAAAAAGGCGGTCGTAGAATTGCATTGATTGGGCCGCTAGCATCAAAGTGGTTGTATATGTGTAATGTTTTCCGAAGATTGATGGCCGCCTTGTTAATATGCCTATGAAATGTTGCCACCATATTACGTACTTATTTACTATTATTTATCCCGAAGCGGCCATGGTCCGGGTTTAAAAAGGTGATTATGAACATAAAGATATATTTAAACTTTGGCAGTGCTATTGTATCAATATGGAATCCCGTTTGAGGTTGAATACTTTAAACAAGAGGTACCAGCACCATACACAACGCCCACGTTTACGACTGCAACTATTATGTCCACATTCACACCTCCTACTTTCACACCTCCGACAGCTTTCACGGGTACAGTGTCTGTGACAACCTTTTCACCATTTACAAATACCGTCACCATGCCCCCAAATATACCGTAAATCAATTATATTTTTTTTGTAAATGTGTTAATAAATGCGGGGAAAAAATACAATTGAGATTTTATTTGATTTATTTCCCAATTATAAAATAAAACTCAGGTTCACAGGCTTAAACTAGGATACCAATATCAGGATTTTATTCTCCAGTTTTCCGCTCGACAACTTTCCTCAACAAATCGGGCTATGCTTTCTGCTACTTCGAGACTCGAAAAATAATATTCAAAAAAAGTGTTAATAAATAAACGAAAAAAATATTTTTTGTAATCTAATTTATATATATCCAAAAATAATTAAATAATTGGAAGCTTTAAATTTGTGTTTTTTAATGGTAAATTTTTAATTTTTATAAATATTTTAATTCTAATCAAATTAGGCAAAAATTTTTATTACAAACTTAAAATTCTAAATATATTTATGATAACATACTTTTAATATTTTTTAGTTTTTAAGCCTTAGGGTCGCAAAATGTATTACGTTGGCATTTTCGTATTTTTGGATGTTTATAATAGAGAGAAAAATCTTAGTGAAAAAACGAAAAACATCGAATAATGTACAGGTTATGGCTAATTGAATAATTCACTTTTAACTTACGGGTTTGTAGATGACCTGTGCCATTTTTTTAAATAAAGTAAGAAATATGCAAACTGCATAAGATTTTAACTTATGATGCATTTTTGTATAAATACTCTTCAAGTTTTTGACCCTAGGCCGAAAATGCATCTTTAGCCCTCTGGAATCACTTATAACAAAGATATAATACAAAAAAATATTTAAAATTACCTAAATATACAATTAAATCGATTAATAATACTTTTGATTAATTTTTTGGATGTGTTGAAATAAAGCTGTAACCATTTTTCTGATTTATATTTTATAAATAATAATATAATTTGGTTTGATAAAATATTCTTTTGTAACTGTACATTTTACATAAATGTTTTATCGCCCATTTTGAAATTGTAGGTCACAGCCTTGTAATGCTAAAAACTTTTTAAAAAAGAATTATTTGGCGAATTAAGTGTTTATTTATAGGCCTTAAGATAAATTTTTATTATTAGTATTTTATGAATATTACTATTAAAACAAGTTATATATTACGAAAAATGTTATTTTTTCAAAGGAACAAGGCCGGGCAGATACGGGCTAAACAATTCGTAAATACAGCCTTATTTTTAAATAAAATGCTTATGGTTCACTAAAATTAATAATATGTTTTAATGCTTTTAGGGTGCGCCCAATACCGCCGGTTGTTTGTGATTGGGCTTGGTACAATCATCAAAACTCGACGTGCGATCCCTGTCGGTTTACTTATTCCACATGTACGAGATTTACTCCTGTAGTTTATTGCCAAATCAACATGTGCGATTTTGATTTGTGTCTACCTATACTGTACGATGTGGATCTAAAACCATTACTTTGTAGATGATGACAAACCAAATTAATTGATTATGTTTTAAACAAAGCTAACATATGACAAAATTAAACTAATACTGCTTTGTAACATAAATCACTTGATTTTAATTTTTTTTTGCAGCAAAATATTCCGACTCGGTACATATCCGGCCTGATCAATGTCAAAAAAAAAATTTTCAGCTTGACCCATAACGTCTGTTGATTGCATCATTCACAATTGTCGTAAGGTCAAAAGTTTGTAGAAAAAGTCGAACCATAGAAAGGGTCGGTCGCTGGCACAAGGGTGCTGAAATATTTTTAACAAGCGCTTAAAACACATTTTATCTAATTGTGTTTGGCACCCTAAAGTTAAATTACTCTCATGGATTGACCAGCCCTAATGAGTTATAAAACAATCTTCCTAAATTATTAACAGTTTTAACAATGAATATGTTTTTGCTGACACAAAAAAATAAAAATTTTACGAATTAAAACTGCCTTAAAATTTTCCATCAACAAATGAAGCTACATTTTTTAAAATTTATTATATATTTTAAGCTTGTTTTTCGTCGTACACGTTTGCACATACAATCTAAAGTTTAAATTTTTAAGGTGTTTATCAAAAACAAAAATTACTTGATTTTAGCAGTAATAATGTTATTTTCAAGGCTTAAAAAACGTTAGAATATTCGATGCCTCCTTTGCTAAGTAAAGTTTGTTAATGTCTCGATTGATTGCAAAAGTTTCATTTCTATTTTTATTATTTTATAGTAGATAATTTTTTGCTAATGATTTAGAAATTTTATCTTGAGTATTTTGACAAATGCAAGAATGATTATTAGCTTTAATATCGAATTTAAGAAAATTTAAAAGTTTTAGAACATTAACAAATGGTATGAATAATAAAATAAATAGTTTATTTAAACGTCAAATTTGTCAGACTGAGGTTATCAAGCTTTAAGTTTCCGCAATCTGGATAATAAGCGAGAAACCTAGCTAACCAGATGGGTGACCGCCATTCCATATATCGTATTTTTTTGAAAACCTAGGTGACCAAAGTGTGTTAAATGCAACCCCGCGGGGATGCTGAACCTGGCGCGTTGCTGTTAATAGTTAACAAATGCCGTTCCTATTAAAGAAAAGTTGAGGGTAAAAAACAGTATACTGGATTGTTTGTTGCACATCAACGCCAAATGATTTATACCTAGCAATTTTTATTTCGCGTTTATATCACTGGAAAATAGGTTAAATCTATTTTTCTCGCCTAAATTCAGTTTAATTATCTTATACGGAAATGAGATTTTATAATTTTGGTAAGATATCCTACGCGGCCTATTAAAATTTAATTAGTTGTTGTAGGATTAACCGTATATTTATAAATAAAAAACAAATACATGAGATTAGTGTCTTTTTTAATCCTTTAAAATTTAATAATATTAGGTGCATTTTACAGGTTTAGCGGAAATTACATAGCCTAAATATGAACGCAGTGAAAGAGTGAATTGGGCTACAATGAAATTGCAAATTCGTTTTTTAACCTATTGTTTGCCAACTATGACAAAAGGCTTTGATACATTAGCCAGGTATAGGTTAGAGGTGGCACATATACGATGGAGACATTTTTTAAATAAATTCAAAAAAACTCAATTCCATCACCATCAGCCTATTTTATTATCATAAGCAATCAGTAGTTAGCTACTTTTACTTTAAATTAGTTTAGAGGGTTTGGGTGAAAAGATGAATGGCCGGCATAGGATCACATTTGAGCTCAGAGTGGTGAGCTCACTCATTTTGAGTAGAAAAAAAAATAAATAAGTGTGATTTCGCAATTCATTGCGCTTTAAGTGGTCCTCTTTTGATTTTTTTACTATAAAAGTAACATCTTTCAAAGTTAAAAATACAAACTATTATAGCACTTTAAAAAATAAAATTGACAAAAAATTCGATATTACAATATAAGCAGAAGCTCGCCTCATTTACCCCGCTACAAATAGAATCAGAGTTCGTACTCCTGGTAATTTCTGCTTGCAGGAAAGACCCAATATTAATGGGCTTCATTTAAACGTTAATTCGATTGTAGGTGATAATAGCTTAACATGTCACAGTCAATAATGTCATCCTAGTGAAAATTCAACTTATGACACTACAGCGTAGGGGACCAAACCCAAAGTAACACATTTAATTAACCTAATGAATTATTAATTACGTTCACTACCAGATTTGGCCCGACGACCTACCTTGATCAGGAAACCATACATTAATTAACAGTTATAGATTATAATTCGGGTTTACCAGAAACACTAAAATCTATAAGTGCCAAAATTGATACCTTTAATTTGAGAGGCGCGACTCTGGAGAATATGAATTATTCCGGTGTGTTGCGGTATAAAGTTAGTCCGGTGTGCATGAATTTTACGGATTTAGCGCAACCAATCTCATCGAACGTGATAAAAATATCCGGGGTAATCATTTTAGTTATTGGATTGTTTGGCAATCTAACTGGTCTAATTTTGGCGATCCTATGCAGCTATAAAGGTAGGTTTAATAAGGAGACAACTTCATCTGCACCTATTAATACTTTTGCCTCTACCGTATTAACGGCCAGGCCAAATCCCTTCAATCAACATCCACAATTACTTCCAACTCAAGATAATTATGCACCAAATAACTCTAGCGATTTCAACTATCGTAAGAAAGGAATTGGAGGCAAAGGTCGCCCGACCCCAACTAATTCAATGATTCAAAAATTCACGGTTGCGTCCAAGCGAAAACAAATGGTTATGACAACGCGCGGTTGCACAAATTTCTTCCTCCGCTGGTTTTACGGGATCAACTTGTTCAACGTGTGTAGTATGATCGTAACACCGCTTTGCGAATATTTCGGAAAATCGGACCTCGCCCGTAAAGATGTTTGGTACGGGTGGGGATGGAACATCTATCGGGCCCACATTCACAACCCCATTTTTAAGCCTTTCGTCGTGCTTGGCTTCCTAACCTACGTCCTGTATTTCGGCACGCAGTTAGTTGCGGTCAAATGGCCTTTCCGCTACAGGTATATAATGACACTGAGAAATTTGAGAATTGCTCTCACCTTAACAACCGTATATGCCATTATCTGGTACCTGCCAACATTTAAGTGGAACAACGTTACCGCCTTTGTACCATGCAGCACTTTTCTGAATAACACAATAATTACAAGTCAATCAACTAAAGATACATTAAACTACGGGGGGCAATATTCTCTTTTTCCTTCATATAAAAACATTCATTTTTGGGAGAGTAGCACTTTAGTTCGGGACAATCCTAGGCGGCATATTCATTATTATTACACCTTTCAAATATTTGATCGGCAGGGTGCTAACAAAAGAGCTTGGCGTGCATACCAAATTTCGAGAGAACTATTCACCAAAATTATACCATTCCTGGTAGTGCTCATCTCCAAAATAGGTATTTAAATAAATGAGTTTATAACACAGGTCAACAATTTTTTGAGAATTATGAGTTAATTATAGACATCAAACCTGCCATCTTAGGGTATATCAGATCCGTTTTTTTCCTAATCAAACTAAGTTAGTCAGTTATAAACATTGAAAATTCTAGAAAAAAGGTCAAAAAACCAAAAAAGATTCAAAAACAAAAATAAATTGAAATTTTATTTTTGCATATTTACAATAGTTAAACTGCTAAATTCAAACTTCAAATAATATTTAAAAACCGTTAATATATCCAAGGGCGTAGCAAGTTGTAAAGCTTGGGGGGGGGGGGGGGTTTCAAAAAAATTTTTTTGACAAATATTAATGGAATTTTAAATGTAATTAAATTTTATATTTAATTGGTATTTAGTTTGGGGGGGATATGCAGTAAAAAATTTTAATTTGGGTGGGGATATGGCATGCTTGGAGGGGGTTTCATCCCCAACCCCCCCCCCCCCCCCCCTCTCCTACGCCAATGAATATATCGTGTCGTATTTAAGTTTGGACGCGAAATATTTTATATTATCTAAATGCCGATGTAAGCTTGATATATTAATAAAATTTGTTTTTTATTATTTGTGATTAAAACTATAGGTTAAAAGGGGTTTTTATATGCAAAAAAGATTTTTAAATTTTATCTTTTTAGGGTATATTTAGATCTGTGAATTTGATCATAGACGGATCTAAGGAGCCAAAGACTGAAGAAGAAAAACGAAAAATGTATATAAGATTAGGCTATCATGGGAATGCATTCTTTTATGTTTTCATAAAATTGCTTCTGACATTGATATTTGTTGAGGTGTAACTTATACTTCAAAAATTTCAAAAAAAAAAACTGCAAATTTTTTTTTAAGTAAACCATTCAACAAATATATGACTATAGTCGAAACTCGAAAAGCCCAACTCGTTTCAAATTTAGAAAGGCCAAGCTGGACCAAGGTTTTAAATCCCATGCCCTATTTTTTTTAACTATTATTAACAAGAACTAAAAATGAAACCGAATAAGGGTATTATTTCTATATTTTTATTGATAATTATTAAACAAAAAATTTTTATCTTGCATTAAATAATTTTCGGGCCAAATTTTAAAATCGGGCCGGGCTGGGTCCGAGCCTAAAATATCAAATCCCGGGCCCGTTTAAATTAAAAAATGTCGGGCGGGCCGAGCCGGAATAAATTGGTCTGGTTTCAACTCTACTGTAAAAAAATTAAAAAGAACAACTGTTTTTTTTGGGTTTTATAGATTTCTACGGCATACTATTTATTAAAATAAAGAAATTTTGTATGATTTACCTACAAAAAGTATTTTTGCACTTCTATGTATTTTTAAATAATAAAAATATCCTAAAGTTATAGGATCATTAAAAAACCTTTGGAAAATCATAATAATATTAGATTCGGTATTTGATAAGAATACTATTATCTAACAGTTTTTGGCGCCTTTTTGTGCTGCTTTGTATGGTTATTGTATATTTCTTTATTCCTCCCTACTTACTGAAAAGATTTAAGATATTAATAAGTTAAACACTTTAGAGAATGGAGCCGAAATTGAGATTCACATTTTTACGCCCACTAATCGATTGCTTACAAATGATTCACTATGTAATCATCATCTTACATTATAGCTTAATATATTTTCTGATTCATCATAAAGTAAATTGTCATAGTCAAAAAAGAATAAAAGCATTTTTGATTTATGTAATGTCGCAGATTTTCTGTTATTTGGGAAACTCAACTTGAAAATTTATTAGTAAAAATATTTTATAGGCAGACTTTTGTAGTACTCAATTGTTCATTACAATTGGTTTAAAAATACAAATTCTTGTTAATGCTACAATAGTTTATAAATCCATTTTTTACATTTTCAAGCTATGCGTATTTGTTTTTAATCTGTTCTGGTAAAATAGAATAATGTATAATTTTCAATCCATTATTAAATCTAAGTGTGAATGCGGCGCCTTCATTTAAACTATGTTATTTTCTTTTAGTCATTTATTTTGTGATCGAAAAATCACGGAACCAATTTACCCATGCTCCAAACGGCACCCAAACACAAATTTGTAATATCACTACAAATCAAAACGCTGTCCGTACTAGCAAAAATCGAATAAGATCTCATAGTACTGACACTGCCAGAAACAAAAAGTCTAAAACTATTACGTCCCGAATTGGGAGCACTATTATCGAAAAAATACCGGTTACCAATTATAAAAACAATAATGATAATAATAATAGTATAAATAATGAAGTTACATCGGCCATATCAACACTCAAATTAAACCACGAGGATATTTCACGTCAACTCTCGACCAAATCGGATGAAGCCTATGCCGTCGTTCAAATGTCCCAAAAAATGACTATCGCCATTCTCACGCTCGAATTCTTGTTTCTAATGTTACCGGTCACCTTGATGCAAATGACCATGGATTACCTTATAAGGGCCCTGCCCTTGCCCACTCTCCTGTCTGTTTACGCACACCTCAATATACTCGAACAAATTTATATCAGCTGTTCTTTTTACATAAATTACGCGCTAAATCCATACTACAGAAGAGACATAGCTTCGTGCCTCAAAGAACGTTAGGGGATGGCATTCATTCACCTGATGGACATATGTTTTAAGTTTTAATAATTTTTGGGCATAGGACATAACTAATTCGTTTACATATTTTTTTTGGATCGGACGACCTAGAGCGCATGTAAACTTTGTTGTTTTCAACGTTTCAAGTTAAGCAACGTTAAACCTAGTTATTAGTTGAATGACCGCCAACAAATCCCAAAGTCCATTTTTAAAAGCCTATGCCTAAACACTTAGGTCACCGGCGGGTGTTATATTTCATTTAACTCTAAGCCTGATGTAGAGTTAAAAGGGGAAAAGTTCTAATGGGTAAATCGTCTACAAGGGAAGAAAATTTGGAGGAAACTCTTATACTACAGGGGTCTTTACATCTTTTTATTAAAATGACCTAATTTATGACTCTTGGGACCATTTGAACAAAAAATTTAGGATTATTGTTGCAGCATAAATATTTTAAGTTTCAGAAATGTTAAACATATACCCAGTGAATCTGAAAATGCCTTCGAGCACGAGTAATAAACGAAACTATTTTGCACACTAAAAATTTAAAAATTATGGCTGTGGCCTAAAAAACAATTTTCCTATCTTTTCATATTAACCAAAAAATATTTTACGTAGTACCAAGATGTTAATTTTGAATGTTGAAAAATATGTGCATACAATGCCGTGTAAAACAAAGTGACAGGCTACAGCCTAAGCAGGGCCGTGATATTTCGTTTAAATCTTACCCGAAAAATTGGCTTACAAAAGATTTATTGATCATCATTTTGCATTACTTTTTAGAAACATTTTAAAAGCGTTTTATGTGAACTAAAAGTTTTCAGTTTTTCTGATCTAATATATCGAAACACGCCCTAAAAAGACAACAAACCCGTCTTTTATATATTTATGTTTAGCATATTTAATTGATATTACAATTATTTATCATTCAACCATGTGTGATAAATTTTTAATTTAAAATATTTTACGAGTACAAATTAATCTCTTTATTATATCGTATATATTAATTATAATTTTTATAATACCTTTTATCAATACTGTATTATATAAATATTTTTATATTATATAAAATAACAAAATAATTATATTATTCATTATGCAATCAGATATTTATATAAAATTTAATGACAATAAATAAAGACTAGAAGATCAAAAAATTTGTCACAATTTACAAACTTTTAATTTTAATATAGCAGAGTATTTGTAATTGATTAAAGTCCATTTTTGTTATAAATTATAAAAAATAATAATAGCATTGTTGATAAATTATATTTTTTGCACAGATTATAAAAATTTTGGCATTATTATTAGGAAGAACATAAGGAATCGGTTTGTGAGTAGGGCACGCTTAGCAAGTGAAAAATTGGTTTTAATTTTATTAGATAGAACTTTGCAAATTTGGGGCTATCAAATAAAATTAATTTACATCGTTTTGGGACTAGGTGTAATTTTACAAAAACTCGACATGCAGCTAAAACGACAAAATCATTTTTTGCCATTTAGGAATAAAGATTTCGCTGTGTATAATGCACTAGGCGTGAATGTGTTTAGGTCTTTAAAGAATTAATACTGTTTGGGATATTTAAAAACGACTTAATAGAGAGACCTTGTGAGACATGTGTATCACTGTAATTTAAAAAATTCGAGAATTTTAGGTATGAGAGGCAATGGGCAGAGACACGAGATTTATTTCAACTTGAGCAGGTTTCGTTGTAATCGATTCGGAGGTAGAAGGGTCTTCTGTCAGAGAATTTTCTTTAATCGTAAGTGATGGTGTTTCAGCTTGAGAAGTTTGCTTTTCGGATGGAATAAAAAGGAGTGGAAACATTCCAATGAGACAACCAAAGGTAATACCGAGGGAACGACCCTGTGCAATTATATAAACAAGGGAAATCAAGATTTTAGAGAATATAACATAGCTCGATAAAAATCAATGAGTAAATAAAAATTAATGACACTAGCAGTCAGATTGCTACCGCTAATGACACTATCAAATGCAAAAACGATTGGTGAACAAGATAGCAGAAAATAATCATTAACAAAAAAACTGTTTCTTTTATCAGAGCTATATAATGTCCACCCATCCTCCAAATTAGATGCATAATTTCAGACAAATGGCCATCATTGTCTTTTTAGTATGGTTATAATAGAATTTGCAATTATCTGTAGGTATCTCACATATAGATTTAAGTGTTTTTCACAAATTTAACAAAATTTAGTTATCTGTTGTTAATTTGGGTAGAGAGCTCTTAATCTTTAATTATTTTTTTGTAATTAAAAAATATTTCACTCATTTAAAAAAAAGTTTTCACTATATGGTCAATTATTTGGAAATAACCCAGAACATAAACTTAAAATTTGCTCAAATTGTACCTTAAATAAATTAAATAATTTAAAGGACAGAATTTGTTAAATTTATATTTACATCAATAATATCATCCAATAATATCAAGTGACAAATTAATCAAAATCATTAATTTATAAACATATTTTTAATTTATCAATGAGTTCAGTCAAAAAGAATGAACTTAAGAAGCATCACACTAAAAAAATTGATTGATTGATAAAAGCAAATGTCAAAAAATGATGTAAACAATCATAATAATTATAACCAAATTGGTGCACCATTTTGAACTTTGCATGTTTTGTTGTTTCATAGTTAAATTTGGTGTGGGAAGGCCAAATGATGCAGCTGCTTGCTCTATATAATGTGCAAGCCTAATTAATTAAAAAACATCTTCAAATAAACAGGATAAAAATATGACCAATAGATTCTCTGAAATAATAAAAAATTTATTTAAAAAAAGGGCTAAAAAGCTAGGAGTAAAAAAATATATAAGAAGAAAATTTGAAATAAGCTCACGTGAAAAAACAGGTGGCAAACCTAATCAAAAAAAATTACCCTATTCCAGCCACATCTGCTACAATATTGCCCATTGCTGCAGCTAAAATTTGCAAAATAAAATATGTATAATGCCTAAAAACACAAAATGCAATCCTCTATGCATAAATATATCTGCATACAAGCTCAAAGGCTGTATTCAAATTTTTAAACATAACAAATATTGTTTAATCCATTTTTAGCAGTTTGCCAAATTAGAAAAAATTAACTAACTTTTTCAAATTAATGTTTTTACAAAGCAGATATACATGTTTTAAATTAGTTGGGTTACCTATGTAAGCATAAAATATGAAATAACTCTATGCAGCTTTTATAAATCAATAACATAAAAATAAAAAACTCTTATCAAATATTGCACTTTTAATGTAGCCATAGTACTAGGGGGCGGGCAAGACTAGAACTAAAACTAAATTAACTTAAACTTAACTAATCAACTTTTTTTTCCTATCAGCTATTTGGTTATAATTTACTCAAGTCTTAACTATTAATTAATAGATCATTAAATATATTTCACATAACTTTTATTTAGCTTAATTAATTTTTAAAAGCCATCGTTATATTTTTGACACTTTTTTTAATAGTTTTTTGGCTAAACAACTTTTAAGAATTAAGGTGATTAAAATATTTTAAACAATAAGGAATTGTTCAAAAGCAAAACTAACTAAATTAAATAAGGCAACAAAGCATTAATAAATTAACAAAAATTCTTCCAAAAATTATCATATATGTTAAAAATTTAACTTAACTATTATTAACTTAGTTTAATCTTTTACCAGTTTAACTATATACACAGGATAGATGTTGAACTACAATTAACTCTTTTGGCTAACTTGTCCAACTCTGCTGTTAAGGCTAGAAAACAATTTATGACTAACCTGCCATAGTAGATAGTCCAAACATCATCCCTAATGTATAATCAATTGATTCACCCTAAAAATATTTTATAGTATACAAAAATTAACCTACTGCTAGTATAAGTATAAGGTTATCAACAATGCCAAATCCCATAAATGGTATTCCATTGTAAATCATAACATTACGAAGCTGCGTAAAAGAGGGTGGGGAGTCATCATAATTTTCTAAAGTAATCAATTTTAAAAAAAAATTGTTTGAATAAAGTTTAAAATTCAAATAAAACTTAAATTAGCCATTATGCCAACATATTCTTTAATATGTGACCTTTCTTCAGCAGATAACTGATTCATAAATAAAGCGGCATCTTCAACATTGTGTAATTTAGAAACATAGTACCTTGATCGCTTAAAGATTTTATAATAAGAGCTAAATATATTGCATCTTCTGTTTAACATTTGAATTTTGTCCAAAAAATCAGCTGCCTCGAAATGCCGGGTATGTCTGTGGCCTATTACAATTTAAAAAATAAAAAAAAGTTAATGGCCTATATATTGACTTAACAAAACTTAAGCAAACCTGGTGTGCATTGCTTAAATCAGCATTGAGGTGTTTATATAGACCCCTGCTGCACATGTTAAATTTGAATATCTTGAAAAATATTATATATTATTTGCTTAAATTTTGTGACTTTTTTCATTAATATATAAAAACAATACTAGTAATTACATAATCTAAGTCTAATAATAAAGCTTGTTTAAAATTAAGAAATTCTATTGGGGTTATGGACCCCACACACTCAATTTCACTGCTAGAAACCGCCTCAATGTAAATTTAATCTTAAAAAATTGCAACCTTATATATTAGTTATTTTTAAAATAGTTTTACTTGTTGAGCATATATAATGTTAATATTGTATAATTATAAAATAATTTTTAAAATTTATAGTTTTTATGGTTAATAATAGCCAAAAATATTTTTAACTTTAAAATATTTTTTTTTCATGAATCTGTTTAAATATGTTCTAATAGACCTAGAAACACAATTTGATCAATAATATTGATACATTTAGTTTATTGACAAGATTTTTTTAATGTTATATAAAAATATAAAAAGTTTCCATTTTTCAGATTTTTCTTCTACTTTGTGTTAAACAAAGCTTGCAATATACATTAAAGATAATAAATATTAATTTAAAAAGCAAGTATTTTTTTTTTTTCAAAATAATAAAAAAAAAAATCATATTTTAAAAATTCTTGAAATGATAGAGATAAATAAAATGAGGTCCGTATGGACATAAGCATTCGCGTTAAAAATTTCTTACCCTAACATTTGTGGGTTAAATGATTATAACTAAAAAACGTTCAAAATGCAAATTTGTTTATGATATATACAGCCAAATTCTCTTTTTAGCCGCTTTTATAAATATTTGGCTTTCAAGCAAAGATTATATAATATTTGTTTTGATTCTATATACGAATACTAACTAAAACCTAATACTAACCATAAACTTCACCGAACATTTTATTAACTCTAATTTAACCCTAAATCAAAAACTTTCTAAAACCTATAGGAAAAATTTATTATTTATAAAAACACTTTTTTTGTGCATAATTTTAAAAAGACAACATACCAAACTCCTAATGTAATACATCAATTTAAAAAATTTATAGCTATTGGGTTCGTTGCCTATTAGCGCCCTTAAGCACATGCTTTCAAGCCCATAATAAAAATTTTTCTTATTATTTTGTACAAATATTATTATTTATTTATATACTTATTGAATATGCTTTCATATGATTTTAATAATATTAATTAACCGTGTACACATGTTAACAAAATATCGCAACTTTAACATGTTGCGGGCGATTATAGGATAATTTTTAAAAAATTTGCTAAGTTTTTTTTGACTTAATAATGTCGAAAAAACAATTTTGTTTAATCAATGTTATATGTTTATATATAACCCTTTTTAAACATTATAGCGAAAAAAGAGATGTTTATGATTAGGGATGCTAGTATCGTAATTATTCAAATTATTCCTTAATTATGTTTAATTATCATGGGAATAATTGTGCCTGGCATCATTTTCATTATATTTATATGGTAAGTATCAATCTGTTAGATACAATTATAATTTATAATAAAAAGGGTTAAAATGTAAGTCAGCCCTTGTCAACCTCAATTATATGCTAGCAAGAGGTAGACCCCAGATGAACGAGGCGCGCCATAGTAAACCAGAGGCGAAAATAAAGCGCTGTGGTTTTTTGTTTATATTTCTTATATAATACACATTTTTAGAAAAATATTTTGATGTTTCAGCGGAGAAGGGATGGAAGGATGGGGGGGGGGCATTTTTAATGTTTGTCGTTAGGATTTAGACACATAGGGTATAAAATTGGTAATATATTACCAATACAGATAAAAAAAAAATTTTTTTTAGGCTATTTATCTTGGTTAGGCTACGAGCAAAGTGAGTTGTGGTTTCATCGCGAAATGAAATTCGAAAATAGTATTTCGATTAAAAGGAGAAAAATTGTTTAAAGTAATTTTATATTTTTTAAATAACGCCGTTTTTAAATTTAATGATATACAACAAAATTAATATAATAAATAAGTCATTTAAGTCTATGCAAGTAAACTAATATATTAATTTTTATCTAACGTCATTATTACTTATGTAACAGAGCAAATAAAAAAAAATATAAAAATGGTTTTTTAAAACTTTACTTTGCATGGCTTCAGTATAATGTCTCAAAATACCCAAATTAGTATGTGTTTAAAAAAATGAATGAAAATAATAACTAAATAATATAACATGCTATTTTTTTCTCTTATAAGATTCAAACTACAAAAAATATTTTGTAACTAATCATTCTTTATTTTGAAGTTTAATTTTTGTTACATAAGTATTTATGCAATTGTGCTTGCTAAAGAATCCGTATGCACGTGATTTTTTGAAAGTCCGGGCAAAATCCTTCCTGTATGTCGGGTTGAATACGATGTTGAAATAAAAATTCATAGATATATACGTATATTCGAGTAGCGTACATATGACAAACGCCAAATTACCTGTTTTATATAAATAAAATTTTAAAGCAAAAATCTTAATCATTTTTGAAATTATAATATGACTTTCGCATTGTACAGCTTAATATTTAATAAATGTTAAGAAATTTCTAGCATAAAAACCTTGATTCATCCAAAACAATGTCAGTAAAAATTACAAACAACAATTTTGAATCTTATTCCCTGGAGCTGCTAATTATAAATTATTTACAAAAATTATAAATATTAATAACCATAAATTTTTTTTTCGTATGTCGAACTTAACAAAATTTAATCGCCCCGGCCGTATATAAAATATATCAAATTTATATTACATTAAAATAATTTGAAAAATGCCACGTGTAATTTACCGTACGCACAGTTGGTAATTATCAAACCTTGTAAAATAATTATTTATGATGGTTTTATTTAAAAATAAAATTGGTGTTATATACTTTGAGTACTATTTAGATGAGTTTCATAAAAATCCACCGTTATTATGTATATGGATACAGGTAAGAGGAATATTATAAATTCTAGCATAAGGAGGGTTTGCATTCTCACGCTCAGTTTATATTCCCGGTCCCGTTTTTGCTTCTTACGTAAAATTTGACGATTCTTTTTTGCAGGCACACCTTAATACATTTTAATTTATAAGATGTTTATAGGAATATTTTGAGGTTAGTATTTTAAAGGCTTTATATTCAAAGATGCCTGCAGCAATGTCCGGTTGGGTCTACAAAATATATTTCACATATGTATACGAAAACTAAAAAGTAAGTTATTCCGACTAATTCAATGTATCTCTAAAAAATTTTCCGTTTCCCCGCAAAATAAAAAATTTACATTTTATTAGGTTTTGGAAATTTTTTAAATATTTTAAAATGTTTTTAAAAATGGTTCGATGTTGAAAAACTTAGTATTTTTTAAATTAATTATTTTGAAATGTATCTGCTACGTTTATTTAGATTTAGATATAATTTTAATTAAATTTCTTAATTTAGAGGAATAGCACCGGGTTTAGGAAATATTGTAAACAACAATGATTAATTATTTTCGATTAAAAACTTAAATTTTTAAAATGTTAGATTTTTAAATTTTTTGATATATTGAAATGAACCCTATAAAAGTGAGTTAGGGCAAACAATTTTAGAGTTTAATCTATTCATTTATTTCATTTTCTTATGCTGACCTAGAATAAATTTTTTAATAATATTAATTTTTTAATTACAAAAGAAAAATGGTTAACCAACAAAAAATGGGGCAGGTATTCACACGATTATATTTCACACGCAGAGGACCCACTACAAATGAGAGAATATTATAAAGAAGAGCATATGAAAACAATAAAAGAAAGTAAATAATATGGGCGACAATTATCCCTTAATCAGTTTTGTTATAATATTTTTATACCATGATAGGACTGGAAGATGAAAATGCTTAGCCACCTAAAGGTCCATTAATACTCCATATCCTTTCATTTACCCAATGCTATCGCCATCACCCTGTAAGGAAACAACCAAAACTCAAGTTATCCCCAAATTAAACGCCAAAGAAAACCCTAGGAAAATTAATATAAAGAATAAGATAGTCAGAGATTGAGACCTAATAGCAAAGTAGCGTTATACAAAAAAAACGCTCCGCCCTATAATATATACAGGTCTAAAAGTTTCAATTTAAAACAAGCTAAATTGCTACAATTTTATTAAATATTTTTTTCGAATTTCAAATTCTGTGTCAGTCGACAATTAGAATAAACGTTTCAAGACTTAAAAACAAGAATTATAAATTTTTTTTTATTAAAATAATTTAAACTCTAGCGTTTTAATTAAGAATTAATTTTTAAATATTGAGGCTTTCAAGTTTATTGATCCACATATTATGGTGATGATTTTTGTCAAAAAAATCGACAATTGAGAAAAATTTGTTGTAAATTTTTTAATGCTTTTTTCCTACCAGAAATTCATAACATATATGCTGTTAAATGAATAAAAAATTTAAGCGTGGACTAAATTACTTTTTTGGTTGTTCGGAACCAATTCCACTGGTGCAATTCCAATATTACGACTCGAAATTAGTTTTTGTAAAAGAGTCACTTTTCTTAACCGTTTCAGGGCAGACTATAACAAAAAAACCACGTGAAATATTTTAAATAATTTAATAATCCTAGATATTCCCATTCACAGTATCACGCCTGAAGTGGTATGGGCATATAAAAAAAGGAGACAGCAATTTCGCTAGCATCATCAGCAAAATGTTTATAGCATGGAAAAAAAATGTCACCCATCAAAACTTTAGGCACACCCAGTATAAAAAGCCATAATCTAGACAAATAAGATTTTCTAGACCGGATAATGTAAAAAAAAATCTTGAGCTTACTGCCTTAACCCAGCACTTTATATGTTTTAAATAATATTAAAACTATTATATATTATTGGCTGAAACTTTGTGACTGTTTTCTCAATTATAAAATAAACAAAACTAGTAATTCAAATTTGGTCTAAGTCTAATAACAAAATTCGTTTAGAAATTAGAAATTCTATAAAGGTCCATATGGACCCCAATATCTCAATTTCAATGTTAAAGGACATGATATTTCCTCAATGTAAAACTGAAAAAATTGAAACCTATTTTTAGGTATTTTATGAACCTTTACAAAATGTTCTACCCGACCTAAAAAAACGATTTGATCAATAATATTGAAGAATTTAATTTATTGACATGATTAATTTATTTTAATATAGAAAAATAAAAAATTTTAATTTTTTAGATTTCTTTCTACTTTGTTTCAAATAAAATTTGCAATCTTTATTAATGTTGACTTATATTAGTCGATAATCAAACAAGCACGTATTTCTCTTTAAAATAATAAAAAAATGAAGACCATAGTTTTAAAACTTTTGAAGTTATAGAAGTTTAAAATTGGGGTCCGTGTGGACCCCACTGTATTCGCGTTACAAATTTCTCACCCTACCATTCGCGGGTTAATGAGGCAAGCTTATTAAATTACATTTTAAATTATAGTTTACAATATTGTTAGCAATCACTTAGCTCTAGAATAAAGCGTGAGTGCGCCAAGCCCTATTTCAGATTTTTTAATTTTTATCAATATTAAACTCAGGACTTAAAATGCGTCTTAAAAAAAAATGCCTGATTAAAGTTTATATATAAAGCCAATGCAGTTTGCTATAATAAAACCTTTAATATAAATTTAAATAAATATGTTGCAAATGTATTCTTTTTTATTTGTTTTCTACTTATTTATATTGATCTATAAAAAGTGCAACTTTCAACCCTTTTGCAAATTTCAAAATAGACAATTTAATTGCCTGCTCGTTGGTGTAAGGCCGAAAACAAATTATACCCAAAAATTTTATATACAAGCTATTGCTAAATATTGCTAAAAAATTATAATAAAATACACAGAGTCCTTTCATCGTGTGGTTATCATTTTTAAGTTTTTGTTAACAATATTAAATAAACATAAGGCAAAATGAAATATAAAATGCCCGGCCCGACCCATAATCCTTTACTAATTCCGGCCCTGCCCGAGAGGAAGAGCATCGATGTGGGCATTGGGTCCAGACTTTGATCTACATTTGTTACAACTAAAGTTTAAATTTGGTTAATTTTAGTAGGAAAATCAATATTGCATGTGATAGTTTTAGTATGTCGTAATCAAAGTTAGTTTTAAAATAATAAAAAATTTCTCACCGACGGGGGTGTATTGGTTTTATTTGCTGAAGGTATCTTGGTAGCTGAGTTTATCAAAATACTGGCAAATCGAACTTTGGGAGACTTGGGCGAGAGAGGTTTTATGTTATTTTTTAAAGCTCCGGCATTAGCATTATTAGTATGGTCAGAAAACTTTGGTAGATCTACAGCAGAACTAATCAAATGACAAAAAATTAAAGATAATATTTAAGTAAAGAATATGTTACAATAATTAAATGTTTTACACTATTTTAAAAAGAAATATCTTTATTAAATTATCTATTTAAGGCTATGTCATATTATAAATTTTTTAATATGAAACCCTTATAATTAATTAGATTTGTGATATCAAACAATTTCGAGCTCAAGTCCTTTAGTTAAAATTTAAAAATAAGCTGCTTCAAGCAAAAGGTCATTTTAAAATGAATATTTTGGTAAAATAATATGCGTTATTTGGTTGTATTCACTTAAGGGCGCGAGAGTTAATTTTTTTTATATTTTAAAACTACAGACATATTGAAAATTTTTGAAAATTGATTTTTGCATTTAAAATTAACCAATGTTGTTAACAATATTTTCTTATATATTGAGCAATTACTGTATATAAAATTTATATCTAAATCCATTTAATTATAGCTGATAATCATTTGAAAATTACTTTTTTAAAAATTCAGACGCTTTAACAAATTTCCAACATAATCTAATATTTTTTTTTATAAAATTTTAAACTTTTAAATTTTTCCAAAAACAAATTATTTTAAACGCTCTTTTAGGAAAAATATTTATAATGTTTTGTCCACGAACTAAATGCGAAAAGTTTTGCCTGTTATAGATATGGCCTATTATATCATATTTTTTTCTTGTCTTTTAACTTTAAACTAAAACGCATTTTCCGGGCCGAGGCTTCATCTGCTGCTTCGCTAATGACTTTATTTAAGTTCGTGTCGTGTTACCTCTAAAGATAAAATGACCAAATAATTTGTTTATTTCTGTTATAATTTATCAAATTAAAATCTAATCCGTTCTTTTGATAAATCACACCACATAACTAACCCAATATGTTATGAGGCCTAGCTTATATAATTGGCTGTTCAAAAAACCTTAAGCAGTGTTAGAAATCCCAAAAATGCCAAATATAGATATAGATGGTATTGTACGGGCAATTATTAAACTATTACCCATATAGCGCCTTATACAACCGCAGATTCTATTTTCAAGTAGTGATGTTTTATATTACAAATACCATCTAATTCTATACCGAGCAATGCCTGACACATGCTCAAGGTACTTTTTTGACAGCCTTGCTCATCCTTACGTTGCATCCGAGAGTTGTGAATTATCGTCGCGGTCGACCGTTATTGTTGATGCCGTTGTTGTCGTTTCGGCTACGTAATCGGGCAAAACAACGGCTTGCTTGACGTCCACCGACGATATGGACCGTCGGACAAACAAACCGTTGCCTTGACCATCCCTTTGATCGCGCCGCCATTTTAATATAATCTTAATTGTGTCCGCAGTTATGTGGATAATTAATAAATATCATTAATTGTGGTATAGGTCATTACTATTATTTCAATAAATAATTAAGCTAGCTTATACATTTTAAGGTAAGGAGAAATAAATGAAAATATTTTCGGTTTTCTGCTTTAATTGCTTTTAAAAAAAATCAAAATAAATGAAACAATACATAAAGTTTACAGCTATACCTTATTAAAATTTTCAAAGCTAAATGATAACTAAAAAAAAACTGGATTATACCCTTAACTTAATGCTCCCCAGTATAGTTAGGTTGTTTTAATTAAACAAAACCATTCCTAAATGCATTTTGTGCCTCAGCTTGTTAGGGGCCACAACACACCTGTGTCCTGCTTAGTCTTGATTCAAATATTATGATATTTTTCATGCTACCCCCCCCCCCCCCCCCCCCCCCCCCACAACTTCTTGTTGCGATGTAATAATAATTATACATTTATATGAATCGAAAAATAATGAATTAATTATCATTTAAAAGACCATTTAAACCTTTTGCTTTTTCAAGAAGCAATAGCTAAGGCATGCTATTAGAGTCATGGGTATAAACTTCAACAGAATTTCTCTCACAAAACCGAAAGCTATCCACCGTTTATTCGCTTCGGGAGAATAGGTTACGAATCTGTAATATTAAGCGGTTGTGTTTTAAAAATGAAAATTTCTGATTGCAAATTCTTCAAATCTTTTTTTAAATGTAATTTGCAATTAACAAATTAAGATCCATTAATTTACATTACACATAGAACTTTTTTGCAAGGAAAATAATTTAGGCACGGCCACAAAAGTTGGTATATAAATGAATCAATACAATATAATTAAATTATTGATTTTTAAAAATAACCCCCCCTTCCACCTAATAAAAAGACTAGAGTTCTGCCGTCAGCCTGTCCATAAGCTATTTTTTACTTTTAGCCGAATTTTTGGTAGCCCCTTGCCTCATTTCAATTAGACTCGGTCCGTCCACTACGTTCAACTTATCCAGAGCTGGGAAAAAGCCCATTTTTGGGTCAAACTCATTTTTTAATTTTTGGAAATTAGGGCACGTGCAAAGTGAGTTTTTATTTTCGTAAAATTTTGAAAATTATGAAAATTTTAAAAATTTATTTTTTTTCAAAATTTTTTCAAAAATTTTTTATTTTAGAAAAAGCATTTTATGTGCATATATTTAATTTGACAACTTTTTGAAAATTTGCGTTTTATTACAAAATAAAATTTTTCAAAATTTTGAAAATTTTACGTAAATAAAAACTCACTTTGCACGTGCCCTTAAAAAAATAAAGAGGCTTAGCTTTAACCAAGAAAATATATATAGAATTTAAGATTTTTTGTTTTTATTTTTTATCTATTTATAGTTGATATTTTTATATCTTAAAATTTTTGAAAAACAAAAATTTGGCTTTAGCCAAACAATGGGCTTTTTCCCAGCTCTGAGCTTATCGGGCTATGGTCAATTAGGCGAGCATATTGGTCCCGGTAGTAAAATCTACTAAAAAGTAATACGTTTTTGTGTAAATTGTCAATTTTGGGTTATCCGCCATCGTAGAACATAGTTTGAGAGGTTTTACTTTGAACCACCAACCCGAAGGTGTACTAAATGCTGCCAAAACTACAAAAGTTAGAATTAAGGATCGCTTGATAGTTTTGGTGCTGAAAAAATTTTTATAGGCATGAGGGTATACGACTGCCATAGTTTGAGTTAGAGCAAATATGACATATATCCCGAACGAAAAATTGACGAGTGTCCTAGCCATTGGGAAATGGGCTGTGACCATGTATTCGTTCCAGGGTTTTTTCGACGTGAATCCATAGCCTGGATTTATTCTATATGTTTTAATAAAAAAATACAATATTTGACACACTTAATAGACAAATCTGAGAATTTCACTAATTTATATTTTAAATAACACCGGACAGAAAATTTAGCTTCGCCTTCAAAAGCAATTACGGCAGCCATAACTATTGTTCCATTTATTCATGATATTCAGAATCAATCACCTTAAAATTAAAAAATTAGGTGTAAAAAAACAAGCTTTTCCAATATTTATTTATTTAATGATTCAAAATTGATCGCTAATAGATTTTAGTAACTCAGACCAATTTGAGGAAGATTTGTAATATAGTTTTTAGACTTGTGTGAATTTAATCCAAAAAGTAATAATATGAATGCTCTGCCGGAAAATAAAACTAGAATTATAATCGTAATATGTTCTCTAGATAACCTTGTAAAAATTTGTCATGCTCTTTTTTTTGTCCACCGTAATATATGGTCGGGAATATATTCGTATAAAGTCTTATTTATTTTGCAAATATAGGAACTCCTTTAGACATTTCGGTAGAGCAAAATCAAATTGAGATTAGAGAACAAAGTCGGGGCCCGAACGCCCGCCCGGCCCGGTTGGCACACCCGAAAAACGGCCGAGGCAAGCATGATAAATTTATATCACACGGGTGATGAGTGGTATTACTTCAACACTCTGTATTTCCTTACAAACTTTAAAACATATTAATTAGCTCGTATATGAATTTTCAGGCCGTATTTTGAAATCCGGGCCAGTCAGGCCTAAAATTAAAAAACTAATTTTCGGTCCAAGCCGGGCCGTAGGTTTGGGCGGGCCGTGCCTCAATTTAAAAATAGGTCGGGGGGGGGGGGGGGTTCGGGCCGGAACATCACGGCCCGGTTTGAAATCTTGAGATGCATAAAAAAACAAAATTTTCTGAAATTACCTGTTGTCCAACAATTCTAGAATTGGGTAGAGTAACATAAACAAGGCGTTTACGAGGTTAACAGTGTAAAATGCCCTAGAAACGTAGACACGAGTGTAAATGGCCTTGTCCCGAAGGGCTGCGTAGAGTCCTAAACTATTTCCAGTAATGCCTAGGATCCAAATTACTGGTGCTATCACGCTCAATGCATTAAAAATCTTTAACTCGATACCTCTGCTCCCGTAATCCTTTTGTTCGCATGGTAATATATACAATGTCTTGGGTGCCATAATAGTTTAAATTCAATTCTTTTGATTTTTTTATCAATGATAGCAAAAAAGACTCATACAAAATGTAATTTTGTTGAATTTAAAGAAAAATTCATAATAGGTATTATGTATTATACTGGGTTATATTTTTTTGGCACTATCTTATGCCTCAGATTACTGAAAAATACCTATATATAATCTTTGTCTCTAAAGTATCCCGTTATTTTAATTAACCTCTCATTAAAATTTTAATGGCTTTGATTTAATTTATTGATAATTTATTAATAATTTTTTAAAAAGACTATAGATTTGTATTTATATGAGGGTGCCAATTCAGATTAATATTGAGTATTTTAAATAATGAAAAGAATGTGAAGAGCTATGTATGAAAATTAAATAAACCTGCAATGGCACCGAAACGACAATGCGAATTGCCTTTAGATAAACAATAATCATTTATTCCTAGTGCACGTTGAAAATCATATTTATAAAATTTTCATATTTTTTTCTATTTATTCCATTAATTTAGAAAGATGAAAATTAACATATAATTTTACTTTTATAGTAGATGAATAATTTCATAATATTTTGTTGTATATCCTCAAAAATGGTATTTGGCTAATAATTTTACCTATATTCTCCTCTCATTTAAAGCAAATATCTTCTTTTTTTGCGAAACCGTAGCCTCATACTCATTTTTCGAAAAGGCGTAGCTTATAAAACATTTGTCTCTTATTTATTTTAGAGGATATGTGCTTTAAGCAATTGTAAATGAGCAACTGTAAATGAGCAACTGTTAACAACGAAATGTTTTTATACTGACGGTTTAGGTAAATATAAATTTAAACAATTTGCTCCTAATTAAACATTTGCCAATGTTTTAAGCTAATTCATTTATATAACCCATAATTTTATTAATATTTTTTTGTATGTTTTTTTTTATAATTTTATAAAATGAATTGCTCAACATCAGCTCAAATATGTTTAGTGAAAAGGAATTAATGATTTGAAAGAAATTTATAGCTATATTTTTATAAATAAAAACTCACTTTGACCATAAAATGTTTCCTAAAAAAATATTTTTATAATAAATGACCAAAATTGGGATCGGATAACTTTACAAGCTTGTTAAATCATAGATTAGATTGAGCCGAACCTGTAACAAAAATTTTATTTTGTGGAATCGGCCTAAAATATTTGACCAGCGAAACAAACTACGAATTTGCTAATTTAATTTATCGTTAATGTATCCTAAAAATGATTGAATTGCATTATTTTACATTTGACAAAAGGCGATTGAACGTTTTAGGACATATTTCAAATATTCGCTTATATTCCCAAATCTTTTTAAATTTGAAAAAAGCCAATAAGGCGACCATTTTTTAATAGTTAAAAGCGCGTCATTATTTAAATTTTTAATAATGTTTAAACAGCTGATTTTTTTAAGGAAACGTTTTCTGCAATATATGTATCATCTATATAAAAAAATCTATGTAAATGAGATTTGCAAAATTACCAACAGGTGAATAAAGAAAAAAATGTAAGATATTTTTACGAACAAATGTTGTTCAATAATTATAAACCTGGTAAAAATTTTTATTTTATTTGATTTTGCATATTCCCTGCTATATTATTCACACAAACCCGCACACGATCTTTGATATATTAATGCTAATATCTATTTATCGAAATATATAAACGTAGATAGTATTCATTTCAAAAAAGATTATAAGTACTATCTATTTAAGCTGACAAATTCTAGAAACTATTTTCTGTTATAATATCTATTGTAATATATATCAGGCGCGGCAGTTGTAGTTACGGGAATACCTCTTGTCGCCGTAGTAGGGAACGTAGTGGAACTTGTACTCTCAGTTGTTGAACTTGTAGTAGAAGTTGGGACTGTTGTTGTTGTCGTCGATCTAGTAGTTGTTGTAGTAGTAGTAATAGTTGTTGTAGTAGTAGTTGAAGTTGTTGTCGTAGAGGTTGTAGTAGTAGTTGTGGTAGTTGAAATTGTAGTAGTCGTGGAAGTGCTAGTAGCAGGAGTCGTAGTAGTTAAAGTTGTCTATATAAAATGCATAATTATAGAAATTCATAATCAAAAATATGGGATAAGGCTTGCATTTAGGTTCAAAGAAGAAAGGGTGTGGGTGCACGCAATTGCCGTGAGCAGAATAATTAGGGGGGGGGAGGTTAATTTATAAAGTATTACATTTCCCGTTTGATCAAAATTTATAAACCCTTAAAGCATATTTTAAGGGAATTTACAATTGTCTATAATTTTTTTTTGGTTAAGTTGCTTCTGTACAATGTTCAAATATGTAAACATTTTTGTTGGTCAAACTCAATTTTGTCAATGTTTAATGGAAGTACATGGTTTATGACCCTTCTCTTTTGTAATTTCTTAAAACCAGCCATTCAACCGCCTATATAAATAAAATTTAGATCGTGTGTTTTTTTTGTAAAATATTTAGTCGGTTTGTGTTGTCGGAAAATATTTATGAGATGGGCGTAACAGAATTTACCTTCATTACACCTGTGAAGCTACGACTAAAATAACAAGGTATGTGTAACAATTATAATCCAAATTTTTTTTTAATGACATTATTTAAATTATAAAAAGTGGTTTTTACAGTGGCTTTGGTGGTCGTAATCGTTGGGGTTAACCGACATTTACATATTCCGCATCCATCTGACCCGGTTACATAACCAAATTTGCAGAAAACTTTGCACGGCTGTTTTTTGCACACTATAATAGGAGAAATTGTTTTTTTTTTAAAAATATTGTATCACAGAGATTGTAAAACTAACTATATTTTCAATTTTATTAAAATATTCCGTAATGTAAAATATCTATAAATGACAAACATTCAATTTGCATAAGATTGCATAAAATTTAATTGGGTACAGAATTATACAAAAAACATATATTTCTAAGTTATAACCCCAGACATTAGTTGTTATAAATTAACAAAGTAAATTAATTCAAATTTTCGTGTTTGATTTCTACATTTTCATGATAAACGTAAAATATACCTGTGCCAAAATCCATCCCTAGGAATGACACTATGAGCATCGCAATAATTAATGTTGATAATTTGCTCATCAATTATTTAATTATTTATATTTTCAGAAATATTAAATTTTAACTAAACTCTTTTGTATTTGAAACCGATAGAAATTCAAAATAAGTAAATATTCAAATGACCAATTAACTAATATTGGCTAAATTGTGAAAAGAGAGCGACCGTGTTTTTTTAAAGCCAATTTTACCATTGAAATCACTTTTAAAATTAAATTACGACTTTTATGCATTCATCACTTAATTGAGTAAAGTATTTTTAAATATTAGCTTGGGGATGCATTTTATTAACTTTTTCCATTCTCATGTTGAAATTGTATTTAAAAGTCTTTTTTTTAAATTTTAACTTACTTATTTAACGGTTAAAATATCATTTAAGGCAAGACATTAATATCTTTTGCGTATAATTTATAAGTCTTTTCAATTTTATTGAATCGTAGATATGCTTACGATGATAAGTTTAAAATTAGGGATAATAAAGCCCTATTAAAGTGCCCTTATATATTCAATTTTTAGCTAGTTTAATTAATTTAAAATTTTAAATAAATATAGTATGCTCATAAGAATCGTCCAAGCCATGCTTACGCCGGGCAATTTAGAGTAATAGGTATTTTATACTAAATTATTGTTAAAAATAAGGTTAGGCGTTGGGTTAAAGTGACCTTTGTGGCGCTATATGCTATTAACCGGCCCTGTCTCACCAACGCTTAAACAACTTGGAACTCATTAAAATATAGTAATGTTCTATGTTCAAATTCTTTCATCATTATTTTCAAATAGATTGATATTTTAAACATTAAGTAATAAATAATTGATTATTATATCTATTTTATTTTATACAATATAAGGCATTAGCTAAATGCTAATATCACGTAATTGGAATTTTGTTAAATAATAATAATTTTTTTTATTAACCGGACAACAAAAAGGATAACTATAGAGAATTTTTTTGCAATAACGATTCTGGGTTTAGGTTTTCTCCCAATAGCTCCATTTTTTGTAGATTGCGTCCAAAGTAAAAATAGTTTATTCAACTATAAATTTTCCAAAAAAATCTATTGGCTTATTTAAAATCCCTATAAAAAACATACCTAAAAAAGGTTATAACTTAAAATTATTAGCATTTTACATACAAGTTTTTTTGAATCAAAAACGGATTTTAGGACGACAACACTAATTATACAAAAACATAAAAAAAAATAAATATTATTGAAAAATTTAAGTTACGTTAATAATGAATGTTTCCTTAATCTAAAAATATTTTTAAACTATTGTTTCTACCCATTTTTGAAATATAGAACCAATACTCCAAAAGGAGAAAAATCTCAATTTTGTCATCAAATACTAAAAATCTTAGGCATCGGCTAAAATTCTCACTTATATTAGTAGTCAGCAACTTGACGAAAACAATAGTTGCCATAAATGATGCTTAAGACAAATTTTGTTACAATGTAAAGTTTAACAAATACTTAAATTCGTTATTTTTCAATTCTTTGTCTTGAATTTAAGGCAAATATAACGATGTTGATGCGCAAAAATGACAAATCATTTCAAAAAATTTGCGGTCTGAAAATTTGTCAATAAATTTAAATATTGCCGGGGACAGGAGAAAGAACCTGGTGCTCACCTTACCTTTGCTGAATGATCATTCTGGTCATCTATAACAGCCTCCTGTTTTTAGCTGTATGTATAATTATTATAACTCACATTATTTTTGATCATACGGACTTTGCCTAAGTTTTATCCTTTCATTTTAATAATCTAAACAACATTCTCCAAGCCTTAACCTATCCTTAAACTACACATCAATCCAAACATAATGGAAAGTTTTAGTACAACGCATTTGTGCATTTTTGCCTATGTCTAATCTATATAATTCACTTTTGGATCGGAGATTTGTACTTTATTATTTATAGCCAACTGCTTTCTAAGCCCACATTTTTAAACAATATTAGCGGTGTACCTTGGTGGCATTTTTTTCGGTATGGTTGCTTTTGTGCAAGGGAAGATATTGTTTTACAGCAGATTATCAGGGAAATTTTTAAGCATTAGAATTTTCACAAGGGTAGTGTTTAAATGCTCATGAGCTATGTTATATAAGATCTAGATATAAATTTAAAATAAATTTATATGTATATTAGGGCAATTACACCAGTAAAAAATTAATTACAAAAACAATAGTAAACTTTCCAAAAAAAAATAAATAAACTCTGAACGTAAAAAACAAAAACGGCTAATCTTCCTAAAGCAGATCCAATATGGAGGATTTTGGTAGGCAATTTACACTAATTCATATGAGAGAAAGGAGGTTTTTTAATTGTCATAAGATATTTTAGTCTAAATATTATAAAATTTATTATTAACCTAGAATAATGTGTTTTTTGACCCGCGACTAGCACTGTGGGGTCCATATGGATTCCAGCACTTTTTATATTTTGAATATCTTCTAATATTAGCCAAATTTTGTGACTTTTTTCTTAAATATATAATAACAAAACTAGTATTTAAAATTTAGTCTAAATCTAATAGCAGAATTTGTAGTCCGTATGGTATTCTAGCCGCCTCTAAGCTCGCTCTCACCTCCGAGCCACCTTCATCCATATTGAAAAGTCGCAGTGGTTAAAAACAACAACAACAACCCCACATGGTAAATTTCAATGTTGGAAACAATTATATTGCCGCAATTAAGTTAATACTTAAATATTTGCAACCTTATATTTTAGTTATTTTATAAATATTTTTACATATTAAGTATATAAAATGTTTTTTTGTATAATAATGATAGAAATTATTATATTTTTTTTTTGTAAAATGTCCAGATAATAATAGCCAAAAATAATTATTTTTTTTTTCATAATATTTTTTTCACAAATGAATTTTTCATAAAATGTTCTACCCGACATGTTCTACCCGACCTAAAACCCAATTTAATCAATAATATTGATATATTCAATTTATTGATATGATTTATTTAATGTAATATAAAAAAATAGAAAAAGTTTCAGATTTTTTTACTTTGTGTCAAATTAAATTTGCATTCATTATCTTTTAGTCTATAATTAAAAAGCACGTTTTTTTCTTTAAAATACTAAAAAAATAAAATCATAACTATAACTCTTGAGGTTATAGAGGTTTAAAATTGGGGTCCATATGGACCCCACTGTACCATGCGCGTTACAAAAATTTACCTACCATTCGAGGGTTAAGAAAGTTTTATGAAAAAATATATTATGAAATAAAACTTTTTTTGCTATATTAAGAAAGAAAAATAAATACTATCATTATTTTATGATAAAAACATTTTAAATACTTAATATGTAAAACTATTATAAATGAATACCTAGAAATTAAGGTTGCAAATTTTTCAGTTTAAATTTTAATTGAGGCAGTAACATGGTTTTTAACATTATAATTGACAGTGTGGGGGCTCCAAAAGAATTAATTTTTAAACAAACTTTGTTATTAGACTTGGACCGAATTTTAATTATTTTTGTTTATTGATAAAAGAAAAAGTTAGAAAAATTTGACCCATAATAAAATTTTTTAAAATGATCAAATTTAAGATGAGCTGGGATCCTTATGGATCCAACAGTGCTAATCGCAGTAAAATATATTTTTAACTTTATTACTTCTCGATATATAAGTTAAAAATTGGGGTATGCTCACTCACCAGACTTTTTACCTAATTTTTTTCACGTTTTTACCTTTTTTTTATAAAATGATATATTAAACCACGAATGGTAGGGTGAGAAATTTTTAACCCGAATGCTATGGTGGGGTCCATACGGACCCCAATTTTAAACCTCTATAACTTTAAGAATTTTTCTATTGTCATTTTTTTATTATTTTGAAGAGAAATACGTGCTCTTTAATTATAGACTAACATAAGTCATCATAAATGAATATTGCAAATTTTATTCGACACAAAGTAGAAAGAAATCTAAAAAATTGAAATTTTCATTTTTCCATATTACATTAAATCATGTCAATATATTAAATATATCAATATTAATGATCAAATCGTGTTTTCGTCTAGTAGAACATATTTAGAGAGTTTCAAGAAAAAAAATATTTTGATAAAAAAAATTATTTTTGGATATTATTTACCATAAAAACTAGATATAAGAAAAAAAAAATCACAATTATTATACAATACAAACATTTTGTATACTTGATAATTAAAATAATTCAAAAAAATAACTAGTATATAAGGTTGCAATTATTTAAGTTTAAATTTAAATAGAGGCAATAACATGGTTTTCATTATTGATATTGAGAGGGTGACCCCAATTTCTAAATTCTAAATGAATTTTGTTATTAGATTTAGACCAAAATTTTAATTACTAGTTTTGTTTATTATATATTAAACAAAAAAGTCACAAAACTTTGGCCAATAATATATAATCTTTTAATAATATTCAAAATTTAAAAAGTGCTTGGGTCCGTATGGACCCCACAATGCTAATTGCGGGTTAAAAAACACATTATTTTAAGTATGTAGATCAAAAACTTACATTAGATTGTTTAAGGCATTTTTATATATTTACAAATACTCCAAAAACTAATATTTTTAATTTTCCTGCAACTTTGCTCACGAATCGTTTTGGCCTAACTTTTATTGTTAAAATGACGGTAACTATCTATTAAGCATTTTATGCGCCTTGAAACTGGCTTTGAAGTGTTAATGGAACAATGACCGGCTTTGGTCAAGAGATTATAAAAATGCTATCCTATATGCTTGCACATATTTTTCTGAATATAAGGGCCAGCCGTTTATAGATGGACTAACCGGCTAACCGGCTAACCTGGCAAAAGCAAATACTTTTGGGAGAAGGGGGGCGAGGTAATTTTTATTGAATTTACCAGTAAAAATGACTTCCAGAAGGGGGGGGGCTTTAAACATTCCAGGTGTTAAATGCACAAAATCTGCAATAAAAGGAACACAATTTTTATGAATGTTTTCAATAGGTGCATATATAATTTCTATAATAGTATATGCATCAATTTTTGTTAAAATAATTAATGTTTAACGTATCAAAGCGGTAATATTAAAATTTTTTTTTTATATGTAATTAGAATTTTAACGGCCAATATTAATGTAAATTTTTTAACATTACCATAAAAAAATTATAATTTTTGAATATACAGGCCACATTAACGTTAATCCATTGGGTTTTATTTTTTATACAAAATCAGTTAATAAAACAAACGTTTGAAAAAATCATTTTTTTGCCCAAGTCAATTGCAACTAGAAATAGCTTTTTACATGAAAATATGAGCTCCTTTGGCCGTTTGTAAAAATATTGTTTTAAAACAAAACACAATATAATTATGATGGCTTGTTTGATTAAATTTTCTACACTTTTATAGATATTTAACGAGCAAATTTCACTAGTATTTTATTTATTCCAGGCAGTTGAATTTTTAGAATAATTATTTCAAAAGAAGTACAGGCAGTCAAAAAAAATCAGAAATTAAAATCTATATGACCGACCTTGTCTTATTTTTCAATCTTCTCTAAACTAGACTGATTTGATAAATAAAAATCGAAAAATTATCCAAAATTAAAATTGACTAATTTTGCGACCTCAAGAATACTTAAAATTTCCGTTATATGAAATTACTTGATTCATTTTAAATATAGAGAAACAAAATTTTTAAATATATCACGCTCAAGAATATTGGCACCTAAATAAGCAATCCACTTTCTTGGTTCTAAAAGCGAAATATTATTTGAAAATTTAACAATTTAGCTGTTATATATATGGAAATTCAAATCTTTTTCTCATACTAAAAATTTGTAATTTTTATGGCTTTCTAACAAAGTTTGATTAAAAAAACGGTAAAAGGATTAAAAAATCTCTAAGATGGCGGGTGACACCTTAGCTCATAAATCTCGTTAGATTAATTTACGCAAAATATATTTATTTTTGACAAAAAAGTCGTTGTTATTTGTATAATTCGGCTTTAATTGTTTCTAAATTTGACTTTAAATCTGACCTAAATTATAAAAAATTTACAAACTACTTTTTATATCACCGAGTAGAATTTCCTACGGTTCTGTAACCTAAAAAACATGCAAAAATTAAGGTAAGGGTTTATTATGTTTTTTATATGAACAAAAGTTATTTGTCACGAAACCAACGTGGAATGGTAGTAATAAATTATATTAATTTGGGCATATAAAAAATTTTATTACTTGTGATTTAAAACGTTCAACTGCTTAAATATAATCTGAGTGAGCAAATAGTTTGGATATAGCTCTAATAAGTTTTTAGCCCTTAAAAATTGTCGCGTCGACAAATTAGTTTGAGTAGACCCTCTTTAAAAAATGCGAAATAAATTCTGAAAGTGTCTAGCTATGCCGGAAATAAAAAATTAAAATACTAAAATATTTCTGATTGACAGAATAATATTAATCACCTCTACAAAATTATAATTGCATCTTATTATTTTTTTTGTGAAGCGAAAACCGAAGAACTGTACCAAACTTTGCTTGAAATTCACGTTTGATTAAAATTAATAATTTTGTCATATGCATTATTATTTTGATTGTCGTTTCTTTCTGAACTTCCATTGTCTTATTTGATACGCATAAAAATCATTATCAATAAAATTTAGGTAAGCACTGAATTTCATATCATTGCCATTCGATAAAAAGTAAATGTATTGAAAAACCGATGTTGAAGTCAAAAAAAAGTTTCTTGAACAAAAGAGAACTAATGCTGATGAAACTCAATATTTGTAAATTTTTATTTTTTAATCTTTTGTTTTGGTTTGTTTTTAAGGCCTGTAGGTACGATAAAGTAAACGTTCGGCATTTAACATATAAAATAATAATACATTGCATATTTCATTTGGGTTGTTTAAAATCTGAGCTTTAATAATTTTTTGTAACATTAATACAATTTATCGACAAATTTTACCTTTTCGGTCGGCATAATAACTTAAAAAAAACAAAACTTTTCGCCAATTCTATATATAAGATATCAAAGTTGGGAACCGGCTCTTCTTGCCCAAAAACAAAGTAGACCTGTATTTAAGCCAGGCTTGGGCCCGATCTAGATAGAAAACGATCTAGATACAGATCATAGATAGTATCTATTATCTATGATCTTTTGCAGTATGGAAAACTATCTATGATCTTTGATCTAAATAGTTTTTTTTTTACAAATTATCTGTATCTATGAAATTTTGACATAAAATAGATCATAGATCAATCAGATATTTATTTAGCCCCAGAATTATTTTCAATTATCAGAATAATAAAAAATGAAAGCATGCTGGATGGCCATGGGCTCATTCTTTCAAATTCAATTGCCAACTCTCTATTTGAACGTTTTAAAACTATTTGATTTTTCTGGCACATATGTTCTATTGGCAGCAGCCTCGCATCCCCGATACAAAGCGCGATGGGTTTACGATGTCGAGAAATTGAAGCCACAAAAATAGTCCACTTTCCAGAACCTATTGAGACCAAAGTTGCACCTTCTTATATCTCCACGAGCGATAATTTTTTTGGTTATGGTAATCATAACAATATTATTGCATCCAACACAGTTGATTTGGAGGTTTAAAATTATATGAAAAATCCTTCAAGTGAAATAAAATCATTTAATTTGTATCCATTAATACTCATATTTATTAAATACAATTGTATTTTGCCATCATCAGCTCCCGTTGGACTGTTTAGTTTCACTAATTTAGTTTTAACCCCGAATAGGCGAAGACATACGGATTAAATGTTGGAGAGACTAGTCATTCTAAAAAATAATTTTTTCTATTTTTAAATGCCTATCATATATTTTTTTATATCAACCTTATTGTATATTAATTTTCTTATATTACAAGTACATGCTAGTAAATATATATATTCATTTGAATAACTTTATTGTTTGAAATATTATAAATGATCTGTGATCTAGATCATTTTTTTTAAGGCCAAATAGATACTATCTATTAAACTGGACAACAAAATTTAGACGACGTTAAGCATCATTTATAGCAACTATGGTTTTTGGTCAAGTTTTTGGCGTTGATCACAAATATGAAATCAGAATTTTAGCCAATGCCTCAGTTTTTTAGTTATTCGGTGTCAAAGTTGAGATTTTTCAATTTTTGGGGTATATTGGGCTTCTATATCATAAAACCTATGGGTTGTAACAAAAGTTTAAAAATATATTTAGAAAACAAAAACATTCATTATTAACGTAAGGGGTTTAAATTTTTTTTTTTAATTTTTTTTTATTTTGTTATTTTTGTAAAATTAGTGATTTTTGTCATAAACTCCGTTTTTTGATCCTAAATAACTTGAAAGTAAATTGCTAAAAGTTTTATGTTATAACCTTTTGATATGTTTTTTATAAGGAATCTGAATATGTCAATAGATTTTTTGTAGAATTAATAGTAAAAGAAATTTGGTAAAATTTTTTCTGAACTTTGGACGCGGTTTAAAAAAATGGAGGCATTGGAAAAAAAACTGAACCGGGGATTGTTATAGCAAGAAAATTCTCTACAAAACCCTCAAAAAATCGTTTATGTTGTTTTTTCTGTTGTTCAGTGTTATCTGTGATCCTTTTAAGTTTTTGAAAAACGATCTTTGATCCTTGATCTATTTTTATAATGTCAATTGATTAATATATATCTATTCTCTGGATCATTTTTTGGTGATCTATGCCCAAGCCTGATTTAAGCATTAAAAATTTTTTTATTTCTCATTCTGCCTTTTTTTTAAACTAATGTTAACAAGAACTAAAAAGGATAAATGTATTATTACACACGCTCAAGGATATTATTTATACACTATGTATTTTAAAAACAACATCTAAAAATTTAAAGCAAAAAATTCTTGCAATAAATTTTTAGTATTATAAAAGTCCAAAATACCCCAGAAATAAAAAATTTTTAAATTTGACGTTATTCGAAATCAGCACCAAAAACTGGACCAAGAATCATAGTTGTCATAAAATAAGCTAAAGGACGTCATTTTGTAGTCTGGCGTTGCTACAACAGCCCATTTGTAATATGTTTTCCCATAAAAATTTTATTTATATATGTGGCATTTTCTGGAAGTATTTAGTACCAAAATAACATTTCAAATGAGGTATCACATAATTATCTTGATACTCAATAGACAAAAAATCTATATAACTTAAACGTACCTTTAGATCTAATTCGGGACAAAAAAGGCCGTAGGCTAAAAATTAGAGAAAAAAAATATTTTCTAGTTGGGCCGTGCCCTTTTTCTTACACAGGTCAACAATTATTTGAGAGTTATGAGTTAACAACACAGATCAAACCTGCCATCTTAGGGAATATCAAATCCGTTTACCGTTTTTCCTAATCAAACTTAGTTAATCAGATAAACATTGAAAATTTTAAAAAAATAGGTCAAAAAACCAAAAAAGATTCAAAAACAAAAATAAAAATTTTATTTTTGCATATCCACAATAGTTAAACTGTTAAATTCAAACTTCAAATAATATTTTTATTTAAAATCGATAAATGCCGATGTAAGAGCTTGATAAATTAATAAAATTTATTTTTCATTATTTGTGATTAAAAATATAAGTTATAAGGGACTTTATATGCAAAAAAAATTTTTTAATTTTTTTAGGGTATCTGTCTTTGGTCAAAAAAGGCCATTTTATGTTAATAGACGGATCTAAGGAGCCAAAGACGGAAGAAACTAAGAAAAACGAAAAATATATAAGATATTAGGCCATCATGGGGATGCATTCTTTTATGTTTTCATAAAATTCTCTCTGATATATTTGTTGACCTGTGTTATAATTGCCTTTTAGCTATAGGTAAAAAAAATTTTATTAGACAATTTATTAAAGGATTATACTATGACAACATGTATTTGATAGATACTTTTAAGCTTTGAATATAGGCTTTGGAGCCTTCTATATATTTTCGGCTAATCCGTGTCGGGCCAGGCCAAAAATAAAAACAAAATTTTGGGCGGGCCTAAATTAAAAAATGCTACGAGGGGATCGAGCTAATATCACGGCCCGATTCCAACTAATTTTTTTCTTTTTTTAAACAACTTTTGAAAAATTTTAGGCACCAGATTAGCTATAACCACTGGTTAAAATTACTCATTTTGACTATGGTCTTTTTATTTAGTAATTTAGAAAAACTAAAAATATTGTTATTTGGTAAGCCCAGTATCGATAAGAGTTGTCGGGGGCTTTATTTAAATACATTAACATAAAATTATTCATTCGAAATTTTTATATCAAGGTTTAATGGAGTTAAATTTACATTTTTTATTGTCTGATTGTTGCTAAAGTTTGTGGTATCAATTAGATAACTAGGCGATGCAAAACTCACAACAATCAAATTATTAAATTATAACTATTCAAAATGCAAAATTCAAAAAATTCAAGTATTTTTTTTTATAATTTTTGTTTATTTTATGTAGAAGTTTCTATATAACAAGGCGCAAGCCTTCGACTTTGTATTTTTATAGAGTCGGCCTAACCTTAGTTACCGATAAAAGGCTTAACATAAACTTAAAAAAAGGGACTCGTGACTCTGTCAGAGAATTAGATGTTGGTGTAAGTTTGTGTACTGTTTTGCAGTGATCGACAAAAAATTTAAAGTTCTACTTTTCTAAAAATAGGTGTACGATGTGCTCTGAATCTCATTTTGACCCTGCACGGTGACTTAACTTAGGCCGCTGATATGAGGTGGGTATTTGACAGATTGACTAATCTATTGAAGGCATGAGAATGTTTTGAAAGATCATAATTAAACAAAAAGCCTCCCGCCCCATGCCCGGTGCCAGTGTGCCCGAAAACAGGCCACACTGGTTATATCTTACTTTGCCATATTTTTTTAACTGATGCTAACACAATGAATTAATTATTTCGCGAAAAAGGGTAATACTTCTATAGTCTGTATTGAATAAAAATATTCAAAGCAGATAATATATAGCTTGTAATGTTTATTTATGGGGCCCTATTTTTAAGCTGAGTTAAACAGCACATATTGAGCTGAGCATGGATGGGCCTATTTTGATAAGGTCAAGCGGGCCGGGGTATAGTGGCCCGGTTTATCTAAGCCTCAATGTTTTTTAATGTTGAGAACTAATTTAACCGTGGATACATTATAATTATTTAAAATTTTATTTAGATAATTTATTCTTACGCTGTGTGGATGACGGTATACATTTAAAATACTTAAATTACCGATAAAGTTTTATTAGGAATCAAACTAATTAGGGTTTTTTCTTTAATTATAATTGATCAAAAAATTGATTAATTTATGACAAAGTGTTTATAAGGCGTGTCATTTTATATTTGTTAATTTAATAATTTCAAGCTACTGCAGTTGTTATAAATCGCCCAAAACAGCCTTATTTGTATTATTAAATTTAGATGGTAGAGAGATATGGGAGGCCTTAATAGATGTCGATTTTTTATTTACAAATGAATTTAAAAATACCCAATAATCAGTTAATCATTTCTTAAATTAACTTATTGTAACAAATCTATCTGTCTGTTGGATCTCAAAACACGGTAATTACTAGAGATAATTTGGTTAACCATAATCTGAATTCAACGATAAATTTCAAAGTTTGTAAAATTGTTTAAATATGTATAAATCAAATTACTTTTATTTAATTTTTTTAGAGCTCAGTATCGTCGAAGGATCTCGGAAATTTGGTGAGTTAATATTTTTTATTAGCATCAGAGCTTTTGTACATTGAAACCAGGCACGATTCTAGACCCCTTTTGGGGGGGCAGTGCCCCCCCAAAAGTTTTTGATTGCCCCCCCAAAAATAATTGAATTTGCCCCCCCAAAAATACATAGTAATTTTATGTTTGCCCCCCCAAAAAAAATTGAATTTGCCCCCCCAAATATACATAGTAATTTTATTTCTTTCACATAATATAATTAAATTTGCTCCGTCAAAAATATCTAAAAAATATTATCTTAAAAATATTTACTTTTTTTTTAAAAGTGTTTTTATTCATTAATACTTCTCATCCGCAAGAGAGATCAAACTAACAGAAATATATAGAAAAATTTGATTTTACAGAAAGCTTTATATTTGTGAAACCAATTCATAAATCTGATGCCTAAGAAATTTTCTCAGTTAACAACAATCTTTTGTTAGAATATAATCTAGAACCAAAGAACCTGATCGCACAATGCTACGATGGGGCGAACGGGAAAAGAAGGTAAAATTGCACAAAAGCTATTTAATACTCTTTTAAAAATTAAAAATTAAAAAATTATATCTTCAGGTCTGGGGCCGAATCGGGGGTTTTTTGACCATATTTATAATCATCTATTTATTTTTGTATTTAATTAAATACATTAATCTTTAATTATTCGAAAATTTTATATCAGTGATTTAATAGAAGGAAATTTGCCATTTTAATTATCTGATTGTTGCAAGTTCGTGGTATCAATTAGACAACTCGGCGATGTCATCATTATAACAATCAAATAATCAAATTATATATATTCAAAAATGCAAAATTCAAAAAATTCAAGTATTTTTTTAAATTGTTGTTTATTTTATTTATGTAGGAGTCTCTGAGTATAAAAGGCGCAATCCTTTCAATTAAACTTTGTATTTTTCTAGAATCGGCCTAACATCAGTTGTCGCTATTAGGCTTAAACAAACCTTTTAATAAACGGGATCGACTGAGGATTAGATGTTGGTGTAAGTTTGTGTAGTATTTTGCAGTCATCGACAAATTTAAAGTTCTACTTTTTAAAAAGAGGTGTACGATGTGCTTGAAATTTTATTTTGACCCTGCACGGTGACTAATAATAGCTGATATCAATGAAGTGGGTATTTGACAGATCGACTAATCTATTGAAGGCATGAGAATGTTTTGAAAGATCATAATTAAACAAAAAGCCTTCCGCCCCATGCCCGGTGCCAGTGTGCCCGAAAAACGTGCCACACTGGTTATATCATACTTTGCCTTATGTTTTTAACTGATGCTAACACAATGAATTAATTATTTTGCGAAAAAGGGTAATACTTCTATAAGTCTGTATTGAATAAAAATATTCAAAGAAAATAATATATAGCTTGCAATTTTTAAACACCAAATTTTGGGGGGGGGATGGGGGGGCCTATTATGGTGGGGTGGGGGGGGGGGGGTTGTGGGGGGCCGGTTTATCTAAGCCTTAATGTTTTTTAATGTTGTAATTTAACCTTGGATACATTATAATTATTTATAATTTTATTTAGATAATTTATTCTTACGCTGTGTGGATGACGGTATACATTTAAAATACTTAAATTACCGATAACGTTTTATTAGGAATCAAACAAATTAGGGTTTTTTCTTTAATTATAATTGATCAAAAAATTGATGAATTTATGACAACGTGTTTATATAAGGCGTGTCATTTTAAATTTGTTAATTTAATATTTTCAAGCTACTGCAATTGTTATAAATCGCCCAAAACAGCCTTATTTGTATTATTAAATTTAGATGGTAGAGAGATATGGGAGGCCTTAATAGATGTCGATTTTTTATTTACAAATGAATTCAAAAATACCCAATAATCAGTTAATCATTTCTTAAATTAACTTATTGTAACAAATCTATCTGTCTGATGGATCTCAGGTAATTACTAGAGATAGGCTGGTTAACCATAATCTGGATTAAACGATAAATTTTAAAAGTGAATTGCAAAATACTTTAAATACGTTATAAATCAAATTACTATTATTTAATTTTTTAGAGCTCAGTATCGTCGAAGGATCTCGGAAATTTGGTAAGTTAATATTTATTATTAGCATCAGAGCTTTTGTACATTGAAACATCTATTGGAAATTTTAAGTTGGGGCATTTGACTAAAACAATTTTGCAAAGATTGGTTTATTTTCGGCGCACAATAGTCTTAAATAAGACCATAGGTATATCACTATAACCGGCCCTAAGTTTTTTTAGAATACAATTTGTTTGTATGTTTGTAGGGCGGAAAAAGGGGGGGGGGGATTGTTTTACAGGCGAATGAATCTAGCATTTGACTTTTGCCAGGGCTGTAAGGCATACATGCTGTAATATTTTTGAGAATGCGGCATCATTAATGGAAATTATAATTGGCAGATAGAAGCACTTAACTGACCCCTGGGATTATGAACGTCGGCTCATAGCAATTTTTGCTCCACACCAAAAAAATGTTTTGAGTATTATTTATACTCTATATATAATACCAGAAACAGGCTCTGCGTCGCACTGCGCAGCTGTCTTTGGCCCTCCGAGATCCAGAGTTCCCACCGAAGATACACGGGCACCATCTGATGACCCATTTACACGTATAATAAGACGTGGACCTGACGACAACATAATTTCACAGACACTACAGTCAGCAATAGCAAGTTTGCATATTTAATGTGCTCCTTTATTAAAAATTAAATTGACGGGGCAGAAATATGGGATGTCATAGAAAACTATGGAATTTGTCTGTCATAAGGAAAATAACACTGGACAACAAAATTTGGACGACCTTAAGCATCATTTATGGCAACTATCATTTTTGGTCATGTTTTTGGTGGTAATTACGAATATGAAATCAGAATTTTAGCCAATGCCTCAGATTTTTAGTTATTTGTTGTCAAATTTGAGATTTTTCTATTTTTGGGGTATTTTGGGCCTCTATATCATAATACTTATGGGTAGTAACAAAACTTTAAAAATATATTTAGATTACGTCATTATTAACGTGAGGCATTTAAATTTTTGTACAAAATTCAAATTTTTTTTATTTTTTTATTTTTATAAAATTAGTGGTTTTCGTCCTAAAATCAGTTTTTTGATCCTAAATAACTTGAAAGTAAATTAAAAAAAATTTAAGGCTTTAACTTTTGTTAGATATGTTTATTATAAAGAATCTGAATATGCCAACAGATTTTTTGGAAAACTAATATTTTAAGAAATTTTGTGAATTTTATTCTGAACTTTGGACGCGGTTTAAAAAAAGATAGAGTAGTAATTTTAACAAATTCGTTTTTAAATTAAGGTCAATATGTCCAGAGCTTCGAACATTCGATAGGTGCACAAAGAGGTTTCAGGCAATTCTCCAACTTGCAAATACTCCCATCCTATGAGCCTGAAATCTCTTCAATAACCGCCATCCCGGGCGAGAATGGAGCTTGTATAAAGGATTTTGCAGTCTGTAATACGAATAGCCCGACTATCGATCATAGAGGTAAATACATCACATTATTTCATACTTGGTTAATCTGACTCGGGGTTCGATGTTGACTCTAGTTTTGCTATAAAGTATTGGTCCAATGTTAAAAATTTTTAAAGGGTTACTTCTAAGATTCTTGTTTACTGATTACTATATGATTGTATATCTAGATATATTTTTATCAAGATTTTCTATATAATTAGAGCAATTGGTATGAACAAAAAGTATCATGTCTGAAAAGAATACTCATTTATAAATAAGTATTCACTGCGTATTCAAAAATGGAGGAGGTCTTATGTATAGTTTGGGCATCTCTTTATCCCCAATTTTTAAAGAAATCAATTTTTTGGCTCGTATTTGAGGCAAATGAAGGCAGCAAGCTTGTTTAAAAGTTTAACACCTTCGGCCTTTGATCAAAATGTAAACAAATATTAATCAATAATCTGGGCTAAAATAATTCAAGTCATAGTAAACACAATATGGAGTCAGGGCTGGGAAAAAAAACTAAATGGGCTTTTTTAAACAAGTTTTTGATTGTGATGGCTAAAGAAAAGCCCCTTTTCTTGCTTAAAGAAAAGGGGCATGTTTAAAAAAAGCCCTATTTCTTAAAAAAAAGCTCCTAGGAGCTTTAAGAAAAAATAACCCACCCATCAAAAAATCAAAATTTTTCGAAATTATTATAAAGAAAACATAAAATGGGCTTTTTGGGGCTCTTTTTAAGAGCCACTTTTTGTGGGTTTTTTTTGCCCCTTTTCTTAATAAGGGCTTTTTTTGAATTCTTATTTTGCCCCTTTATTTGTAGCCCCCTTTCTTTTTTTATGTTTTAGGGGAAAAAATGAGCCAAAGTTTTTTGGCTCATTGTTTTCCCAGCCCTGTATGGAGTCTTATTACGTTTCATTTGTAATACAGGTGGACGCTTCGGAGCGATAGGAGAAGAGAGGAAGAGAGGTAAAAACAAATTTTAATTTTAGGGCGAGTTCAGAGTTTTAATATTTTATTTTATTTAAAAATCAAAATAAAAAAAAACTTTTTAAAACAGCGCATTTACAGATTATAGCTAATCCTAATTATTAGCACTAAATATACCTTTTTTTTAAACAGCTTAAAAAAAATTAAAAATTTTTAGGGGATCATAAACATTTAAAATTTAAAAAAATTGATAATCTTTAAACGCCCCTCTTATGAGACTTTTAAAATAATTTTAAATTAAATGTTATACAATTTATAATTACTCAATATCAAAATAAATTATATTTGTTTTATAAATACTATTTCTAAATACTAGCACAAATTTTTGCTTACTACCTATAAATTTCAATAAAAAAAAATTAGGATACAATTCAAGCCAACCACTTAATGCAAATAAAATGTATCATAAGCCAATTTTCAAAAATATGATAGGGCTAAGTTTAAATTTGCATAAATTATTTTACTATCAATTAATTTAAGCTAAAAAAAACAAAAATTAATAAATTTAAACTTTAGCTGAAAACAGTTTTAACATAAGTCTTTTTTTGGTAATTTCTATAAAATTTTTAGATACCAACAATAATTTATAGTAAATTATTCTTATATTTTGCGTTTTTATTGTAACTTTAGCACTTTCTCTTAAATTAGGGCAAACTACAAAAAAACAAAAGCTCCCCTTATGTATAAAAAAAATATTATTTTAAAACAAAAATTTTACGAACAGAAAAGATAAAATAATGAGTTGCCTTAACAGATACGTCTAACAATACATTTAAAAAATAAAAAAAACAGGTCATTTTAATGTAATTTATTGCGTTAAAATTTTTTTAACAATTTTTTTAATCACTGGTCTTAGGCAAATAAGACAATATGCAAAGCAGATAAAAAGTGTTCCAATTGATTTTAAATTAAAAATTAAATGTTAATCAATAAAAATGCCATTTTTCCATTTGTAATTAAAAAATTTATGATTCCTAGAGGGCAAAAGTTAAGGGGGCTCTCGTGAATAACTCGGTTTAGGTTTGACTTTAATTAATAAATTTATAATTATAACCAAAAAGGAACCATCGAGAATGTCGGACCGTCCCGCTTAAAAATCGGACCGTCTTGCTCAAATCCATGGATTTTTCATCCAAGTTGCTCATATTCATTACCCCATTTCGGAGGTATATTATATTAATTTTGATTTTTAAAAATTTCACGTTCAACATATTCTAATATATAACTTTTTTTAGGAAAACTAATTTTAATCATTTTATTATAACTGGATTACCACCGCCAAATAATATTATGAAAAGTGGGGTAGGTATGAAACAAATCTTAAAACGCAAAACGCGGAAGTCATAAATTTTTAATAATGGGTTTTTGCGTTTTATACCTAGAGTTTTTGCGTTTCATACAATTTTGGTATGAAAAGCCTAATATGCAAAAAGCGGAGATTAAATCAAATTTTTTTATGAGTTTTTGCGTTTTGAGATTTTGCGTTTTATACCAAGATTTTTTTTTGAGTTTTAGGCTTAAATAAGTTTCTAATGTTTTAAAATGGGTTTATTGATATTTTTTCCGCGTTTTTGCGTTTTAAGATTTTGCGTTTCATACCAAAAATTTTTTTTTCGGGATTTCGACTTAATTGAGTTCTTTGCATAATTATTAAAAATTTTCATTAATAAATTTTAGGTTAAAAATCCAAAAATTAATAAATTTGATCTTGTTATGAAAACAGTATAATATAAAACTATTTTTGGCAATTTCTATAAAATTTTTAGATACTAACAATAATTTATAGTAAATTATTCTTATATTTTGCGTCATTTTGTTGTAACTTTAGCGAGGTTCATGGACTTCTTCTTCCAGGAAATTAAGGCAAACTACAAAAACAACAAAAGTTTTTTTTAAATATAAAAAAATATTTTTTTAAAACAAAAATTAGACGATCAGTATTAAAAGATAAAATAATGTTATTTGCCTTAAAAGATACGCCTAACACAATATTACAAAATTAAAAAAAAACAGGCCATTTTAATCTTAATTTATTGCGTTCAAATTTTTATAACAAATTTATTTATCACTGGTCTTAGCCAAATAAGAAAATTTGCGAAGCAGATAATAAGTGCTCATTGTTTTTTAAATAATTGAATTTTAATCAATAAAAATGCCAATTTTAAATTTTCAAATCAACAAATTAATAACTCCTGCAGGGCAAAAATTAAGGGGGCTCTAAGTAGTTAAATCGGCATCGCCTGTGTCTTCGAGCTTATATAACTCGGTTTGACTTCAATCAATAAATTTTTAATGATAACCAAAAAGGCACCATCCAAAAATTCGGACCGTCATGCTTAAATCCATGGATTTTTCAGCCAAGTTGCTCACAATCATCACCCCAGGAGCCTGACAGGTCTTTCTTACAAAACTTCTCGTACACATTTAATTTCGGTATGGAGGATGTTGATTTTGAAAATGACAGCAATCCATTCGGAGGTATATTATATTAATATTGAGTTTTAAAAATTTCACGTTATCTTAGCCTATTAAACAATTTTATTAGGAAAATTAATTTAAATCGTGATTTTATTATAACCTCGATTGGGCATTGCAGTGTTACTAATTCAGAATGAAAGGGATAAATAAAATATCCATTAAACTAATATATTCATTTGTATTTTACAGATTTTTTTAAATTAAAATATATTCAAATAGACTAAAATTGCAGAAAGTTATTAAACAATCCAAAAAGACCTTTTCTTTAATTTGTGCTAATGACCACCTTTTTCCATAATGGATGCCACATTTTTCAACTTTATCTTATAGCCCCTTATGAAAGTATAAATAAGATTTTTTTTGTTTAAAGACACTTCACCGTCTTACGAAACTCTATTGGGCCCTCAAAGTGCAACCGAGGACCCACAAACACCTCTTAACATGTACTCAGGTAAATAAATGTTTAAGGTCAACATTATGAGCTAACTATATATAAACCTGCCATCTTAGGGAGAAATCCGTTTACTGTTTTTTCTAATCAAACTTTGTAAGTCAGTTATAAATATTTGTCGAAAAACAAAAAAGAAACAAAAACAAAAAATAAAAAATTATTTTTGTATTTACAGTTAAATTTTTAAATTCATCGGATAATATTATTATTAAAAACCGATGATATATTGGGTGATATTTAAATTGGAGTGCCAAATATATTGTAACTATAAAAGTCAATATAAGAGCTCGATATATTTGTAAATTTTATCCTTATTTCAAATAAAAAATATAAGTTAAAAGTTATATGGAAATTAAATTCTATTTTGGGGGCATTCTCGAGGTCGAAAAATCTGTCAATTTGGTCAAAAAAGCCATTTTATGGACGGATGTAATTAGCCGAAAGCAAAAAAACTACGAAAAATTATATATGAGATAAAGCCATAATAGATGTGTTCATATAGATTTAAATATACCTTTTTTTCTATCGTTGATATTTGCCGATCTGTTTATCAGGCGCCTTATATCATGTATCCTTAAAAATTCTAATTGTTTAAAAAGAAAAATTTCAAAATTTTATCTTAACAAAAGGATTTTTTGTGAATCAGTAATATCTTTGTTAAAAATAACCTAGAAATGCAATAGATTATTAAAATTTATACAAAAATAAATAAATACAGATCTGTAAATTGTTAAGTTTTAAATTAAAAAAATTTAACATTTATCAGAATCAGTAAATTTTTAGACTAGAATTGCGTATATGACACAATATAAAAACCCTTTTTATTTCCTCTGAGCTAGTATAAGCTGACCACCAAAATATTTCATTTTAGATGCCTCATTTTTACATTTTTATCTTTTATCCTTTAAATAATAATAATTAAGATTTCTATTTTGTTTAAAGAAAATTCGTCTTGCGATAGTACATTGGGCCCGCAAAGTGTAGCCGAGGAATCTTTTGCCGACATCTCAGGTATATGAGTAGGCGAAGTAGGAGTGAATAAATATCATGTCTATTTAAGTTAATTATATTGGGCGCCTTCTTTCATGTTACATCCTCTGAAAAATTTAAATTTTTTTCTTATTTAAAAGTATTTTTTGTAAATTGACAATATAAAAAGTATGGAATTGAAATAAATTTTTTAAATTTATGAAATTTAAATAAAAATTAGATATATACGCATCCTTAAATAAGAACAGCTGGTAATAGAAATTAGTGATGATGATTTAATTAAAGGATGCATTCACAGTTGAATTAATTATTAAAATTTTTTGCATAAAATATGTATTAATGTTGTTTTCCAACTTTTAGTTTTTGCAATTCTTATACTAAAATAAGAGTTGAGAAAAACAGAATTTTAATTAATTTGAAAAGAGAATTTACTTTGAAATTGTTTTAACATTAAAAACTGAGTTCAAAAAATTTTTAACCAAAAAAGGTAAGCTTAAAATCGTTGTTAAAAATCTCTTTATTTGCTCACAAGAATAATTGTTTTTGTTTAACAAAAAAAATTTCAAATTGGGTAAAAGCTAAACTTAAATTACAATGCGCCCTTATTAATTAATAAAATTTTTCATTTATTTAAAAGATTATACATCGCTTAGCGCAACTCCGTTGAGCCCTCAAAGCTTCCTCGAAAACCAACTAACGCCTTCTGACAACGGGTCTTCAGGGAGAAGAGTACGCGAAGTTGACCTAGGGATATCACGAGCCTTACATTTATCCATGAAAAGTTAGCAAAACATATTTTCTTTAAACACACATTTAAACACCATTTATTATTAACTTTTAATAAATTTAGTGGAACATCTATATTAATGATAGTACAATCAAAAAAAATTTTCAAAATAATGGTTCATAAAGAATGCCATTTATTAGTTTAGACTGTCTCCTAAAACCGTTCTTACATGGGTAAACAAGTTAAACCAAGGCGTAGTATATGTTTGCACACTTTAAATTTTATTTTTAATTTTTAAAAAACCAACGACTTAACCTTTTTGTATAAAGAATACATTATGTAAAAATATTTAAATATTTAATCACTATAAAAAAATAACTTTTTAAATTTTTTTTTTTAATTTTGTAGTATTAATATAAATAAATTCTACACATTAAATATTATAATCTAGTTTTATATATTATAATTTTAATTTTACCTTTTCAAGATAATTATTTAATTTTGTCCAACATATTTTACTAATCATTATAATGCATTGCTTAAAACAATCTTTAATTTGTTAAATATATAAAAATAAGTTGTGTCGGAGTAACTTTAAATTCATTTTTATAATTTTGGGATTTTAAATTTAAAACTAAATTTCTTAAAACTGATGTTGTTTTTCAAAAAAGGTCGATACCTTCAAACAGTTTTTCAGGGAATTAAAACTCGCCAGGCGGATTCCAATACATCGTCATCACCATCCTCTGAAGTTCAAACCCCTTTCTTACCTGCGATATGCCAACATAATTCAGCAGAAACTTCATCTCCCAACACTGGTGAATAAATTATATTATATGTTAAGCCTTATTTATTTAACAATAAAATACCTGGCGGAGACTGTCGAATATTCCTTTCCCTAGCCCATTAGATACATATTTTCTTTAAAATTAAGGTAATTTTGTAAACAGGTACGCTCCCCACTAATATAGAAAGAAATGAATCTGAAGCAGCAGCACCAAGTTCATCGTTAACACGTAGAATCTTACGCGCGATATACAATTTAATACCGCCTTCAATACAAAGTTTGTCCTAATATTCATTAAAAATGTTTAAAGGTTATTTTTATGGTGTCTCCTTTAAATAAAAGATATAATATACATTTATTTACGAGCTTAATTAACTTTCTTTGGCATTTTGTAAGGGCAACAACATTGGGTTTGATGTTTCCACCATACCTTTCTCCGTATAGGGGCGCCATACCTATTTAGGGCTTTGACTCATAGTAAGATTGGCTCGCACGCCGGGTAGACTTTTATCCTAGGCTCTCACTTTAGGTACATCGTTTTTAATGCCTTAGCAGGCCAATCGCTTCAATGATTGCACATGTTTAATTTTCTGGAAAAACAAACTATGCCTCGCAATTTCTTGTGTGTGAGACAGGTAGTTTTATAGGTCCATGTCTAATTTTTCCCTTTCACCAAGTGTCTGAAAATTGCATTTTTACCAATAATCTAGTTATAAAATCTACTAAACTAAAATAGTATAACTGCTAGCGATATTCTGGCACCTTCGCTGATTGTAAATATAAGTAGTTTTAGCCGCAATTTATTTAAACCGGGTCGTAATATACCGCCCCAGGCATTTTTATAAATCCCCACGATAGCCTTATCTCATACATATTTTGCCTTTTTCGTAGTATCTTCTGCCTTCGAATCCTTAGACCCACAAATGGCTTTTTTGACCAAATTGACAGATTTTGCGACCTCGAAAGCACCCTAAAAAGAAAAAATTCAAGAATCTTTTTTTCATATTAAATTCCCTTGTAATTATATGTAATCTCAAATAATGAGAAATAAAATTATTAAGTATATCAAGCTCATAACATCAGCATTTAGATAATACAGTATAAACGCATCCAAACTTAAATATGACACGATATACTATCGGTTATTGTTTGATTTCAACAGTTAAGCTATTGTGAATATAAAAAAATTAATTTATTTTTGTTTTTTTCTTTACAATTTTTCTAAAATTTTCAATGTTTATAGCTGACATACTAAGTTTGATTAGAAAAAACGGTATATGAATTTAAAAATCCCTAAGATGGCTGGTTTGATCTCTGTAGTTAGCTCATAACTCATAAAAATTTGTTGACCTGTGAAATAGGCAAAAAAATAAGACTCAGTATCAAATCCCTACTTAACATTTTAACCCGCGATTAGCACTGTGGGGTCCATAAGGACCCCAGCACTTTTTATATTTTGAATATCCTTAAAAATATTATATATAAGTGGCCATTTTGTGGCATTTTCTTTAATATAAAATAAACAAAACTAGTAATGAAAATTTGGTCTAAATCTAATACCAAAATTTTTTTGAATTTAGAAATTGAAATGGGGTCCATATGGAACCACCCTCTCAATTTTAATGTTGAAAAACATGTTATTGCCATTATTTAAATTTAAACTTAAATAAATGCAACCTTATATTCTAGTTATTTTTTAAATAATTATAATTATTGAGTATACAAAATGTTTGTATTGTATAATAATGATAAGAATTATTTTTTTTTCTCTTAAAAATATCTAGTTTTTATGGTAAATAATAGCCAAAAATAATTTTATCAAAATATTTTCATGAAACTTTTTAAATATGATCTACTAGACGTAAAAACACATTTTGATCAATAATATTGATACTAATTTATTGACATAATTTATTTAATGTAATATGAAAAAAAAAAATTTTATTTTTCAGATTTTTTTTTGTGTCAAATAAAATTTGGAATATTCATTAATGATGTCTTATATTAGTTTATAATTATAAAGCACGTATTTCTATTCAAAATAATAAAAAAATAAAGATCAAAGCTTTTAAACTCTTGAAGCTATTGAGGTTTAAAATTGGGGTCCGTATGGACCCCACCATAGCATTAGCGTTACAAATTTCTCACCCTACCATTCGCGGGTTATTTTTTGGTAATATAATGTCTTAATTTTAATTAAGAAATTATACGAATCATTTATGTCTTCTCTTAGCCTATTGATGTTTTTTTATATTCGCTTTTTGCCTTTTAGGAGGCAGTGTGCTCCTTCAGTTTGATTTTCCAATAAGGTTCTTGTTCAATATCATCTCATGCTAGCGTCTATCTTTTGGGACCAGGTGAGTTTAGGTCTGCCTCTTTTGCTCTGGTACGTTAACTTCGTTTATAAGATTGCAAAAATGAAGCTCTTTTCGTCTTTCGATGTGGCCAAACCAGCGGACCCGATTAACTTCGATTTTTGTATTGATGGGATTAATGTTGAAGCTGCTGACAAAGTAATCATTTTGGATTTTGTCTTTGCGCTTCACTCCTAGAAACATTCGTGACATTCGTATTTCTGTGGTTTGAAGGATTCTTTCGTCGCTTTTTCGAAGGGCTGCCTAATGTTTTTGCAGTGTGTTGCATAAACTTTACCTTCCACTCTGATATGTAGGACACCGGTCAACGATCTCCATTTTAACCATCCGATTTTAAGTTTGTTTCTTACTTCTTGCTCAAAATTTGCGTCATGTTGAAGGTAGGCTTCTAACTAAGGCCGAAGGTTTGGACTTAAGAGATCAGTCTGTGTCGATCATCAACTCTTCGTGTTCCGATGAGTTCGGTTTTGTTTTTATTGATTTTAAGGCCTAACTTTTCAAGTGAATGTTTCCAACTTAGTACACTTTCGCGCAATTCCATTAAATTTTAAGCCATAAGCAGGATGTCATCTGCATACAGTATGTGCCACGGTGGTTTTGTGGTAACGCTCTTTGATATCACGTTACCGAGATAAATATCAGGGGATTAAAGCCAAACCTTGATACACTCCCTCATTGATTGTGAAACCCTTTGAAGTTCCTCCCGAGCTTCTTTCGTATGTAAGGTTGCTGTCATACAAGCTCTGAACTAACTTGATATACAACTCGGGCACGTTCTTATAACGCTCATCATACTACTGCTCTCGGGATCTTGTAGAACGCTTTCTCCAAGTCTAGAAACAATCAGTAAAGCTTCAGATTCTTTCTTGTGAAACGCTCTGTCAAACTTCAAACAGTGTGATTTGCTTCCGTTGTAGACCTTCCTCTCATAACCCCGCATTGCTCAATTCCAATCTCGATGATTTCTCGCATTCTAGTTTCTAAGATCTTTTCAAATAACTTAAAGGTATGACATTAGTTTGATGCCGCAGTAGTTGTGGCAATCAAATGCGTCGCCCTTGTTTGAATATTGGTACAATGTGACTGTTTTGCCATTCGGTAGGTATTTGTTGATACTCTAATATTAAGTTGAATAGAGTTGTACGCTGATATCCCCTCTTTTCCTAAATATTTCCAGCATTCAATGGGTATTTTGTCGGGTCCCGTTGCATTGCCTTTGGCGCATTTTTTAAGTTGAAGGCTAACTTCTAACTTGGTGATTGGTGGTATAAGGTTGCAGTTTGGGGGAACATCCTAAAGCTCAATTGCAGTATGGTCAATGTTCATTAAATATTTTAAGTATTCTTTCCATCGTTCCAAGACGCTTGATTGATCGACGAGAAGCCTGCCCTCTCTGTTTTTGATGAACTTTACATTTCCGTCACAGTCTTTCGATTGCCTTTCACGTTGCTATGCCATATTGAATATCAAATTTTCACTTTTGGTGGCTATTTTGTTGTAGGTTCTCTCGTAAACTTCGCTCTTAGCTTGACGTACGACACTTCTGACCGCTTTTATTGAAATTGATAGTTGAGCTTGTCGTTGATCAGTTAACTCTTTTTACAACGTTTGTACAGCTTTTTCTTTTTTGCAATAGCGAGCTCTACTTTCATTTCACCACCAAGTAACTCTTTTTCTATCACTCCCTCCTTTTTATTCACCAAGTATATCCTTGCCTGTCGTTTTGAGTCTTGAAGAAAGCTGTTCTTAGAATTGTATTGTACTTTTTGTGTGCTCGTGGCTGTAGTCGTCGGGGAATACGAAATATTAACTACATAACTTTTTGTAATTCGCAATAAACTAGGATGTCCATCCAACTCAATGTAATTAGTTCACAAATAGCAACCATATTGCATTTTATATATATTTACCTATTTTAATTAAATTCATGATCATTAAGGAATCAATATGGCCTTTACTTTAGTTGATATAAAAATATTCTGTTTTATGACTTTTTTATCTTTTTGTTACTTTTTTTAATTGAATACATGGGGAAGTTTCATGGGGTTTATTTTATTTTCGCTTTAAAATAAGATAAACGGTTTTAATGACTATATTTCTTTCATAGATTTTCTGAAGAACAGTTACCAGTATTGCAGGAAATGGTGTTAAGTATTTTAAAAAATGGTGGACAATGTGGTATATTCTGTTTCAGATTGATCTTGTTGTAAAAGATTTTTTATTATAAGTGAAGGGAAAGATTTTTTTGATAATTTTTTTCCATCATAAATTTTTTAACATGATGAATAAGGTAGTTAGTGAATGTGGACATACGGCTGTTGATTGGTGGTGTGGTCCTACCTGCCCATTGTTTTTTTAAAATTGCACAAAAATATTTAATACTCTTTTAAAAATTAAAAATTAAAAAATTATATCTTCAGGTCACAGGGCGAATCGGGGTTTTTTGACATATTTATAATCATCTATTTATTTTTTTGTATTTAATTGAAAAATTATTTTATTAATTAAAAATAATTATAAATCAATTTCAATGAGAACGATTTATATTTCTAAAACTTCTGATTTAATACACCATTGTTTGTTAGAAATTAAACAATTAAGAAACAAAAATACATTTGAAGATTTATTCAAAAATTGTTTTGATATTAATATTTTTTTAAATGACAAAAATTTATCTACGGATAAAAGAAAAACTAAACCTAAAGATTTTTCTGATTTTTATTTATTTTCTACTCATAAGTTTGAAAATATTTTAAATATTAATGATGAAGTAAAAAGTATTTCTTTTATTATTGATTTATTTATATTTTGATAATAGATTTTTTACCGATAATAGTTGTTTAAAATCTTTAGATTCCCTTTATAAATTTGATTAACCTTTATTTTAGATACAAATAAATTAGAGCCTCTTTTAAAAAAAGTAATATTGATAAAAATTTATTATCTAAAGAAATTGACGTAGAAAATTTTTTTAATAAGAAACTTAATAATTACAAAGAATGTGTTACTATTAATTTTGTTATTTTTATATGATTACAATGATGCGTTTTCTAATCTATTTAACATTTTTCCTATAAGTTTGTTAATTGGCTCTTCAACGTCGAGTTGTGAAGCCACATTTTCTTCTTTAAGAAGGATAATAACGGCTGACAAGTAGTGACCTGCTTAAAGGTGATTTGGTTCTTTTAGAACACGAAAAATCATTAACTAGGGGCGTTGAATTTTGATGAATATTGTAATTTAATTAAAATCCTCTAATATATAGTTTGATCAATACAATACACTGCTCATAATCAGCTAATTATTGCTTAATATTTTAACATGGTTGCAAACTTTTTTATGCGCATTTAACGTTTATGTCCATGTTTTATTTAATTTTTTACCCTAATATTAATAACTAGTTGTATATAACCAGTGTTTTTTCATATATATTCCTCCAAATTAGCATACTTATACATTTTGTTTTCATGATAATTAATCTTATTTCACTTTTTCATTTTCTAAAATCCAAAGTTTTATATAATTCATTTTTATTATTCATATATATCATATTTTAATTTTCATGCGCAATGATGCCAAATGATAAAATTATACTTTCAATTAATTCGAATCTTTTTTTAAGCAATTGATTTTAGTGAAAACAATTTTTAATTCACATATTCAATTTATAAACTCATATTTATAATTTAAGAATATAATAAATTACTATTAATTTGTTAAAAAATTTTGAACATGGATTCTATTGTTGTACATGTATATTTTTTGCCGTGACCGAAGGTCACGGCCAATTTTGCCGCCGAAGGCGGCAAAAATTTTTTTTCTGCCCCCCCACGAGTTTTTTTTGCCCCCCTAAAATGGAAAAGCTAGAATCGGGCCTGCCAGTATTGCAGGTGGACCTCATCAAGTAAGATTTTTTTGTTTATAAGGCTATGGCTAGTCCTATATATAATTGTTTTTTTGTTATATATCAAGAATTGGTATAGGAACATGCCTACTTTTTAACAAAAATAAAATTGAATCCCTTAATGTTAATCAATTGCCTTCAATTCTTTTTCTGCTAATTATTTTTTCACTAGTCACAGCCTAATTAACAATGACTTTGTATGGTATCTTACTATTTTTTTTAATAGAATACCAAGTAAAAGTAGCCTTAATAATTGTTTCAAACCATATTTTTTGACTTGAAAATCTTTGTTTGAAAAGCAGAGGCAATGCTATACACAAGCTATATCACAGCGATTAAGATTTTTAAAAAATATACCAGCTTTGTTGTTTGTGTTTTTGCCCTAAAATGCAAGCTGCTAATTATATGAAGAATCAAATTTTAACAAGCGAGGAATGAAAGATTTAATATTTAAGAATATACTCAAAATAAGTGCCTGCAGGTAGCCCCAAGTATATTGTAAGCAGAAGTTTATTTTTATATCAAACGAAAATACGTGGCAAACATTGTTAATTGCTATATTTACAGGAATATTTCGCTATATATCGAGCTACTTGTGTTGTGGGGATGAAAGCCAAGCAACAGATCTAACAACATCGATCGAGAACAACGATTTTCATGTTAGCCCCATCCTTGAACAAACTGATCAAGATGCTGTTTTGGCAGGAGAAAGCAGTCCAGAAAACGTCGGTTACAATAACAACACGGTTACTACGAGCGTAACACCAGCAGTTGAATCTGCTGAGATTTTAAGGATTCATCATGTTGATATAGCTCAGAACCAGGTGGTAGATGATAATGACATGGTAGGATGGGAATCGGACTCATTTGATCGTGATAGCGATTTTTCAGAAGAATTTTTGTCGAATGAACCTAACGGGTCACCATCTTCCGAGGATGAAGGGAGCCATGAATCCTTGGCGGAAGAAGAGAATAATGATGACTCTTCTCAATATATCACCAATTTCGTCCTTAACGCCGTGGAACGAGGCCGATTATCGCCAAGTTGGTTAGAGGTAATCGGCATCGAGGATGTATGGGAAGAAGAAGAAGATGATGAAGAGTGGGAGGAAGAGGATGAGTCTACGCTTGATTCCGGATTCACAGCTGACCCTAGTATTCACAACAGCGTAATTGACGAGCCATTGGTACCATCAGAAAATCCCATTACCGGAGGTTATTATTGAGCTTTTAGAGTGAGGCGGGCTTACTTAGGCCGTGTCTATTCTCATTTTTCCGAAACACATGAACTTTCGTCATATAAAGGCATGCGTTTCGCGCATTGAAAGTAAAAAAGCGCTTTGATAGATAGAAAAACAAACCATTTATTAGACATAGCCTTATGAGGATGAAAATGCCAATATGCGTGTAAGATCTTCGCAAGCATTCAGCCACATCTTGTAAATAATTTGTTTTGTCCTCCTACCTATTAAAATGCGTTTTTTCTATGCGAATCGATAAAGGAATAGCTTTTAAAGATTCATGTGTTTTTATACTCAATTTATTTTGAAATTGGTAGTAGCCATAGTAAAAGTGTAACTGAAAATAAACTTTCCCGCCTACAAATGCTACGCGAGTGCTACTGGGGTCCAATAATTCTTTATAAGATCAAGAGTTTTAAAGCTATGAACTTTATTTTTTTGTTTTTTTTAAGAAAAATACGTGCGCTTTTATTATAAACTAATATAAGATCATTAATTTATATTGTAAATTTTATTTAATACAAAAATCTTAAAAATGGGAATTTTTTATTTTTCTATGTTACGGTAATTAGACTTAAATATTAAACTAAATGTAATAACATTATTGATAAAATTTTGTTTTTAGATCTAGTAGACATTAAAGCAAGATTTACAAAAAAAAAAAATATTTTTGGCTAAAATCAAAAAATAAATTATTTTGCTAAAATCAAACTTGATATTTGATAAGGAAAAAAATTTGTTCACATCATATTTATAAAATACAAACATTAAATACACTTAATGTGTAAAACTATTATGAAATATTACTTAAAAAAATAAGGTTATAGTGTAAATTTACTTTAAGGCAATATCAGACCAAATTTTTAATTACTTATGCTATTGATTATATATTTAAGAAAAATGTCTTTAAAACTTGACCAAAAATATATGATATTGTTGAAAATATGTAAAAATTGGATGTGTTTGGGTCCATACGGACCCAGCAGTGCCAAGCGCGGGTTAAGCGTGTTTGTGTAACTTTTATTTATTTTTTTGAATATTTAAACTTTAAATAAACAAAGACTAAAAAATCCAAAAAAACTGAATTAAATTACCAAAGTATATAAAAAATATAAATGATAAAATACGATTCTGATAAAATATGTAAGCTCACACCATAGATTAATGAGTTTGTGCTCCCTCTTGACTATTGTAACCTCTGTATTTAAAATTAATTGCATCGGTATCAATGTAGGTGTAGACCACATTCCACCGAGAGCTGAAGGAAACGCAATAGTACAGTTTGGGTTAGATAACTACATAGCACTTGGCGATAGCATTATGTTCGATTCAAACGAAGAATTGAGTGATTATGTTGCTGGCACCTCTAGCGAAAATGACTCTCCAGGCGAAACTAATGGCATGAGCCAATCAACGAATTTGATGCTAACAGACTTAACCGTCCTTACAGAGTTAGGGCGGGGCGGCTCCTCGTTCGTTTATTTGGTAAAAATTTATTTATATTGCTTCTAAAATGACATTGAAAGGCACACTCATTTTTGAAACTGATTTTATTGGAATTCGTTGATTTATAACTTTGTTAATAAAAAATTTAGGTGGAATCAAAGCTCGAGCCACACACCCATTTTGCACTAAAAACTGTAAATAAAAGTTGGCTAAATACGGAACGCAATATCAATTTAGCATGCTCTGAAAGAAACATCCTCTTAGACATCAATCACAATTTTATTCACAGGTATAATCATGTATTATAGACTAGTCAACTGGGCGCAGTGGCAAACATCCCCCTGCTTTACACGCAAGAGGTTTGAATTCAAATCCGAACATAGGAGGTCTTTCTCTTCTGAAAGTAGTACACATGAACAACCACATTGAAGTTGGCCCTAAACGATATGCCTTATGAGTGCCTAGGCTGCTAAAAAAACCAAGGTTGCCGGCGTGCGAGCACATTTTGCTATACAACCCGACGGCAATAATAACTGCTTTGCGGCTAAAATATTCTAAGCCCTAAGCGGGTATGGCCACCCCCCTGCGTGGAAAATAAATGGGAAAAACTATAGATAACTGTAACTTAAATCCACAAGGAAAAAGGAAGGTAGCAGGAGAGGGGTTATGGAATTAAAAAAAAGGGTTTTCATAAAAACAAGTATTCAACATTGAATTGAGTTAAAAATGATTAATGTATAATGTTCTTAAACAGAAAAATTAATAAAATGCTGCCAATTTCAATGATTTGCATTTAAATTTCATGTAATGAAAGCTGTACTTTTAAATATATTTTAACTTTTAAATTTTTTATAGATTAAAATAAACCCTGAACGGGCCCTTATAAATATAAAAAACAAGTAATTAAGTTGCGTTATAATTAGACAAACGTTAAAAGGTAGGTAACATAAAATGAGGCTATTTATTATATAATTAAATAAATATACATTAACTAGGTTTTTTATAATTTAAAAAAATATAGAAACAAAGAAAAAGCACTTTTTTATTTCAAAAACTTAAATTTTATTGAAGGAAAGAATAAAAATTCCATTTTATCGCGCATTACGCCATAATATTTAAAACAATTTTCTTAAATATTTTTTACAAGGAGGGGTATCAAGCCAAATTTATTTCTATTTTACAGAAATTATTTAATTCAGCAATTGTGACTAAGCGGACCGGGATATTCCGGCCCTACCCGCTCAACACATTTTTAAACTAAGGCTCGGTCAATCTCACACTAAAAATCTAGGTCCAGCGGGATTTAGAGATACAGAAATTATATACTGCGAGACTATTAATTTTTGCTTTAAAATTATTATTATTAAAATATAGATTGTAATTCTTTTTTTCTTTGCGATAATTTATCATTTTATTAGACATGTATAGTAGCAAGCCCGGCCCGTTAAATTTAGGCTCAGGAACTAAAACTAAAACAATGCAATATTTCTACAGAGAAATTAGTTTCCAGTGAATTATCAGTACAAAATAATATATAAACAAAAAATGTTTTTAATATTATTGGAGCGGAATGTAGGCTTTATTGGGGTCATAAATTATATTCAGCCGTCAAAATAGCCCTTGGATTGACATATATGTATATTACTTGACATAATTATTGCTAATTTTTTAGGCTCTATCGTACTTTCGTTGATCAGCAACGCATATACTTCCTTTGCGAACCAGTTCTAGGCCCTTGCCTTCGTGATATTATACACAGGTCAGTTTTCAAAATCAATGTGGTCAAAATAAATTTCCTATGGCTAATTTATTAAAGACAGAAATGTTTATCGAAAAATATCATACCTTCAAATTAATTCCACCACACCTCAGAATTTTTGAAATAATGCAGGCCAAACGTGAATATTTTTAGGACAAAATATTCAGAAATAATTTCCAAACCTTAATTATCTTGACTTTTCCAAAAATTTTCAGGTGTGGTGATAAACTTTTGTATTTTATTTTTGTCAAATAAAAAAAATTGTTAAAATTTGTTCTGTTTGCTGGACTAATCAAATGTTTGCTTCTAAAAAACTGTAAAAGAATAAGAAAAGATCACTTTTAGATAGGCGAACTAATGATGTTTTATATATGTAAATAAATGAATTGATTGCAGCATTATTGTATAAAATTATTTTTAAATAATTTTAATTTTATTTTGTTATTTTAGTAAGTTTTTTTTTTCTATTCTATAATCAACTTCAGCCAGTTAAAAAATCAATTATGTAATATCAATAGCGGACAAATCTGATACCAGCAAATAAACAAATTTTAGAAATTTAATTTTTTAAAAACGAAATAGGACACGGGCAAAAGGGGAGAGCATATACGTGTAAAAAATTATACCGCTGATACTTAATGTTTAAATTTAATTGATCCAACGTTATAGGGCTCTATAATAATCTCTAAAATTATAAAATAAATTATAAGCAAAATATTAATAAATCATTTATTACATTTATATAAAATTCATATTTGAATTAAAATAAACACGTTATTAACATTTTCCACTATACAATTCGCGCAGTTTCTCGCCTCGATCTGTATTTTGAATTTTAAAATTCCAAAATTATTATGAATATATAGAATTAATAAATGCAGGCTTTTTAAATAAATAGATTAAGGATTTTTTTATTCTAAAAATTTGACAATAATAGGGCTAATAGATATATTTTTGGCTTATTTTAAGTATAATTTTTGGATTAAACATCATTACTTATTTAATGATTATGTCTTTTAATCATCATTTTTAAACATTTATATATTTATATCTGTAAATTAAATTTCTTCAGTGTAAATTTTCTCATTAATTAGAAAACGTGCAAATAAGTTTTTATTTTTGTAAAGTTTTTAAAAACTTTAAACATTTTTTTTGTGAATCATATTGCCAAATTTATATGCAGGTATATTACTTTTCCTAAATAAAAAATTTCCAAAAAATAAGAAAAAAAATTTTCAAATTTTTAGAATTTTAATTATTATGTAATATCTCAGATTATTTATGTCTAAGGCCATGTGCAAAATGAGTTTTATTGATCAAAATTTGAGCATTTTTTTTGGCTTATTTATGGGAGGTTAACCTATTAAATGATCATTCTGGCGAATCGTTCAAAAATGCAATAAAAATTAGGCCTGTATCAACATGCCCCGCCTCCCCCATTTGAACTTAAAAATTTAGATTTTTCATTGTGTACTTTCCAGACCCTTGCCGAGCGAACACATCCTGTTTTATACGGCTTGTATGGCTGAGGCGTTTTGCTATTTGCGCTCTCAAGGAATATTATATCGCGATCTCAAACCAGCAAACATTAGGCTTGGGGTCGATGGATACCCTAAACTGGTAAGATTTAGTTAAATTGTTGCTAGTAAAAACATTTTTGTAGCCAATACAGATTATAAATAAATTAAAAGATCAATATTAAGTGGTTGCGATCTTTTAAAAAAATAGGACACAATAAATTAAAGTTAAAATGCCTGAGGGGGGGGGGGGGGGGTCTAAAAAGACATCTTAAACCTAATTTAAAAAATATTAACTTAACACTATATAAATATTTAATAGGGCTTCTGAAAACTTTCAAATTTAACTTATTCATAATTACCAATTTTTAGCCAAATCATCTCCAAAATTTTAAAATTTGTTCGCTAAATAATGCAAAAATTTTTGGCGAAAAAAAGGCTTTGGGCGCTGGGGCCAAGTCCAAGCTATATTTACGTCCAAGATTATTACGGCGAGATATAGACTTTGGACGCTGAGGTCAAGCCCAAACAATATTCCGTCGGCGGAATATACGTTTGGACGGTGATATATATACAAAATTTTATCAATAACTGTCCACAGCCATAAGTGAATGCCAGGATCTTAAAATTCTCTTTATTATACAAAAACTTTTACGAAGAGAAAACATTATAAACTTAAAATTGGCACAGCAACCTTTTATTAAATTCATATATTTACAAATATTTTACATATCTTAGATTGATTTTGGTTTCGCTATAAAAAGCGAATCATCCCGCCAACGCTTAGGCACATTACCTTACATGGCCCCGGAAATACTCGATCACCGTGAATACGGCCGGGGAGTAGACATGTGGGCTTTGGGAGTTACCGTATATTACATGGCAACGGTCGAGTAAGTCATCATGTTAACTAATAATATTGAAAACATTTATTGTGTAAAAGGAATAATTTTAGGGCCTATAGAAATATTAGCGCATTGGGAACATTCCAGCTTTACTTACAAAAGTCTTGTTGTTTAGCAAATAGCTGCTTTTTAAAAAAAATATTAATTATTACCACTTAGTATCTACTGAGTGGTCTATCTAGGATTTTAGTAATAAACGATATGCCTAAATTGAGAGCCTAGGCTAACAACCAAGGTCGCCG